>VXBI01003871.1:27518-116738 GCA_013397375.1 Toxostoma redivivum | reverse complement strand
ACTACCTACTTTGGTGCGATCTCAGGCAGGCGGCGCTGATTGGCTCGGGCTGCTGCGGCAGGAGCCCAGCGCTCCACGCCGGCACTCGCGGATTCCGGATCCTAGCGCTGCTTCCGGATCCCAGCGCTACTTCATCCCGGCGGCCGAAACAACGAACGGGTTGTCCTCGGGACAAAGGCGGCCCTGAGAAAACGCTGCTGCCGAGGCCGGGGGCGCTCGGAGAAGTTGCTGTTCCGTGTTCATGGCAGTCCTGCTCGCTCTGACGAAAATACTCATTCCTTAATGTTTCTGGCCAGCGAGGCTCGGGCTGCTTGTAATCAGAGTACAAAGGCATCTGCTGATGGTACAAAATGTATAGAAAGTTAGGTTTTTATCACCGAATCCTGACTGCAGTGATGTTCCAGGCTTGAGTCCATGAGCAAAAAGCCCCTAGCATCAAAAGCTTATTTGTTGAGTCTGTGCCTTCCTGTAAGCAGGAAACAAAAACAAGACTCAATGGCGGTGTTTTCAGGGCTGGAATATGAGGCAACAATATTTCATTGCAACCATCATGAAGCTTCACTGTTAAAGGTGTGAGCAATGCTTACCTTACAATTTTCATCCATGTTGCTGTTCTAGTTAAAGGGATTTAATTTTTATTTGTTTTTTTCCCCCTCTTTGCAGGCTATCCCAGTAGATGCTCTTTGTAGATGTTTCTAGGCCTGTTTACATGAGAGAGAAGTTGCTGAAAGCCCCCATGCTGAAGATGGGTGCATTGAAAAAGTCATCCTGTTTCATTAGGCTCTTGTGCTGGGTGACTTACTCCTGCCAGAGGTTCCTTTTTGCAAAGGCTCTTGCATCAGATTTATAATGAAACCAGCAAAAAACCTACCAGCATGACTTAGACTTTAATCGGCCTGAGTGGATAGTTCTTCTCTAGGCCCGTTTCTGATATATTTAATCAAAGAATGCTTAAATTTGACCCCAAATCTCCACTTACTTTGAAGTATTAACAAGAATGAACAAGGACATGTTTGATTTTTTCCTCCCTTTTGAAACGTAATTCTAAAACAAGTAGATAAAGTGCCTGTGTAGTAGGGAGAGCTGCGGTCCTGAAGTTTCTCTGGACAACTTCTGGTCCTGCCTCCCTGCTGGGATTGTGGCTTGGAGAGGAAATCAAGGCAGTGGTGGTCACTGCTGTGTGGCAGTGCCACAGCAGACTGCCATCTCTGGTGGCGCATAGCAGAAACCTGGGGCAGCTGTACTTTCTAGTTGTAATTGATGTGGGTAATTTGTCTGTTACTGTTCCAGGCTTGCTCTTCAGAGATGGGTTTCACTCTGACAGAGGGGTACAGAAGTGAGACATCCTGGGGAGCAGATGATGCAAGGCATGAGAACAGGGCTGGGACTATTTAGTGCTGTGTACTTATAAGGGCAAATGAGGTGAAACTGGCCTCTTGGCCAGTCTGTTCTGAGAGGTGGTTTTAGAAAGATTGCAGTAGGTTGAGAAAGTATCTAACTGGTTAAAAGAAGTTCAGTGGGGACAAGAACTCCTTCATCAGCAGAATAAGAGAAAATTCTCACTTTTTCCTGCCTCGTGAGAAAGATGTGCTGGCTGTGGGAAGGGCACTTACTCACCAACAACTACAATGGCTTTTTGAAATGTTTCATTCCCCAAAAGACAAAACAGCGTACCCAGTGAGGCTAAACACAGCAGATGTGCTGCTTTGAGGCAGGAACTGTGCACCAAAATACACAGACAACTATGTGGTTATGGTGGTACCAGCCTGCCTTAGCACAGGGCTCCACAGCCCTTGCACTGTTGTTCCAGCACGAGCACTGCAAGCTCCAGCTCTGCCCCAGAGCTGCCTGCTGGGGATTAACAGTGTGTATGGCACAGGTGGGAATCCCTGCTGCATGCCAGTTCTGTGCTGCTGGTTGTATAGGGAAAGAGAGCCTGTTTCTCCAGCCCTGACCTGACAACCCTCTCCTCATGTGTGCCTGTCACCTTAAGCATCACCCAGCCTAGACTTGCAGCAGAGTCCTGTCAAAGCTATTCTGTAGCTCTTGAATTGGTGCTTGAACGCAGGGGGAGCTCCCTGGTTTGGGGAGAGCAGGAGGAAATTTTGTTTCTATTTCTGAATTCCCTCTCAGTGCTAGCCTTTGGATGGGACAAGGACCTGGGTAGAGGTGAGAAGTTACTGCTACTCTGACACCAACACCTCTGACTTAGTGTGTTGCACACCCTGTTACAGCTATTCTGGTGTGTGGTGAGTGAGTTTAGAGCCTTCCTGGGGTGACATCCCTTTGTCCCCAGCTTCTCAGTGTAACAAGGTTGTCACAATGACAGACATGATTGCTGTGAATTGCACTGTGGAAAAGAGGGGTTTTTTTACTAACTCTTCTGCTTTTCAACACTGAACCAGCTTTGCCTTTTTTTTTTTCCCCCCTGTAGTGTTAGTGCTATAAATAAGCTAGGCTGGAAGCACAGGCTGTACGTTTGAATGAACCATCATGAAGGGTAAATCCCTCTCTTAAGGCAAATGGTATTCGAAATCACCCTGAAACTTCCCCCCCCACCCTACACACATTGCCCCCCTAGAAAATCCATCCTTTAGCCGGGGGGACCCTGAGAGATTCCAGCAATCCTGTAGCTGGTGGTGACCAATTTAGGTCCAGTCAGAAACACTGGTGTGAACTGCAGCTGGGAAATGTCTGCCCAGTAAAGGATCACTTCAAAATCCAACCTGGTCAATATAAAAAGTCACCCGTGGACTCCATTTTCGAATGAGACCCTACATCTACAAAAATTTGAGATCAATATATCCACTTCGCTGACTTTTGAGTAGCTTTTGAGATGGTGACTACTCGCTTACTTTATATGCCTCAGCTATTTGAACTCCCCCTCCCGTCCTCCAAGCTACTGACTCATTTCCTCCTCTAAAACCTTCCTTTTTTAGCCTTTCGCTCTGAAGTATTTGGTGTCTGTTTTGTGCTGCGTGCTCTATGCCTTACTTAGGCAAACTCCTACATCACAACCCTCCAAGCCATGCTTTTGTACCATGGAAATCGTTTGTTTTCCCTGATAGTTTCAGTCCTGAGGAACAGTCTTGGCCACTGACTGTGCTCGTCGGCAAATTGCTGCTATGCTGTTGGAAGTCGGGGAGGCAGACAATCGGCAAAGCAGCTGGTGAGCTGAGGCTGCCGCTCCTTATGCTAATTGCTGTTGTCTCCCTCTTAGCCCCGCTTCCCCCATCTGCTAGCGTCCACCTGCCGTCTTTTCATCCACTTTTGCCCTGATCTCGCAGTTGGAGCAGGGATCACAGAGGCTTCTGTTTGGCTGAACAACCACAGAGCATCCAGACCCTGACTCTGTGCTGTCTGATGCAGTAAATGAATAGGCAGTGTTCCCTTGTGCACGGTGGTGACCCCGAGCTTTAGTCGTGGTTGATGGACATTGCTGTAACAACACTAACTGAGTGTGCCTGAAATACCGTGCCTTTTTCTCAGGGCTTGTGGAATATTTGCTCTAAGGTCTTGGCATCGCAAGGATCAGCAAAGATAATTTTAGACAGGAACAGAAAGTTTCTGTAAACCTTACAGTCATAGCTATTTCACTGGCAGAAAAAAGCCCCACGAGGAGACCATGGCTATGCATTGCTGAAACATTCTGCTTAACAGATGCGCTGGAGTAAAAATTTAAAGGGAAATTTGGGGACAGGAGAATCAAAAGGTGATTTCCGGAAACTGCTGTGATGCTCCATCATCTTTTCTGAGGAGGTGGTGCAGCAGACAGGATGCAGGAACCAGAGCCTGATATTTGGTTCAAAGCCCTATCCTAGTCCATGGCATGAGTCTGGACAAGCTGCTTTCCCCCTTTACATTAGTTTCCTGTTTTTGAAGTGTTAACGTTGTTCCTGCTTTTTTGTATTGCAATTGGAGATTTAGTGCAGATCAGAGCTAGATGTTGCTTATCAATATTTGCTATTTTTACAGTAATGAAAAATGTTCTTAAATTGCTACAGAGGAATACCAGAACTCGTATTCCCTTTAATTTGTTATCAACTTCCACAATTCCTGCAGGTTGCAACCCTTCTGACGTCAGCATGGTAAAAACTGCAGGCTATAAGCAACCAATTTTAGCAAACTAAAATTTGACCCTGCTTGCTGCTGTAAAACTGGGTGAATTTTATCAGTGTCATCAGACTTGGTCTGGATTGAGTGGGATGGGGAAGTTAGCTCAGTGCTTCATTACCTCCGGGGCATTTTCTCCACTCGAAGGACAAAGGAGGAGATAACACAAGAAGGCAGCCCGGCAGTGGAACAGCTTAGTGTTAATTTAAGTAAGCAAGAATGTCATCAAGCTACGATCCTACCTGGCTTTTTTTTATTTCCCTTTGATTTTGTTGCCACTAAAACCTGTCTGAAGTTCTTTTTATGATGAGAATGAAATGCATCTTGCTCCAGAATCAGCTTAAGGGCTGGCCACTGCTCAACTCTCACTTAAATCCTCAAAACAGGCAACGTACAAAACTTACAATGATGTGTTTTCCCAGCATATACGGGAATTGGATCTTACATCCCTGTCAGTCTGAGAAGGGAGGCTCGTGTTGAGTACAGTGAGGCTTTGAAGCAGTGGGTAAAGCTTCAAGCAACATCTCTGCCTGCATTACCCGAATGCTTTGCAGCGTTCCCTGGGACTGTGCTCCAGAGCTTTTGCTGTGAGACAGGGCTGTGTGTGTAGCCCCTTTTATAAAGGGAGAGGGCTGAGCCCAGAGAGGCTGCATGGCTCTCACAGCCTCGGGCAGGAAATTTGTGGCGAGTGCGATGAATTCTTCACTGCCTTTACAGGGTAACACCCGACCCTTCAGGCCATCTCTGCTCTGCGCATGTAAGATGATAGTGCTGCTACAATGAATGCGGCACGACTGCAGGGATTTCTTGGAGAATAAGCATTTGTGTCTTATGTGGGCTGTGTTCCAGGTGTGGAGGTGGTTGCTGTTGATGCCATTAGTAATTGCTATCTGCAATGCCATTAATAATTATTTTATTTCCTGAATTAGTGAACCCCCACTCCTCACCCTCTGTAACCCAGACAGAAGGTTGTTGTAGCAGTTTTCTTATGACAGGGTTTGTGCTCAGCTGCATCAGAATAACAAAACCTTTTGGAGGTGTGTTGCTCATACAGGATGGCCTGTCTTTGTTTTGGCTTGGGAACTGCAGGCCTGTCTGCGTTTGTCAGGGCTATGACCACTTATTGCACCTTTCTGGGTTTGGCTCTCTGGAATGGGGGGGAGCTTGGCTCTTGTTAAAATTGGGAGTTCATTTTATGGAGGGCTTCTGTGGGTAAGATTAGATGAGAGGCGAATTAGCACTACCCCATGTATAGGGCAAGGTGATGTATAGGCATAGACTGGAAAATCCCCATTCCTAGTCTGCATATTGTCTAATCATAAGAAATGCATGGGTTAATGAAAAAGGAAGCAATGAGACATATTAGTCAGCATAATGGATGTTCATCAACAGCAGCCTTATAGCTATGGAGGATTTGCTAGAGGGTAGTGAAAGGCCCTTCAAAACTGTCAAAAGATAATTAAGTAGCATTAACTATGATTTCTGGGGAATGCTCTGAGAATTTAAGGTGGTTACTGGAGGCCTGAGTTGCAGAGGTGGGTATGGAGAGGTAAGTACTCATTTCCCAACAACAGCCATGGCTGCTGTGACACTGGAGAGAAGCTACAGCACTGGCAGTGCCTGTGGAGCACAACTGGGATGGGCTGCAGAACAAATCTGTCCACAGTCTGGGTCTGGATGGGTCTGAGTGCTATGGGAGCTGGCTGTACCAGCAGTGATATGGGTGGTGCTGGAGAAAGCAATCATATCAGTTTTTTTGCCTTCCAAGTGTCAGTCTCAAAAAAAGCTTTGCTTTCCTGGTGAACCTGAGCCTCACACATGAATGGATAACACTCCTACCACTACTGCCACTTGGGCTGTGCCAGGTGAGGTGGAGGAGTAGGAGGACGTTGCAGAGAGACACACTGGGAAAGAAGAGGGTCTTGCTGTGTTTCCTGTGAGTATGCAGTGGATGGGAATCTCTGCCAGTTTCCTTTACCTCTCCTATCTGTATTGTGGGCTTGCAGGATGTGGACAGATTATGAATGGAGTCAAGAGTTGCTTGATAGCTGTATCTCTGCTCTAGCTATTTATAGCTCTGAGTTGACAGCTGGGTCATGGTGAGCTATATATACTTGCTGTGGTTGGTCTTGTCCAGGGAAGTGGCTGTGGGAAGTCTCCACTGAAGAACAGGGTAGTGTGAGTGGAGCATTCCTTTCTCACCAGCCTCTTTAGATCTGTTCTGTGTGCCTGAATCTGTGCTGGTGGCCTGTGCTTGGTGTGCTGGCTCTCTTCTGGCACACGGATTGTAGAAAGGCTGGCTGGTATGGGGGCATGGACCAGCTGGGCGAGCCTGTGTATTTCCAGGCTTCAGCAAGCAGCAGTCTCCTTCTGAGCCTTTGCATTCCCTGAGTGGCATAGCCCACATCTCTGGATGATTGGTCACCCAACAAGCTGTATGTGGATGCTGGGAAGGAGCATGGTTACAGCTGCATTTCTGAAGGGGACCAGGAAGCACAGCTTGCCAGTCGATGGTGTATGGGCTGAATCTGGCCAGCCAGAGCAACTTCTTCCCTGAGCAGGGTACCCTATCATCCTTCCCTAAGGCTCTGACACTTCTGCTGTTTCAAAAACACTTGAACGTAACCAAAACACAACCCCTGGCCAGTGTTTCCCCTGCCAGATTGCCCATCACGGAAGTCTTTCTCCCAACATATGATGCTTTGCTCTTTCGATGCTCAAAGAGGTACTTCTGACCTTCCCTCCAGCTCCATGGGCTTCCAGGTTCGTTTCCCCCCTTCTCCCGGTTCCCGACTCTCTCGGGCCCAGATTCAGCATCAGCCTCGTCTCGGGTCAAGGTGAAAGTGCCCCTGCAGCTGGGAGATGTCCCGCTGGGGAGGCCAGGCCCTGGGACAGAGCGAGGCTGTCTCTTCCCTTCTCCCAGCAGTTTGAGGGCAGTGCCCATCAGACGCCGCTGGAGCGGAGGGAGGGCTGTTGTCTCAGATCAGCTGCCTCCTGGTGACTGAAGGCACGGCACCATCTGGTGGCATGAAAGGAATTTGTCTGTAAGTCTGTTAGAGAGCAGTCCTCACTTTCTCAGTCAGATGCAAACTAGCAGTTTCCAACTATTTTTGTCTCCTTTTTATTTTCCCCTCTTCCCCCCCCACCTCCCCCTCTTCTGAGGTTTTGGGCCCCTCTGTGGCTTTTCCCACCTGTCTGATGTTCTTGCTTATCCCTAGCTGCTGTGACTATTTTTACAGAGATAAACTTGTCCAAGTCTGGGTCATTCCTGGAGCATGGTGCAATTTCTCAGTCTGGGAAGAAGTGTTAGAGAGCTGCAGAGGGCACTGCCCAAGGGCAGGCTGCTATGGCCTAAGATGTGACAGCTCTGCTCCTATGAGAGCTGTCTTGGGTCAGATCAGAAGTCTGTCTAGCCTGGTGTCCTCCTTCTGGCAGGAGATGCCTGGGGAGGATAGACAAAGGCAGTCAGCTGGCAGCAGGAAATCATCTAGATGCCAGCCACCCATGTGCAGGCAGGAATGTCCTGAGTTTGGCATTGTGCCTCTACTTTTAATAACCTTCTGTGGATTTCATCCTTTCTGGTTTTGGCTTATCATCACCTGAACCCATGAAGACTCCTAGCATTTGCTACATCTGCTGGAGGTGCAGCTGGGCAGGAGACCTCTGCCTTGGGCTGGGGGTGTAAAGAGTTGTCCAAGGTTGCACAAGCATTGTTCATCTGCGTACTGGGGCTGCAGGGCAGAGAATAAGTCAGAAAGGACTGGTGATATGTCGCTGTTGTCTCTCTTTTCCAGGTCCCTTGGAGTCACTAGATATACCAGATTGTGAGTCTGCTGATCTTCAGGCAGAGAGCAGCAGTGGCATCCAGCTCAAAACCAGATGCCAAGGTGGGCCTTAAGGAGCAAATGTGTATGTGAGCTGTCTGTGTGAGATGGAGTGGTTTGGTTCCTCCAGATCCTTAAACCCTAAATGTTTAAGGGCTGCTTGGCACTTGATTGGGACTGTTGCCTAAGAAGGCAGTGCTAAAAATCAGGTAGGACAAAGTGGAGGCCTCTTGTTTTGTGAAAATCATGGCAGTCCAAGCTCTTTTTCACCAAATTATGTTGCATTTTTGCTGTGTCTTGCTTCTGTTTTGGGGTGTCATGAAAACCTGGATGGGTGACAGTAATCTGGTTGCTCTTGATTTTGTCATTAACCAAACACAGGTACCTCCTGGCCTGTGAATGTGTTTCCCAGCACAGCCTGCATGCCTGGGAGGGAGATAGGGATGCCAGGTTTGTGAGGAGAAGCTGGGAGTTGTGCTGGGCTCTGAAAAAGGCATCTCTCTGCACTAGACACCATCATGTTCAGTGTTCAAGTCTGACTGGTCTCAGTGCCCTGGGAGAGAGCAGTACAGGACTGTGTTCCTGTTATCCCAAGACTTCCATGAGAGCAGGGAAAAGCATGGGGCCACTGAAAGTCCATCTTTGCAAATTCACATTTTGCCACCAGGGAGCTCCCATTCCTCATACCAGTCCAATGGTGAGAAAACAGACCAACATGGCAAAAAACCCACTCAGTCTCCATCGGATCCCAGCTCTTGTGTAAGGGCTGGACGCTGTTGTTCTTGCTCTGGCTTTAAAAAATGTTATTTTAGTGCTTATATGAGTTTTGCTCTTTCATTGCAGGTTTCTTAGGAATGGTGAACATTGAATGGGAATATTGAGGCTGGCTAATGAGAGAAAACGCAGTGAGCAGGTGGAAATGCGATGACAGCAATGCATTTTCCCTCACTGGTGGTTTTGGACAGTTTTATCTACCTTGCTGATAAAATAGCAGAGCTGGAGGAGGTCTGCCTGCAGCCATGCCCTTGCTGCTAGCTGACCTACAGAGAAGAACATGGCACTTGTGCTTCTAGAAAGTGTGTTGGCACATGCAATAGGTTTAGTTTGGTACTAATTTGAGTTTTTAATCACCACTGATATGAATTTTTCTGTTTGATTACAGGGTTGAAGCATTTACTCCCCCAGACAATGTAATTCTGACCTTTTCCATCTATTCTCCTGCCTTCCAATGCCTGGTTTCTTTTCTGTTCTTACCTGGCACTTTCACAAACACATGTTTCAACCTCCCACATTCCTACTTTGCTGAGGAGACAAGTCTTTCACACTTGGAGGAAAAGATAATTGGTATAGTTGAAATACAATTGGTATAATTGAATAATGATTAATTAATTAATAATTGGTGAAAAATTAGTAGTCAGAACACTTCAATGAGTTCGGAAAAATCACTGTGCTCCCTTTTTGGGGGCTGGTGTGATTGATGTGAGGTTAGCTGTGGCAGAGTAATGTGTTCTCTGTGTTCCTGAAAGCTGTATTAGTATTAGATCACAGCAAGACACACCAGAGTTTGGAACCAGCAAAATGTTTCCAAGGATGAGGATAGCAAAGCAGTAGACCAAATTACTTGGGCAAGAAATTAATGTCCTTTCTTGGAGGTTCCTAAAAAACAGCATAAAAAATGGTGTAATTCCCTGTGTCCCTGTCCTCAGATAGCCTGTCCGAGGACATCCTCAGAAAAGGTTTCTGTAGCACACAGACAGAAGGGTGGAAAGACATCTCTAGAGACCTGCCTGGCAAGTCTCCTCATCTTAGGCCTAGACTCTTTCCTGTCATGGATCCACAAAGGTTGTGTGCACTGTCTGTTGGAAATTGAGTCACATCATGCCAGGGAAGAGAAAAAAAGTCCTTCAAAATCCAGGTAGTTCTCAGGAGAACAATTTTTCTCCTGGAAACCAAGGACACAGCTCTGGCACTTTTCAGTCCAATGTGGCTTCCTTCTGACTCTGTGCAGGGGAGACAAGTGGAAATGTTTCAAGTTAGGGTAAGTTTAGGGACATACATTGGAAGACCAGCATATGCTGGCATGCATCTGTGTGGGAATATCCATGGACAAAAAAAAAAGCCAAAGCTCTCCTCAAGTGGGAGAACTTGCTTTGTCATTTATTTACATGCTTCAACACTTGCATTTTCATTAGGGCTTAGATATTTAGTGTATTAGCCAGAACAAACACAGCAGAGGGCTCTTTTAAGCTGTTGATGAAATCATTGAGGGGATTTGTGTCTACTTGTGATTTTCCACTTATTTGGGTTTCCTTTGAGATACGCACTTAAAATCTGGCACTCATGGGCTCCATGTGACTTTGTGGTGGTCTTGGGAGCACTGCTTCTCCATAAAATAATATCTTGATCCCATCCAAGCACAGATGTTTGTTGTTTGTCTATGACAGGTATAGGATCAATGATATTTGCTTGCTGAGGCATCCAAGTCATGCTTTAATGGAAATTCTTTAAAGAAGTTAAAAATAGTTCATTGTAGTACACTGGTTCAGCAAATACTGCAGTAAAACCTTTGGAATAGAGACTGAATGACAGAAATAAATGAGTTATGTGTGGAGGGGAAATGAAAAGCATTTTTATGGTGTATTGCAGTGGTTACTAAGCCTTATAGTTTTCTCAGCAGTCTCAGGATATTGTATTTTTTTTTCCTTAAAAGCTGCTGGAAGAAAGACATTGCATAAGAAACTCCATTTTCTAATTTAAAAAAAAAAAATCTAACCCTCATGGTTGCTTAGAAAAACATGAAAACATGAGCTGAATGTTCCAGATAGGATGTTGAAATTAAAACCAAACAGGATGGAAAACTTAGTTCATAACTTTATACTCCAGACAGCAAACAAACAGCCTTAGATTGGCTTAGAAATTCTGCAGTTTGGAAATGTATCAATATCTGACTTTTGGGACCTGACTGCAGGCATGAGGGCACATGTGATTTTGGAATCAGAGTTTAGTCTCTTTTTTGTTAGACAATATTGACTTTCATAAAAACTAAATACTTCTGTAAAAAAAAAGATTTTTTTTTTAATATATATTTCTCTGGTGAGAACACTTCTTCTAAACTTTCTTTAGCATTACTTGAGTCCCTTATTATCTCTTGTTTTGTTCCTCAACTAATTTTATTCTGTTCTGAGTTGAGAATTTCATCCTAAAACTTTTGTTGTTCATTCTTGTTTTCTTCTAGACTTTAATGTTTCTGCCTGGTGATTTCTATTTGGTTAGGTTTTGATGTTGACCTCAGATTTGGTGTTGTCTTCCATCCCTCATTTAGGCTTTGTCACCCTGTTCTTTGCTTTCCAGCTTTGTTTTGAGCAGGTGCTGTAAAATTCCACCTTGGGTGTGGATGATGTTCTACCTGGATGTTGCCTTTTACCACCTGAGCATGGGATGTTTCCAAATGGCTCAGTGCAGCCACCCAAAGTCACATTTGAGCTCATCTTCTCATGACTGGGAAAGCTGTTGCCTTTTTTTGTTTTCCCAGAGGAGATGACAGAATTTTTGGTGAAAGACATGCACAGTGCAGGAATTCGCAGAGAAGGATTTACAGTTCTCCAAGCAGAGCTGGCCCTGAGGGTCTGTAGTGGCAAACTTTGTGGCCACACTCCTGGTGATGCAGTAGAGTGGTGTGAAAGCAGTTGGGAGGATGAAAAACATTCTCTCTATCCTCCACTGTGTTTAGACTTGGGTCATCCATTGCTTAAGATATACAAAGTACTAGCCATAGCTGATTTTTCTTTCCCAGATGTTTTTTGTTACTTTGTTAAGGTAAGATCTGCCGCCTTGGGCATCCTATACATGAGATAGAAATGTCTTAACCATAGACAGGCTGGCTAGATCTTATTTATCAGAGTCCTACTTAAGATTTTGGGAAAGCAGAATGACAGACTTACATTCAGTGGGACACCTGGGGAGTGGAGTTCCAAGGAGCGCTCCTTTGTCATGCAGTCAGAGGACTGAACTGGGAGATTGGCCAGAGTTTTCATGGCTTGGGAAAGAGAGCAAAAGGAGGCACTTGCCAGCTTGTGTGGAATATGTCTACCTGCAAGAAAATGTGAGGTGTCTTCAGTGTTTTATAGGACTGGTCTGTCCTCAGAGGTCTCACAGAGAAGCCAAAGAGTAAAAGGGACAAAATACGTGTGATTCTTGAAGGGCCTTGCTATCCTTTGCAGGGTAACTCTTCAGAACACCTTATACCCCTTTGGAAGTTAGCACTGCTGGTGCTTTTTTTATGTTATTTTGCTGGATAATCACTGGCATTGTCTGCTTAATGTATTATACAGCTACAATTTAATTTTTCCCTCTGAAAACTCCTGCTGAGAGAAGTGGTGTGCTTGGGCAAGTATTCAGCTGTGTCAGTCTTCATGGGATGTCTTCTCTACAAAAAAGGCAAAATCATAATTACAGCTAAAGCCTCTTATTTCTTCTGTTTAATGGTGTATGGCTGGCAGCAAGGTTGGCAATGGAAAAGCAGCAAGGTTCTTTTAAAATTGGTGTTAATGGGAACAGACACATGGGGAGAGATAGATGAGATGAGCCTAAAAGCAGCAGCTGCAGAAACAAGAGTTACTTGTTTACCAAGACGGTGGTATGCCCAAGAGTTAAAAAATGCATGAGGCTGGGATTGAGCCTTTGGGTCTCAGGTCTCAACCCTGCTAATGATTGCTTGAGAACCCTACGTAAATAATTTAATTTCTTTCTTCCTGACCTGAAACTCAGTTGAGAATGACTGTTGGTTTACTTCTACCTTTTTTTTTTTTCCCTAAATTTCCAGAATCTCTAATCTCAGCTGTTTGGTGACTGCATGACTCCTACAGTGCAGGACACTTCCATCATCTAAATCCAAGAGTGTGGACTTCACAACAGAGAATGGGGGGACTGGTCGTGCTGTTCTCTGAGCATTGGTGAGAGGGTTTGGAGAAATGGCTTTCATATGGGGTCAGAGTTGTGCAGAGGCCTCTGTCTTCAGTGGGATCTCCCTTCTGCCACAGGCTTCAACTCACCCCAGCACTGAGCCTCACACAGTGACTGAGCTGGTAGGGCCCAAGTAGAGAAGGGAGAACAGCAAGGGATCAGAGCTGGAGGCATCTCTGACCCTGCCGGATTCCCAATCTGGAATCAGAAAGGGAGCAAAACAGGGGCAGCTTAGAGATCCCTCATGATTTTTTGGCTGCTCTCTCAGTCTCCTCTGTTTTGTGGATTCCTAGCAAACCTCAGCTTCTGCTTCATGCAAAGGGCTGCACTTCCCTGGTATTGCTTCTCTCACAGTGAGAATTCTTGTGCTCTTTCTTCCCCAAATCTGCTTCGGAATGTCCAGTTACACAGGCATTGTGTCTTAAGGAGACTGATTCACTGACCACCCACATCATTCCACCTACCCTTGGCTGATGTTCACTTGGCTATAGAAACCCCCTTAAAAGGGCCCCAGTGTTGCTCATGATGAAGCAGATGGAGTTTCTAAGTTGTCTCTTTAAGGAGAAGCAGGTGTTGGAGTCCCTGAGTTTCAGGCAGGTGAGGTACCATATAGATGTTTTCTGCATTTTTTCTGCAATGATCTCTATGATCATAAGAGGTCTGCAACCTTTTTTTTCCTTCTTCTAAAGCAGCCTGCAGGCCAGCGTTCCTAATAGGACAGGTAAGACTGTTTTAGATTCTCTTGTGATCCTGGAAACTGAGGCCCTAGCAACTGCCTTCGTCTCACTGAGGAGCAGAGGGTAGCCTGGTTTTCAACTGAATTAAAGCACCCCTTAACTTTGTGCAAGGCTGTGCCAACAAAGGAGTGAATTACATCCAAATTTTAGAATGTTGAGGTGGCCTTGAAATATTGGATCCTTTCACAGCCAAAATCCACTGAGGTGGGGGAAGAGAGCCTGCATTCCTGACCATTATTAAAGTGGACATTGTTAATTACATGTGAGGTTGGATTATTGCATGCATGGAGTGAGTCCTTGACGTTGATCAGTCAGAAGTACATGAAAATACACCTTTCAGTTTATTAACAATGACCTCCTGGAGGGACTCTCCCCCTGCAGCTGAAAGAAAATATGCTGAGGGAAGAAAAAAAAATAATAATGTGATTAAATGAGAGGTATTATACATATTTTCAATCTCTTTCTCCTGATTCTGGGCCTGGAGTCAAATCTGGTTCAATGTATTCAGCTATTTTGTGTGTTCTTGGACAATAACCTTGCTTGTACTGGCTTTACAAGCCATCAGTTATACTAGAAGTTCAATTAATGACGATATTGACAGCTCCCCAAATTCAAGCTTACTTCTCGAGGAAGGATCGGATCTTCAAGAACAATGTAGAAAGATCCTACAGGACAGTCCTCACCCAGCATGAGCTGACTTCTGTCCCGTGAACTCCAAATGATTTCTGGAGTTGTGGCATGTAAACACTGAACTCCTTGTCAGTGTCTGAAAATGCACCAGCCTAGGAGGAGGAAGCAGCTCTTTTAACCACTCTGAGTTTCAACTTGTATAGCAGGAACAGCAAAATCCAGGCAGAGGAACTGAGGGACAAGCAGCAGAAAGATATGGATTTTGTGCACTGCCTTCCTGTCCACTGCTTTAGGTTTTCATCCAAGCAAAATTTTATCCTGGAATTTGAAGGAGAAATGACAAGATGTCTTTGTGAGTATTTAGATGAGTATTTTGGGGGAGAATTAAATTTTTTCCTGGGAAGCCGACAAAGGGTTCAAGAGACATGTTCTCATTGTTGAAAGTTAAGGATAGCTAAGGTGTTACTCCTGCTTCTGCTGTTTGCATCAAGAAAGCATAACCACACTGGAGAAAATTGCATTATGTGGCTACCTGTGTGTTTTTTAGCCCAGAACTGAAGTGCTGGGCTGTAAACCCTCCAGGCTTCTTCCTTTGTACCAACTGGGCACAGTGAGGCTTTTGCTTTACTCAGCACAGCAGGACTTGTAGGTGGATAATGCTGCTTGATACTGAAGTGGCTGTGATGCTCTTGTAATGACTGCCTCAAGGCATGCTCAGCTGCTCTATTTTCCCAAGTGAAGTGCAGCCATGGTAATCAGGCCTTTTTGTTGTTGATTTCCTACTACTTAAAAAACTGATCAGGTGGAGTCCTGAAGCTTAACAGCCAGTGTCCACGTGCCCTATGAAATACTTCAGCCTTACACCAAATGATTCCGAATAACTGGAAAGAAAATACCAAGTGCCAGTGTGGTTACTGAATTGCATACCCAGCTGCCTAACTTCATTCTGTTTTCTCTGATTTTGGAGGACCCCAGCACTACAAAAGAGGAAGGGCTGAATGCATCATGTCAGTACATTATCCAAATGAGACTGCCTACCTAATCAGAAAGTAACAGACAGCTGAATGGCTCTCTTTTAAAAATCTCTCAAGGATACAGGAGCACGTATAACTTTTATTCCCTTTCCTGCTCTCACTCAGGTAGGATTTTGTTTATTTGATAGGTGTCTATGTGTGTTTGTATGTGGATGGTTTTAGTAGTTTACTCGTAGTCAAATAAGAAACATATTTTGCACAATAAGCATCTCTGCATATGACGTGTTGGTGCTGGTCTGGTGCAGTGATGTATCATCACAGCCTTATGGATTTTGTTTCCCCTCAGACATCTCACAATAAGTTGCAGGGCTTTGTTTTCAGGCTCCAGCCCCTCATGTAATGAAAGCTTCGCAAACTTTGCTATTCATTATATTACCTTATGATCTGACTACCAGTTTGACAGAGAAAAACTGGGAAATCTAACCTTGATTTATGATTGATGTATTTTAAAAAGGAGTAAAAAACCAGATTAAAAAGGCATTTAGAGTGTATTGAGTTTGAGCTATTTCAAAGGTAATCTCCTACCTGTAAAGAGTATGATTATTTTTCAGTATCTGAGGTTTGCTATTTCATTACTGAGTGACGACAAAAGCTGTTGTTCCTCCTGCAGGAACATTTCCCATTTCTGTGGGAGAGCCATGCAGAGATTAGAGCTCTGCAGGCTGTGCTTTCCAGCCCTGCAGGAACCAACCAAACGCTGTTATCTTTAGACAAATGCAGATAGCAGGCCTGGAGGGGAGGCACTCAGATAATGTGCGAGGGGCTGCCGCAAGGGAGATTTTTCTGGGAAGTTTAACCAAACTCTGGAAGTGTGTTCAGAGAATAGCCCTGTGTACACATTAGGAATTGCCAAAGGGAGAGTAGGTGCCAAAGGTGGTGGAGCCTTCTTCACAGGAGATACTCAAGAACAGTCTGGACACAGTCCTGTGCCATATGATGTGGACGACTCTGCTTGAGCAGGGTCCTTGGACCACATGACCCACTGGTTCCTTCGAAGCTGACCTGTCCTGGGATTCTGAACTGTGGTTCACCAACACCACAGCACTGTAGCTGTGCTCCTAACAATGAAACACTTGATGCATGTGGATTTTCTTACAGAAGCTGGACACAACTCCTCAATAAACTGCAGTGAAATGAAAGCTTCCTTGTCCTTGCCCTGTTGTCAGGTTAATCAAAGCCTAATTATTAGCCAGCTGGATCTGAGAAGGAATTTTGTTTTTTCAATATTCACAAGTTTCTTTTTTCTCCTCATGTTTACACATTTTAATTATTTCTGTTCAAATTAATCTAGTGCATTAGGTCTGTTTTTTACAAACATGTCTTACATAAGATTGCTGGGAGAATGTTGTGCAAGTCTTTGTGTGTTCCAGTCAGATAGATAAATTATAAAAGAAATGCCAAATAAAATCAGGCCTTGCTCTCTGCTAAATTAATAGCTAGCTTGTCACTTCTATGTGCAGCTAAGTGGCTTGCAAGTTCCCATGTGAAAACAATCTTAAGCATGAAAACAACACAACAAGCTATTCTGGTAAGAGAACTGTTTGCACCTGCAACAAACAAGAAATCTATCTCATGGGAATCAGTGAACAAAATACGTCAACTAACCAAGAATAGAGAAATTTGATCGACAAGTAAAATACCTTTTACTAACCAATGGAGTAATGGGCAAGAAAACTATTAACCAATTAGAGTTGCACATGAGGTCTGTAAAAACTGTATAATATAAGTTGTGGGAATAAAGAATTAGCTTTTCCTGCATAAAGAAAATGGAGTCTTGGATGATTTATGACAATACTATGTGAACAGCTCCATTGGTAAGTGTTGCCCTCCTAGGTGGTGAGACCCATTCTTTGCTATTCCCTCCACCCTCTTTAGATTCCTTTTTAAGGCTTGTGCTGGTGACATTTTACACCTCTGTGTCATCCACTGTGTTATGTGCAGTGATCTGCTGTGGATGACTTGGATGACTGAAACTTTTGAACTGGAGCAACTACTGGATACAAAGCAGTTGCCTCACAAATACACCTTGTTTGAGTAAAAATACTGCTCTGAAAGTGAGTCTTGTGCACTTGAGCTTGCTGAAACCTGAAGGATGAATAACTATAAATGTGGGCTGCAGCATGGCCTATAGATTACTGTATATTAATTAAATAATGATAATTGATGCAGTAATCTTATTATGTGTGATAATACGTATTCTTCTGTTTGTCTGGTACAGGTGACTGGTTTTGTTTGCAAGCTACTTTGATGACTCCTCTCTTGCAATTGTTAAACACCATAGGTGTCCCTGCCCCTTCCCACGTTTAAATTCCAACAAGCACAATCTGGAAAAGAGTTTAAGTCCTTCCTAACGAGAAGCAGTGAGGCTTGCTGGCGGGTCAGCCCCTTGAGAAAGAGGTTTTCCGCACTCAGATGTTTCATAGATCCAAGTTTTGCTTCCCCATTCCCCACAATAAAGCCTTAACCAGGCAGAGTTTTCTGCTCTGAAATGTTGGGTAGACAGGAACTGTAACCACTTCAAAACTTAAAACAGAGGTTGTATCTCTGATTGTATATGGAGATTGTGAAAATATCCAGGCTATGCACCACTAATTTGTCTTCCTATGAGAAATCTTTTATTAGAGAGCACAACAGTTGTCTCTTAAAAACAAAACAAAAAGTCAAATATGCCTCTCCAACCTCATAATGAAAAAAACAAAGCAGTTGCATCTGTCTGTGCAGTGCCATGCAATCCAAAGCTGTATCTGGCTTGGCTCTGCTGGGATCATAGCAGAGGAGCTGACTTGGGCCAATGAAAAACTTGAGGTCCCGGATGGCCTTTTAATTGTGTGTTCTTGCAAGGACTGGGGATTTGTAGTCTTGCTCTTGAAAAAGGGCCTCATCATAAATATGTGTAGTTAAAGTGTGATACTATGCTGAGTGTGAACACTCAAATTTATGCTATGCCCTGAAGCCCTTGGACTTCAAAACAGTGAAGTTACACTACAAGCTGTTGCTGAGGGAGGAGAGAAATTATATGATTTATGGAGAGATCAAGTGTGATGTGACTGTGAACCAACTCCTGGAGAGCTTGGGGCAACTCTGCAAGGACACAGTGCTACTGCAGAGGAACTGCCTTCTCCTCTGGGCTTCCAAGGATCTGCAAAGCCTCAGAGCTCTACTCTTTGTATCCCAGTCTGTATCCCAGCAGGCTGCTGGAGGGCCCCTTTCAGCACAGCATACAAACATACACTTCATTTTAGGCTTCTTCTTAGTCATGTGAAGTCACTGGTAGTCCTCAGAAGCTAAGCTTAAACACATACTCCATTCTTTCGATTAGATTGGAGACCAGAGAGAAAAGAACTCATTTTCTTCTCAGCTCTGAACCAAACAATTCCTGGGGAAGAAAAAAAACATCTAATAAGAACTAATGAACACAAATCTTACACAGCAAAGCTATTTCTCCTGCAGGCTGGGGCAAACAAATACATAAGAATACAGGGGAAAAGAGAATGGCCAAATTATTCATAGTAAATACAAGCTAATGTAGCCATCAAAGGTGCCAGATTGCAGAAAATCTCTGATGATAATTTTGAATATATACTATTGCTGTGCCAGTATTTATATTTCTCGGAGTAAAAAAAAGGATGCTGCTGCAGAGGGATTTTTTTCTAAAATCCCAAATGTACCAGTACTTCACTAAAACCAGCACCCACTTTCAGTACTGTGGCTTCACTGTTTCAGTTGCACAATCTGATCATAACTGATTGCATGCAGTTATTTGAAATGCAGCTTTTCCTGCTGCAATTTACTTTGTTTACTGCTTGTATGTAAACAATAATGCCTCCCCTCATGGGGATAAGGGCAGATTAACAACAGTAACTACTAAGCAGATGTCTGCAAGTGAATACCCATTTCTTAGAGGCAGATTATCTTCTGCACTGGCATAAAGGAAAGGGATCCAAAGCAGGTGCTGCTGTCATCCCACAAGTGATGTGGGCAGCCTAGGGCTCAGCAGAGGGCTGTGTAGGTCCCAAATCGCCATCTGCAAGGTGATAATCATTGACCTATTTGAGATCAGTGCTGAGAGATATTTGGTACTTAATTCCTAAAAGTGACCACCAGTGACTAAACAGCTCTCAGTGCTACCTGCACTTCTTTTCTGTTAATTGTTTTTTCTGTTGCCAAGAAATCTAAGGCTTTGCTTTCAAGAGAGCTCAACACCCAGACTGAGAGCCTGTGTTTCCCAATAGCTCTGTTCCCACTGAATTGCCTGAAAGCTGCACTCAGCACTAAGTGCTGGGCTTATTTGGGCAGTCTTTGAACTTGAGAGGGGAGTGTCTTTACTAATCCAGTTGTACTGTTAGCACAGAAATATGTTCAGAGCAGCCCTTTGGTGCTCTTGAAACCTCTCCTGGTATATACTGTTTTTCAGCTGAGCAAGCACCTTGCAGCATATCCAGAAAAGCCACTATTGGCTTTTGGCTAGTGGGAAGAGCTTGCCAGTATGTGAGGGCATGTGTACATGCAGAAGAGACATGGCTGTGCCCTGTTTCATTGGGCATTTTCAAATCAGCTGTCTGGATTTCAAAGGCTACCCTTTTGAAGCTGAGAGACAAGGCAGAGACCTGGTTTTCTTTGCATGGACAAGTCATGGCATTGCTTCCATTCCTCTTCTGAAAAAGAATGCCTCTGCATGCCAGAGCAGGGAGTGGTGACCATGAGTCTCAAACGCAGACAGAGACTCTCTATCTCTCCCACCATCACTGAATAAGCTGATATGGGATGTGTTCGTTTCCATAAGCAGAGAACACTCTTCTACGGCAGCATAATAGTTTTGCCTTTGGTATTGAATCACTCTCAGACCCATCTCAGAAACTGCTGACTGTCTTGTTCAAGAGGTCTTTTTTTTTTTTTGTGAGCCCTTGGGACTCCTGTGAACATATACAAACCCTGCAGTTGGTTCTGGCTGCCAGTTTGACAGAGAAAAACTGGGAAATCTAACCTTGATTTATGATTGATGTATTTTAAAAAGGAGTAAAAAAAACCAGATTAAATAGGCATTTAGAGTGTATTGGGTTTGAGCTATTTCAAAGGTAATCTCCTACCTGTAAAGAGTATGATTATTTTTCAGTATCTGAGGTTTGCTATTTCATTACTGAGTGACGACAAAAGCTGTTGTTCCTCCTGCAGGAACATTTCCCATTTCCGTGGGAGAGCCATGCAGAGATTAGAGCTCTGCAGGCTGTGCTTTCCAGCCCTGCAGGAACCAACCAAACGCTGTTATCTTTAGACAAATGCAGATAGCAGGCCTGGAGGGGAGGCACTCAGATAATGTGCGAGGGGCTGCCACAACGGAGATTTTTCTGGGAAGTTTAACCAAACTCTGGAAGTGTGTTCAGAGAATAGCCCTGTGTACGTTAGGAATTGCAAAGTGGAGAAATTTCCAAATTTAAAGATACTCTTTCTGTTAAGAACACAAGCCCCTGAGTTAATTTTTGTGCCATGAAAACTACCCTGGAGACATGACCCACAGCAACACTACCTATTGATGTGGGCCATCCAACTTCCATCTGCCATTTCTGTTGTCCATGTCTTTATAGGCTTGATCCTACAAATCTTACCAATGAATTCAATGGGGCATTTTATCTTTCAGTCCCACAGACACAGAGCTATCTATATAATTCTCCAGCTGGACAGTGGCCTGATTGACTGTATTTCACAGGACCTCTGTGCCCATACAGGTGGCAAGAAGCTTTGGCTGGAGGCTACAGAACATTTATTTGAAGTATTTTCTGCACATATGCACATATTGTAACGGCTAGATTTGTAAAAGTGAAGTTTTCATGTTTGACAACTATATTTTTGAATGGTGAAAGAAGGACATCAAGAGAAAGGGCAAGGAATGAATGGCAAGGCAAGAAGAAATTATTGAGCCTGGTATCATAAAAAGCTCACCAATCCTGGGCGAAATTGAGACATGGACAAAAAGGCAGATGAAACATATGTTAGATATTGCTCAAATATCAACCACAAAAGAAGACAGTAAACCACTATTTTTCTAGTTATACTGATGGCACACAGTATTACAAACTTTTGCAGTGTTATCATGAGTCTTCTGTTGCTTGGTAAGCTCTTTAATTACCAGCTTCTTTGTTTATGTGGTTATTCGTGAATTTCTGTTTTATACTTTTAAAAAAGCACCTCTGATAGAGCAAGATAGTTGCACCCTTCAGAAATGCAAAATGGAGCTTTATTTCATGAACCAGGTGCCCTTTATTCATCAGCTGTAGAACATAATTTTTTTTTGCCAAGCCTTTTCTTCTCCTTATAATTGCTTTGTTACAAGTCCTGATTTTGTGGGGTTTGGACTGGCAATAGTCAACAAATGCCTCTTGATTCTGTTGGGGTGTCTGCAGGTGATTTTGGTGGTGTTCATTCTGGGGCTTTGGGTAGTCTGGTCTAGTGGAAGGTATCCCTGTCTGTGGCAGAGGGAATTGGAGTGAAATGATCTTCGAGGTCCCTTCTAGCCCAAGCCATTCTATGATTATTTCTCTCACTACAAGAGCAACCCCAATGTCCTGTGAGCGTTAGCTCAACTTGTTGCCAATTGCAGGGATTTTTCCATGCTGGATACTGCCAGCATGCAGGCAGCCTTTCCCGTCAGCAGACAAGCCCTTTCCATTACAAGGCAAGCTGTGGATATTCAGGTGCAAAACCTCCTCCCCTCTCAGCCTAACAACTCCGTGAGGCCTTAATCTCACCGGAGCTGGCTGCCTCATGCTATATTAAGTCCCATCTTTCCAAATTTAGGGTTTCTGATGGGACGGGGGAGATAATGTTGGTGTTTACGGGAGCAGACATGAAGTGAAGCCATCCATCTGGGAAGCCGCCTCGGCCCCTCCAGGAGTAGATGAGGCAACACCAGCGCTGCGGAGGCAGAGGTAGGAAATTACTCAAGGTGTTTTGTGCTGGGAACAACGGTGGTAGCTTAAAATGCTCTGTGGCTTTTGTTTTCCCTTCGCAATTGAGGGAAATAAGCACAAGAATAACCCACGAGGAGGGTAATTCTGGAAAAAGCGTCCAACTTCCCGTGCGGAAAAGTATCCCTCCCCCTTACCCCCCACGCCGACCCTCCGGAAGACCGCGGCCAACACCCCAACGCCGCCGGGGCCGGAGGGTTCCGACCGGGGCGGGGCAGTCCGGGGCTCGGCCCAAAACACGGCCCGGCCCACCCCGCCCCGCGGCTTTAAAATGGCGGCGCCCGGGAGGGGGAGGCGGCAGAGCGCGGTCATGGCGGTCGAGAGGTTGTCTGCGATGGTGCTGCTGGCAGTGGCCCTGCTCTTCTTCGCCGGCGCTGTGCGAGGTGCCGAGCGCCGCCCGGTGCTAGTGGGCGCCCCGCAGACCATCGACGACCCTGAGAACGATGAGGGGCTGGAGCGGGCTCTGCAGTTCGCCATGACGGCGTACAACAGGGCCAGCAACGACATGTACTCCAGCCGGGTGGTGCGGATCATCAGCGCCAAGAGGCAGGTGAGCGACCGGGGGCGGCACTCACAGAAGGGCTGGGAATGAGGCCGGCCGGATTCCTGTGGAGAAAGGGCAGACCGCGAGCCTGAGGGCCTCTGCAAGCTGTTGTTTTTTTCCTCACAAAATGTGAATAAAAGCCCTGTTCCGTATCTTGGCTTCTCTCAGTCTGAGTGACCTTGAGTGCTGCGCGCTATGGAAGAAGCCAGTGGCTTCCCTGCGCTCCTCATGAGTTAACACGTCTCTGTTTATTGCTGAGGAAGCTGCATTGTGGGACACGTTTACTTGGATTTTGTTTTCTGTTTCTAAGGAGGTGCCTAGTGCTTCTTTCGTGGAGGTTGCCACATACCATTCCGTCTGTATTCTCACAGTCTGTTTTCCATCGTGTAACAGGAACACTGCTTGCCTCTTTGCCAGGCTTCTCTCGGCAGAGAGCCCTTCTCTGTGTGCTGCGAGTAAAGTTGCCTTTGCTGACTTGTCTTGTTCCAGGTTGTGGCTGGAATCAAGTACATAATGGAAGTAGAGATTGCCCGGACAACCTGCACGAAGCCAGCAACTGATATTCAGCACTGTGCGTTCCATGAGGAGCCCCAGATGGCCAAGGTAGGCTCCAGGGCACAGCCTGCTGACACCCACCCCTCCCTGTTTCCAACCCCATCCCACTGGCTGGCTTCATACAGATGGCTGCGATCAGTGTCCTCTGATTGTCTCAGCTGATGTCAGAGACCTTATGCCTTTATTTTTAACAAGGCAAAGCAAGTTTTGCCCTTGCAGAACTTGTCTTGCCAGTTGATGTCAGAGAAGGCAGGGCCTTTTGGCTGTTTTTTTAGTGGGGCTTACGCTAGAGCAGTGCATGTGTCTCAGTCCTCTTAAGAAGTAGTCATGGTTTGGATCAGAAGGGTATGTGAGGAAAGTCTGCCAAGCCTACAGCCTTCTGGCTGTCAGTTTGAGGTCCTCAGTCACCACAGAATTCTCATCTCTTCTTTCCCATGGTGATGTAAACATGGTGTAAACATACTTGGCGTGCTGTCCTGTGGGACTTGTATTGCTGTGAATAGACCTTTGGGCAAAGCACTGCCCAAAAGAAGCAGATCACCCCATCTCTCTGTGCCCACCAAGCAGTTACCACAGGCATTTTGTAATGAGCAATTGAGCTTTTTGGGTGGGAGCACCAAACATGTGTGCCTTCATCTGGCCTGAATTTTTCCCATAGTGCTTCATTCCATTCTGTTGATGGCAGCAAAAGGATGTATGTGCCCTTTGTTCCTGCATATGTGAGAGGTGTAGCTGCACGTAAGAGAAACACAAAACTGGTGTGTACTGTTATGGCAACTGCAATGATTTGACACAGGTACACGTGGCTTAGCTGTGCCTTTGGGCTTATGTTTGAGTATTATCCATGCTGAAAGCTTTCCTCTGTGAGTGGATAAAGGAGATAACCTGATCCTCAGCAGTGCTGACTGCTCAGCTTACTTTCTTAGGGTTTATTTAAGAAATGTGACTCACTCTGAGCACAAAAGTGCTGTTTCAGAATACTTGTCTGGAGAGGGCAAATCTAGAGAGCCACAGGAGTGAAGAACAGTGGTAAATGGCACTGTTTCATGCTCTTAATTTTCCTAACTACTTTTTTCTTTCTCTCCTTAGCACACCATTTGCAACTTCGTAGTGTTGAATGTTCCTTGGCGAAACCAAGTGGAGCTGCTGGAGAGCAAGTGCCAGTAAGCCTGTCTAGACTCCAGCAGAAGACCAGCAACCAGTTGTTCAGATTTAAAAGAAAAAGGCAATAACACAAATTGAGATGGGCTTTATCAATGCCTGTAACTTGGCTACTGACATATGCTTGTGCTATGCAAATTAAACCATGTAACTTCACTTTTAAAGCACAGTATGATCTCAACTTTTTCTTCTTTGGGATTATTATTTTAGAGCAGCTGTTTTGGTCTTCTACAGCTTTCCCAATAAATTCACTCCAGCATCAAAATTCTTATTAAAACCCCTTGGTTAAGGGTTAAGTGACTACTGTAAACATAAAAACTTAATTAATAATTGCCATGATGTGTGGTTTTCTTTGATCTTCTGCTGTCTTGGCGGGAGGGTTTCCTTTTAGTTGTCACTGTGCTATCCTTCCCTAAGAACGGGATGAGAAGGAATATTGAGTCCTGATCACAGAGGAGACAAACCATGCCTGCTTGTCCCTTAGCCTGGCCTGTGGTTTTGAGTAAAAGATGGTGGCCTTAGCTGTTTTCACTGAAGGAACTCTGCTTTGGAAGCCTCTTGATCTTGGGAAGATTAGCTGAACCTGGTCCTGAGACTGCAATGGTTTTGGGTCCTGGCTGCTGTACTGGTCTGTTCTAAGGCTTTAAGGCAGGAGGATGCTCCCCTTCAAAAAGCTACATTTTCAGGTAGTAGGGGAAGGTGCTGGGTCAAGAGAGAGTCTTGGGAGTGGATGAAGGTACTGTGGTGAATAATGGGGGTGCTTCTTGTTTTTTCACAGTCCTGATAAAGTAGGAAGTGACCTATCTTGTGTTTTTTGCTTTTCTGTATTTTGAAGTAAATCTTTTCCTTTTGGTGTCTTACCTATGGATACAGTGAGTCCAGCTCCTTGGGAGTGCATCTTCTGTGGGTTGTTCTTCCTCCCAAGGGAAATGCCACTTCCCTTCATTGTCAGGGTTTGCCAAGCTTGCAGTGAATGTTAGGCAACACCTTGATTCATGTTGTTGGGAAGATGAGCTGGTTGCTTGGCACCAAAGATCTGCATCTGGGTTGTGCTCAGATCCAATAGGAATAAATCCCTGTTTTCCCTCCTTGTCATCCCATTCTCAGTGCTCTGCATGAAGGTGGCCTGTTTTTTCTTGCTAGGTGGGTCAGTGACTGCATGTTTCCATCTGCTGACCCTGGAAATCCTGGGTCAGGCTGCTCAGGTGCCCTCAGTTGTCCTTCTCTACCTCCTCAGTTCATACATGCTTATTCCCTGGCTTCCATCTGCACAAGCACAAGGCAGTGGTGAAGGGATTCCCTCATGCTTTAGGTAAGTTTGCTTCTGTTAATCTTTTATCCTCTTGGCTTGAGGATGGGTGATTGCACTGATCTCCTTCAAAAAGAGTCTAGGCAAGAAATGAAGGTGCAGGTAGACAATAATGAGGCATTTCCAGCACTTTGTTGTATTTATTAACCAGTAGCTCAGAATAGCATGGAGGGAAAAGAGTGGCTGTGCCAGAGAATGAGAGTTTGAGTGTTAGGAGCTCCTGAATCTGGAGGTGTTGCATTTTCCTGTTGAAATGCCAGTGACTAAGGGAATAAATGAATGGCCCAAACCTACCCCATGCTCACAAGCTGCTGAGTGTCAGCCTTAGTGATTATCCCACCTGGAGAAGTGCCAAAAGAAGCCTGACCTAATTTAAACATCTTTTGCTGTGGGCTGTGTTACTTTGCATTTGCAACAGGCTAAGAGCATTAGTGGCAGTTCCCCTGCCAAGAGCGTTTTTCTTCTCAGGTCTTTTTTGCTTGGCTGGCTGGCAGTGCACTGGGCCAGCTGAACACTGAGCCCTCATTTTTAGCTGCGTTCTCTGCCTGACTTTTTCAAATGTTGGTGTCAGATGTTAGTGCTTGTTTCCTGTAGTCTCTTACTTGCGTCTGATATATCAGTTCTGGAGATATTCTTTCTGAAACTTAGTAGTGTCAGAGCTTTGCTGCTGCTACAGCTCATGAACCTAAGGCTTTTTACTGGTTCTGGTTCTCAGGGACAGATTTAGGGCCAATCATGTGAGAAGCGTGGCTCTCCTTAGCAGTGCCTGCACTTGCAGGCCTGTGCTCACATGGACTTGTGGCTCCCAGCACCTGGGTCATTGTTCCCTGCTCATGCTGCTCCCCAGGTCATGGCCCTGCAGGGTTTTTCTGAGGTTCTTGAAGCTGTTATCAGCACTCTTGCCAAGTATGGACACTTCCCTGTGCACACAGCTGAAATGGCAATTTCCTGTAATTAAGGGAGGAAATAATCATGTGAGGATTTGGGTCACCCTGCAGCTTTCAGTCTGGGCCACCAAATGCTATTGCTGATGTGAATGCACTCAGGATGTATTCCTTAGCCTAAGGCATGGAGACCTCTCGGTGAGTGTTTAAAGATGCTTGGTGGCTTGTATTCATTGTTAACATGCAGTGCCTTAGAATCCCTAGTGTGGATCCCCCAGAAGGTCAAATTTACCCATCAGACAGACATTCAGTTTTGACTCTTGGTGCTCTCTCTTGACTTGGCAGAAGGAAGACTTCATGTCCCTTTCCTTGTGGGATGCAATGGTCACCTGGAGATCATTTCTTCAGGGTTGAGTAGGAAAGTGTCCTAAATTGGAACACTGCTGGCAATGCTGAGCCTTTCCATGACTCTTGTCACTCAGCTTTGGTGGTGGCCTGTATGTGAGAAGGTGGGAGGGTAGGTGCCTGTTTCTCCTCTCTGAACAGCATCATCCCAGCTGGGTGAGGAAGGGTGAGGAGGACAGCAAACATGCAGCCTCCCCAGTACAAATCCCTTCTGATTTCTCCCTGCTGACTTTCTGGCATGACACTGGGACAGCAGATCCTGGGGCAGGACCCAGGGCTTGAGGTGACACATGCCTCTCTTCTGTGTCATCGCTCACTCACAGGGCATTGCCCAGCCTCCATGAGCTGGAGGGCTCCTGCTGGTAGGATTTTGCAGCAGGAAAGAAAAGGAGAAGCTTAGCAGCTCATCCCCGTGATAAGCTGGTGGATGAGTATTGGGGTGTATGCTGGGCACTATTTTTAAGCTTTCTGGAGGCACATGTGGGTGTGTGTGAGCATAGGGCTGATGATGGGGAAAATCTTTCTCTGCTTCCAGCTGGGAAAGATCCCCCAATGGCTCATGATGCCCTCACTGTACCATGCCTTGCTGGGAGGCACTGTCCTCTCTTCTCCATGAGCTGAGAAACTTCATATCTTGTGCCCTGCAAACTCTACCACTTTTCAGCATCCAGCTGCAGAAGAAATTTGGACTTAGGCCAGGTCAGGGAATGGATTTTATATCTTGAGTATAAAAGCTAGCAAAAGAAGAGTTGTTTCAGTGAAATAGTGAGGCTTACACTAAGCATGCCCCTCTTGGTTGTGCTAGGTGGTCTCTCCATCTGCACAGGTGAGTAGTGGGTACTTTTTCCCCTTCTTGTGGGGCCAAGGAGGGAAGTCTTGACATTCCTGGAGGAAAATTACTATCTCCAAGTGCCAGAACTGGCTAAAAGCAGGAGGAGGCTGGAGAAAAGATTGTCTGGGCTTTAAGGGTGACTGGTTTGCAAATGCAGCTGCGCAGTTCTGAGCACGTCCAGAGCTAGTGGGACAGATGCTCTTCAGATACCATGTTGCAGCTCACCTGGGTGATGTTGGATGTACCAAACTCCATCTGTGCAGAATCACAGTCTGGTGAGCTTAGGAGTTGCAGAGCTGGTTCCAGAAGAGATATGTGGGAACTTTTCAGGAACAGGCTTCTCTCAAGACAAGCCATACCTATAAAATGAAATTAGTTTTGGGCCTCTGAGATGGCTGAGTTGGGCAGGTTGGCTAATTACACTGACCTTCCCTTGATAAAACCCATGCGACTGGTTAAGATGACTACAGATTTTTAATTACCTGCTTTTCCTCACTGAACAGCAGGTCTTTTCACTGCTTTCTGTGATAGCCAGATAACATAGATGGAAATGTTTATCCTATTTAATCTGATATTTGCAGTGTCTGCTGCACACTCCAGATGGTTCAGTGGAAATGATTTCTTTTGTGAGATGTTGAGAGAATAATGAAACATGATGTTTCTACAGCTCTGACATGCTTTTTGCCCAGCTGCTTGCAAGAGCAAAACTGTCTGGGATCTCAGTTTGATAGGAAATTGGAGAACTGACAAGAAACTTATTTGTTCTTTGCTCTTGTAAACTGCTTTCCAAATGTAGGAAATGTTTCTTGCAGATTCTTGTGCTAGGAAAGCAAGGAATTCAGATATTAGAGGACAAGGGATCTGTAAGGGTCAGATTCATAAGGGAAGAGACCTGCTGTAAACCTTTTTCAGCTGGTCACAGTTTCTGCTCAGTGATAACTGCAGAGCTTCTCAGCTGATAATGAGAGGGGAGAGGTGGGAGGAAAAATGCCTGACAGGTTTTCAGATGCTCCACTGAGCATCCTCCATCTATCAACAGAGCCAGTTTGATTGGGAAATAGTGAGAGTGAGCAGTGAGTGTGAAATTAAGCATTGACCTCAGACTGACGTGTTTTGGTCACATTCTGCTGGACCTTGGTCTGATATACTGACACAGGCAAGCAAGGTTTATATGTTTAGTTTTACCTTTTATTTTTATAGGGAATGTTGAGGGAACCCCTATCATTGAGGAAGATGCTGTGTGATGGTGTCTGAAACCAGCACTTAAGCTGCAGATGTGATCAGATGTCCTTCTGGGCTGCTCTTCCCTGGATTTAGTCAGTTGTAACTGCATTTTACTGAGGCATTTGTATTATCATGTGGAAGATAAGGCTTCACAAATCTTCCTGAAACTTAGATGTTTGACCATTCCATCCCAGGACTGGAAGAGAGAAGAAAGCACCGCTGCTGCACATGGTATGGTTAGTAGGGAGGAGCAGGGCAAGCAACAGTCTTGGTTGAATTTCTGGCATGGAAAAATGGTCCCTGGGTACCCCAGATACCTGGGACTAAGTTAAACCTTCCTTTCTCAACTCTTGTAGCCTCGTACATGTAACATAAAATCTTTCCACAGGGGGTCAGCATCTTACAGGAGATGCACAGGAATGGAAGACAAGCCAGTTTCTTACCCTCAGCAAAAGGAAGGTAGGGCCAAGCATCTGCCACAGCCCTGTTCCTTATCCCAGTAGGTAATTGTCCATCTACTTCCAGGTGCCTGCTGGAGGAAGGTCTAATCCAGCCTGCCTGGAGCCTGCTTCAGTCCCCCGGGAAGGACACTAGAAGAACACTAGATTAGTGTCCTCTGGTCAGTCAGGGGGACTGAGGGGAGGGACTACATCAATCATTTCCTCAAAATCCTGGATGTCCACAACAGGTACTCTCTTGCAGGATCAGCACCCATTTTCGAAGCTCTTTGCCTGGGTATTTCCACTGCCAACAGACACCTCTCAGTCGTGGCTAGGTGTTATGCAGACTGAAGGAAGTTGCTCTAATTTTCCCCGTTTTCTTGTCCTGCCTCTGAAGAGAATTGTTTGTACAAGTCCAACGAGCAAACCCAAATGTATCTGCCCCTAGGTGGAGGAGTGTTTACGATGTTCACTGAGATCATGATAAAGGTTGTTTTTGTTGCTATGGGATTTCTATTCACTCTAATAGAAAATGTGTTTTTCTCAATAGCTCAGATGTGATGGAAACAGTTGGAGAGCTTTTGTCAGTTGTGTCCCTGCAAACAAATCCTGAGGCTGTGTAAGCAAGTGTGGGAATTGGGATATTGAAATATAAGCATCCTTGACCACTAATCCTCCACTACCTTTGTACCTGGCAGGTGCCTGGAGAAGCAGTCTAACCCGGAGACTGACAAATTGTATTTGTAGCTGCTGCAAATTTCTGCTGAAAATGTTACACTGAAGATATCTCCTTACATCTAGCTCTTCAGGATCAGATAAAAAAACATTAACTTAAATCAGCTGTTTTTCAGTATGTTGCCATAAGAAAAGAAGCAGAAACTGGATGGTATAATAGATTAAGGACAGATAAATTTAGTGACTTTTCAGATCTCTGGTCTAGTTAAAATGCAACCTGTTGTGCTTTTGCAGGGCATGGCCTTCCCAAAAACTGCTGCTGACACATGCCCTGCTTGTAAATATTGGAGCTCCTGAACACAGGCACACCCTACAATGGGCAGATAAACCCATGCCTGCAGACACTGAAACTGCCCTTTTTTTAATCCCAGTGGCATTTAATCCTGGGAAACTGTCTTTATGCTGCCCCAAATATGTTTCAGGGCCATGTTCAAAACCAGCAAAACTGTATGTGCACTTCTGAAATCAGTAGTAAATATCCTCCAAACCCTAGGAAATTACTGCCCAAAATTAGAAGAGATTTTGAGAGTTCAGTTTATGTAAATTCCTGGGACTGTCCTATGGATCATTAATACAGAACAAGAGCCTTATGCTACTTGGCTGCTGGAGCCCTCAATCTATTGACTTGCATAAATCTTGTTTGCTTTGGAATTGAAATTAGCTCCCTTAACTGCATCAGCATAAAGAAAGCATCTCATTTTCTATAAGTCTTTTTTTTAAAGGTGGACTGAGATTAAATAGCTGGTAACACAGGCAGATATAAGAGGCTATGTTGTGGCAGTGCAAATGGTGTGATATACGGCATAATTGGGATCCTTGTGCAGAAGAAATGAAAATTGGGATTGTTTTTTTTTTTTTGCTTGCTTGCTCACTTCTAGGATGTTGTACCATCAATTAGGAGCTCATTCCCTGTGAAGGTGAAAGTCCTGACTTCGATGCAAGACTGGTAAAACTGCAGATTGTCTCATCAAATGATGAAGATTGGGAAGGTGCAAATATTAATTGGGAGTGCTTGGCTGGGGATGGTCCTGCCTGTGCCTAGGTCAGGCATGGCTAAATTTCTTGTTTTCTGCTAACAGCCAGAATTTAATGAGGTGGATTTGAGTGAAGACAAAGTGTTGAGTAAAGAATGGGGGCTCTTGATAGCATGACCCAGTGCTAGCTGTGGTGTTAAGAGGACAGTGTCTGGGGGAGCCAGGATGTCCCTTCCAAGCCCTCCTGTAGGCTTTTCAGAAAACCTTCTTGCTTTTTGGAGTCCCCAGAGAGCTTTGCACAAGATCCCTTCTCTTCAGTGCTTGCTTGGGGTGGTGGAAGGCTAAATATCTTACTTCTCTGGAGGCAAAAGGCTACTAAAGAGCTGCTGAGCAGCTACCGAATAGCGGAAAGTTTGTAGTGCTGCTTGTCTTCAGCTGCACCTCAGTCCTCAATTACTGGGTTTGGAAAAAAATCTTCAGTAAGAGCACAGACAAACTCATGATTATTATTTCCTACTCTTCAATTTAAAGAGAAAAGAGCAGGGAGATTGAAGGAAGCCTTTTGGTTTCTGTGCTTAATAGAATGGTTCAACCCTTGGTCAGAGCTATCTCTGTGCTCTGAGTCCATTGCCTGAGCAGAGGAAAAGTTTTTTTCACTCTCAGGTGTGAGGTTTTTGTCCTTTTTATCTGGATTTGTTTACCAGCTACCATTTTCTGAGGATTTTGAGATCTGAGAGAATGCTTACCTCACTAATTTTAGTTTATCTCAGGAGTAACTTGACTATTATCATTATGTCTTACTTTCAATGAGTTTAGGGTTATTTTTATAGGTCAGTTTTGCTGGTACGCTCAAATTTTATTATTATGGAGTACCATTAAATGGTGGATAAGACCTTCAGACTGTACCAAAAACTAATAGTTTTGGAAATAAAAGATGTCTAAGGATGGTGTCGGGTTACTTGGTTTTCCTAAGCACCTCTTTGCCTTGCAAGGCAGAGCTCAGCCACAGGTACCGGTAGCTACCAAGGCAGAAGCCATCTATGTATCAAAATAACACCTTGTTTGAAGGGACATCTCAGGCTGTGAGGGATGGAAAATGAGGATCTGGGGATGTTTACACAAATTTGGTGATGTTTAGAGCAAGGGTGGCAGTGACACTTTTTCTCCCTGATTGACTGCCACCACTCCTGCAAGGAAGCGCAAACTGCTGCCTGAACTATGTTTATTTATAGCCCTTCATAAAACCAATTACTCAAATGTCACAAAATGGTGTTATTATTAGTGCATTTCCTCCTGTATTAGCATGCCCTGAGGTCTTGCACTGTTAGGGCAGTAGAAAGCTCATGGCCTTTTACCAGTAATGGCACAAATCATATTTACGGAGCTGTGCTACAGCTGAAGTAACATTTCTTCAAACTTTCAGCCCTGCAGGCCTGAACAAAGTGTTTTTGCAGGAGCTGAGAGGCTGCCAAGGAAAGATGAATTGCTCATCCTGGAGGGAAACGTGCTCCACACTAATCTGGCTGCTGCATAGTAACTGGGATGGTGGGGTGGTAGATGGATCAGGAGGAAATGATTGCATGCGCAGAGGTGTTCATGGGCCGGGACAAATCGGGGCTCATCCCTTTTGTGCTGGGGAAGAACTGTGTCCTCATGTTTCTGAAGTGCCCCAGGCCTTGCACACAGGAGAGATGATTGGGCTGGGGCATTCCCCTGAGAGATTCAGGCTGGAGAATGGATGGCACAAGGAGACCTAAGAGCAGATTCTCAGTAGTACAGGGAGGTCTGCATCAATCTGTGACTCTTCCAAGGATGTGATAGTGGGTGCTGTGGTTTTCCTGATACAAGCTTCAGGCTGTTATGTGACTGCTACTGCTGCCCTGAGTCCTAGTGAGAGTTCAGAGTTTGTGACCTTCAGGATGAAATTCTGAACACCCATGTCCAACTTCTCCACATTTACCCAGAAGGCAAGCATGCAGGTCCATGAATCTCCATCTGTTGCAGGTGGTCTACTGCAGGTTTTGGAAGGTCTTTGGTGTTGAGGTTTACACCTTGCACGGTTGGCCTGTGGGTGTTCTCAGCTTGGCAGAGAGCCTTGGTGGAGGCAACAGGAAGCCAAACTACTTCCCAGAGGGGACAGTGTCCTGGAAACCAGTTATCTAAGAGACTTGTTTTCTGGCTGTCAACTGGCCTTGGGTGATTTTGGGCAAGTTCCTTCATCTTTCTGTGCCTCAGTTTCCTTAGCTTGTAAAATGGTAATAATAACTCAAAATCAGGCTGGATAGGGCTCTGAGCAACCTGATCTAGTGGGAAATGTCCCTGCATGGGGTTGGATTAGATGGCCTTCAAAATCCCTTCCAACCCAAAAACCCATTCTGTGATAATGTAGTGTTCCTCTCTTACCCAAAATAATAATCCCAGACTCATTTGGGACCTCCTGGTAGATGTAAATAATCACTGCTGTGGTTACACAGGAGCTAAGCTCTTATTTGTCAGGGCAATTTTGTCAATATGTAACTTTTAATTTGTTCTGGCAACTGCAGAATAAACTGCCTCATCATAATATCACTTTCAGGGTTTGCAGAGCAACATTTCCTAACTTTCTCAATCTGACCCTTATGAAGCATGGGTCATTTTACTACTTGGAGAAATTAATTGTGCTGTACAGTATCTGCATCTTTCCATCTACACGCTTTCATGAAATGTTAGGATTGTTTTTGTTAGGTAGTGCTGCTGATGCCTCAGCAATTTCCAATGAATATCTGACTATAAATTGCTGAGATGCTTTCCCAGTGAGTTAAAAAAAAATTATTTAGTATAGGCTTTGTTCATTTCCCTTAAAGAAAAATAATAATTTCAGGCAGGGTAGGGTCCTTCTTTTCCATAAACAGATGCAGGACTTTTTTTTTTCCCTTTTTTTTTGGTGTTGCAGTTTTGTTTTATTTAAAAGTTTTACACTGAAGAAATTACTAGCATCTGCTGTGCACATGAGAATGTGCAATTAATTATCTCTTCTGGGCTTTTGCAAACTTGCTCTAAGGATGTTTGAGTAGTGAGGAAGCAAGAAGAGCCTGTGAAGATTCACTTTCCTCTTGATCTGGTTTGGATGTTTTCAGAAGGTTCCTCCAGTGAGATGCTGTTGGAGGGGAGAACAAAGCAATACCCAGATGTGTCTTAGAGGGGCAGACAAATAGAATCATGGAATGGGACAGGTTGGAAGGGACCACAGTGGGTCATCTGGTCCAATCTCTCTGCTCGAGCAGGTTCATCCTCTAACATATTGCATAGGATTGCATCCAGACAGTTCTTGAATATTTTTTGAATATTTTGGTGAGGAAGACTTCATGACCTCTCTGGGGAACCTGTTCTTCCTCATGTTCAGGTGGAACTTCCTGCATTCCAATTACTGCCTTTTGCTTCTCATCTTGTTGCTCAGCATCACCAAGCAGAGCCTGGCTCTGTCCTCCTGGCACCTGTAGAAGATGTATGTGAAAAAGATCAATGCAGAGCTTCCAGGGAAGAGCCATGTGATGGTAACACCAGGATGGATGTCTCTCAGGTGGTGCAAGACCTTGGCTGGGGATACAGATCTGTTTTCTGCTGCACAGCTGAGTCTCAGCCAGGGGCTAGCAGCTGAAGGCTCAGGGTTTCAGGCTGCAGCCCAGTAAAGAGCTGGCTACACTGGGGATAAAAGCTGGAGTGAAAATCGGGGCAAGCAAAGAGCTGTCATCTCCTGCCACACCCACTGCTGCTTATGGGGCTGGAAATCTCTTTCCCGCAGAGCCAGTGTCACTCCATCCCCATTTTTTTGCAGCCTTGTGCAGATAGGTAGAGAGGGCAGGTTCCTGCTGTTTCCTGCCTGCATCCTCCTGGCTTCCTCCCCATCTATCATTTTCTGCTTTTCTTTTCAAAGACTGCATTTTTCATTCCTTTTGTTGGCTACAAATGCTGGTAACTGGGAGTTGATGCCTCCTTGACAAACTGCAGAAGCATCAGATGTTTAATTGGTTCCTCCACCCTAAGATAAATAAACTCTCAGAGCCTCAGCCTTGAGTGCTTAATCAGAGGAGTTAAACATTCAGGGAATTGGATCACTTGATCTCTTTGCTTAGAAGTTTTTCTGCTTTTCCTTGATGAGCCAGACATACTGACAGTTGTCACAAATCTTAGAGACCTTTGTGCAGAGAAGCTGGAGCTGAAATGTTTTGTTTTTGTTTTGTTTTGTTTTTTTTTTTTCCTGATTGATTCTGGAGACTATCAGATGAAGAAGTTATTAAAAAATCGGAGTAGGGTTCAAGCTCTCTGACATTGGCTTTTCTTTCTGAACACATCCTTCTCAGCACAATTGTTCTTCCAATTTACGGAGAGAAATTACTTTTCAATCAGGACTGCTAGAAAACACAACCCAACAGGAATTCACAGCCTTTCTACCTCTTGCTTTTCCCTCTCTGCTCCTTTTTTGCTGCATGTCACTCCTAACCAGCTGCAGCAGGAGAGATGGGATCATGAATCACTGCCTTGGGGAAAACCTAGATGTTCCTCTCATGTTGTTCAGGAAGGAAGTTGAGTAACACCATATGCAGGTGTTAAATGCAAGTGTGTTTGAAGAGTGAACCCCTGGCCAGCTGTAGGCTGGACCTGGCAGAAATCTTCTTGGAGGCAGAAGTTTGACAGTGTGCTATTGATTTCACATGATTTAATTCTCATCTTGATGAAAGCATTTGGCCTTTGGACAATGGTGTTCTTAATTCTGCCCAATTCAGAATGTGTCTGGGTGTCAGCTGAGGTGGGTTTGAAAGCATTGCTCCTCTCAGGCCTAGGGGCCTCTAGTTTTTCCAAGAGCTTCAAGTGGAAGGCAAATGGTCTGCAACTTCTTTTTGTTCTGAAGTGAGACACTGAAATGAAAAACATCTTTGCTATATTAATTGCAAATAAATGATTAGCAATAATAAAAGTTTTCTGCTTAATTAGATTTCAAAGTGAAAACTGTGAAGAGATGATCATAAGCCTAAGGTGCCACTTTTGTTACAAACAGACATCCCATTAATTCATAAACTTATTTACTTTTTGAAGGGGAAGAAGAGGAAGCTATTATGTCCCTCCCACCTCCTTCGATTATTACCTGAACCAGCATTAGCTCATAGAAAATAGACCCATAGTGATGAATAGGGAATGAGATTTTGTTCTGCCTCTGGCTGTCATGCAACATTCATCCTTTTGAGGGATTTTTGCTCCATCTCTGCAAGCTTCATGCACTAATGCTCTCATTTTATTGGCACAAAGCAGGACATTTTCTGCAGAACAGAGTCCTTCAGGGCTCTGGCCCATGTTGCTCTGGGGAACCTGGTGTGATGGGGTCACTGCTGAGGTAAAATAAGTGCTTTATGCTGTTATTCAAGTGCTCATTATACCTTGGACCCCTTGGATTTCTCTTGATAAAATAGTTCATACAACTTTCAGGTTATTTAGCTCCTTCTATTATTCCTTTAAATTATGAAATAAAAGTCTCCTTTCAAAGAGAAGAATGGATGCACTTGCATAAAGAGAAGGTGAAATGAAACATCTGAATCACTCTGACCTACCCAGTTCTACTGAACAAATTTCATGCCATTTGTGATTCATGTCAGCACCCTCAAAACCATGTTCTTTCCATCAAATTGATGATGCGTCCTTTTTCCTTCCTGCTTCTAATGAATTACATTCTCACTGCAAATTGGATCATCCAGCCTTCCAGTGGAAGGTCAGGGATGTTTGTGTGGGTGGGGACCTTCCACAGCTAAAGGAAGGCATGGGTTCTTCTGTTCTTGCAGCTCTCCATATAGTCCTGAATTCCCTCTGGCTTTCCTCCCATATCTGAGTAACTGCTCCACACTCTTGCACCTTCCCTTGCCCCTCTTGCTGATGTCTCATCCCTTGTAGAGCCCCTTCCTGCCCTGTGGTTTCTGTCCCTGTGCAGTATTTCCAACTAAGTGCTGCTTCAGCTGTTTGCCTCACTCACTTTCAAAGCTGCCCCTGTGGCAATCCTACCTGATAAGCAGAGAACAACATGACTTCTCTTCAGCTTGCCATAAGGAAAGGTCCAAAAGCCAAGCCATGGATGTGCATTTTGATCTCCTCCACAGGGGAAAATAGGGCAGTAACAATAATGCTCAAAAGGGAGCTTTTCTTCCTGCAGAGCTAATCAAAAAAGGTCCCAGGCTGGAGAAGAAAGGGAAAGATAAAAAAGCTGGTCATCTCTCTGTTTTTCAGCACCAAACTCGTTCTTGCAGGAGCCCCTTTGCTGTGCAGCCATCTTCTGCAAAGGTAAAAAAGGTTTTTCTCCATTTTATATTAGATATGGGCCTTCAGTTTAAAAAAACACCAAATCCTGGGTATTTTATAGCCTAAGCTACCCAGGGTTTTGAGTCATAAACTCACCTCCCACAGGTGGCTGTGCAACATGCTCCTGACATGTTCCTGCCTTCATGCACATGGCATTACCCATCCTCACACTGTTTTGGTGTGTGGCACCAAAACAGCAGCTGTAACACAATGTGTTACTTCCCAACTGTGGAGGTTGAAATCTTAGCAGCTCCACATGCCAAGGGTTGGGGTGTGGTTGATATTCCCCGTGGATGGGGATCAGAGTCCCTGATATGTGCCATTATGGTTATTGCCAAAGCTGAAGTTATGCAGATCTACTTTGCCCTATCTCTGATGCCTTCCATAGAGCTGTAGGAACTCTGGACTGCAGGGGCTGGATTCAAGCATGCCAGAGTGCTCCTGAGCAGCTCAGCCATCCCTGATTTCTGCAAATGTTCAAAAGCTGGATTTCATTTCAACATACCAGGAATTGGTTTCAGCTCATTTCCTGCAAAAGCCAGCAGCATGCTGGCTGAACACTCAGGGAAAGCCAATTTAAGCACGACTACTCCACAGAAAGCCCGTTGTGAGTGATCTGTTTAATTTCAGGATTCACAGTGCATGCTGGCCTGGAAAGTGGCACAGATCAGGGAGTAGAAGCCAGGCCCTGAGCTGCATGTGAGTAGGGTGTTTACAGCAAACTGTGCTGAAGGAGCTGGCAACAGAAGGATGCAGCACTGAAGGTGTTTGAAGGTGATGATGCCTTCCCAGTGCTATTTCCCTCTGGCAAGGGATAAATCCTCTTGAGAGAGAGGATTTTTCATCAAGGGAGGAGTTTCTGGCAAGTGACTTCATTATAGAATTATAGGGCAGTCTGGGTTGGAAGGGACCTTTAAGGATCACCTATCTAAACACTCCTGCAATAAGCAGGGATATCTTCACTGAGACCAGGTTGCTCAGAGCCCTGTCCAGCTTGACCGTGAATGTTTCCAGAGGCAGCCACAACCTCTACCTGTTCTAGTGTTTCACCATCCTCATCATAAAAAACTTAATTCTTTCTAGCCCAAGTTGATCCTGCTTCAGTTTAAAGCCATGATGTGGCCTGTGACCTTACCAGCCTCAGGAGGCTTCCTCTGTGCCCTCCCTGCCTGTGAAGGGTAATGAGCGCCAGGAGCTCTGAGGCTGTGTTTTGCCACTGTGGGTGGTTGTGTCAGCTCTTCTATGCTGTGGTGCAGAGGTGCACAGTGTGGGCAACTTCTCCAGCTCCTCTTCTCTGTGGTTTTGTTCCAGTAGAATGAGCATTATTTTCCTTTTCTGGTTTCTTGGCTTCATGCAGGTCTAGCCCTTTTTCTGAGCAGTGGTGTACATCTTACCTTTGTTGCTGGTCATAATGCTCTATACAGTGCAGAAGATGATGATATGCCTGTGATGTGCTTGGCAGAAGCTGTCTCAATTTTATGAGCAGAATTCAGTCAACTCATCAATCACAAGCATAATTACCAATAGTACAAATCCATTTGACAGCAGCTTGTTCACCAGCTCACCAGCTTTGTGTACCTGGTGCAGACTCCTTTTAATTATCCATGAAAGGGGAACTGTAATGATGTGGTTTCAGCTGCAGCAGAAATAAGCAAATATTTCTTCTTCTTTTGCACAGAACTGTTGGCCCAGCTCTTAATCTGTATTGATCACCATCTGGGAACCCAAGCACAGCCAGAGAGAAGAGCACAGACACAAAAAAAAAAAATTGAGGAAAAAGCCAGGAGGAGCAGTGAGGTTAATATGCTGCACCAAATCAGAGGCTCATTCAGTTTGGTGGAAACCTCTGAAGCAGAAGGGGTCAATTGTGAATTCAAACCAGGGTGCTTTGGACTTTGTCCTGTTGGGACTTGAAGTTCTTTATGAACAGAAATTTTACCAGCTCTCTGGACAACCCATTCCAGTGCTTAAATATCCTTACAATAAAGTATTTTCCCTTAAATCCAGCTAGAATTCATAATTTCAGCTAATTTCTGTTGTTTCTATGGACCAGGATGTAGTGGGGCTCTGCTTCCTCAGCAGCCTTCTGGTGGGTACTGGGGGTGTGCTGTTTGCCTTTGGGCCAGGGTCACTATTTTGCCACTGAATTTTGGTATACTCCTGGTCACATCACCTCCCTGTGTTGACATTTCTCATCTCTAACAATGTCACAATGATGACACTTCATACAATATTCAGGGCTCTGTGCACAGTTTGCCTGAAAGGTTTTCAGAGCAGGAAAAGTCTTTTGTAGCTTCACAACAATCACCAGCCACTCCAGACTCTGGGCCAGCATCCACAGCAGCTAACTGTGCCTCTAAATTTTTAGCTTTCCTTCATTTTAAGTAAATCTCACCAAGAGAGATAATTTCAAGATTGTTATATGTATATCCACATGTTGTTCTTTTACAACACACACACTGTAAAATACATGTATTGTAAAATATTACTTAATAGATTGTTGTAAGTCAAAAAATTTATGTGGCCACAGGGGCCGCTTTCTCCCAGAGGTATAATATCTCCTTTTGACTTAAAACAGAAGGAAGGTGGTGACCACCCAACTGGAGGACCAGGGAGCTGACAGTAATTCCTGCCCATCACAAGAAGGTTTCACATTACTTTCTTGCATATCAGCTGCGTTGCCCCAAACCTGCTCGAAAATTTCTTGCTTGCCTTGCCCACAGAAAGTATCTGGTTTTTCTTCCTGTTGGAAACTGTCATAATGAAAATTGCCCAAAAATGGAGAATGTTGGTGAAATTAAAATCTTTATTTGATTTTTGTAGGAGTATATGGAAATGCAATTATTTGGTGAAACTGCCAGAGTCACAAGGGAGCTATCCATCAGAGAATACATCTAATTTCCCTCATGAATCAGACTTCCTTGTCATATCATTTCCATTGGGAAAGCATTGGCAAAAAATATTTATTTTGAAGTCCTAATTAGTGCAGTTCTTCCCTCACCAACAACAAACCCTTTCAACAGAACAGAGTAAACAAATAACATTTCTTCAGAAAAGTGGATCTTGACAAAAGTCCTAAATCATTTAATGAGAAATTCAAGTCTTGAAAGACAGTCTAGATGAAAAAATAGATGAAAAAACCCACTCTGCTAAAGTTATGTTCTGAAAGTTTTGTGTCAATTTGCTGAAACTTTAGAGTGAAGGCTCTCAAGAGGGGCAATTCTGAAGGAAAAAAAAAATCAGTTTTTGTTTAAGTATTGAGAAATACTCTGCAATCTGCTCAAATGACTGAGCAGAACTATCAAATATTTGTATCAAATCAATTATGAACAATGTAGAGATTCCAGCTTATTTCCCATGTCATTTCACTTCATTTGAACCAAGAAATAAGTTTATGAAAAGAATGATCAGAGCACCACCAGGGAGGAGGACAAGAAACAAAACCTCACTCACTGCATGAAGCCTTTGCAACAAATTGTTTAAACAGTCTCAAAGGTTTGCAAAAAAAGGAGCATCTTTTACCCTGGGGGTAACTGAAGCACCTGATACAGTTGTATGAGGAAGAAGTGCACAGAAACTTGAAAATACTGAAGAAAAGAAAATAAAAGGCTGGAGGGAGAGGAGGATCTGCTTCTCTTGTATTCCATTGAAATCTTTCAGGTAAGTTAAAAAACTTTCCAAGGCAGCAACATAATTTAATATTCACTGAAAAACCAATAGGTCCAGGTGCTGAAAGGAAAATTATCCCTTCCCACCTGCTAAGAACACACCTGACAGGACAACTCTTGGCAAACTCTTCAGTGCCCACACTTGAAGAAAAGGACAAAGAAAGACCCTCTGGCAATTTAAGCACAGTTTTTCATTCCTCTGCTTTTCCCCCTGCCTGTGTCTTTCATGACCAGGTAGATCAGTGCCATCCTGGTGGCCACTGATACTGGCCCTGGGTACCAGCAGCAGGTATATCACAGAGAGCAGGGCTGGCAGGAATTCACAAGATCACTTGCTGTTACCTTTCCTCTGGGCAACATCAGCAAAATTTGCACAGCAAACTTCTTAATCCCAACAGATTTCTCCCGTAGCAGTACTCCAGAATGGGAAATTTTTTGTCTCTTTGTTTGGGCTGGACTGAACCAAATCTCCAGAGAATGAATCATCCCCCAGACTCATGGCTACAGGGAGGGAGAGATTACCTCGGACAATGAAGAGGCCCTAAGCCAAGGGACCTCTCCGGGCTCTTGAGGACAGGTCTCTTGCTGCCAGAGACACTGGACATCCTCAGGGAGTGTATCCCATCTTCGCTTAGGGGAATGATTTTCATGGGAGATCTTATGCAGGATTTGTTGAGGAAGGTGGAAGTGCTGGAGAACAGGACAGAGAGAAGAGGAGAAATGTGAGGGATGGGGAGAGTGTGATTACAGTTTTCCCTCTTCTCACAGTTCTTTGTGGAAATACCAGACTAGATTCCATTTGGCGCTGTGTCCTGATGTATAAGGAGTCCTTCAGTTTAATCCAGGGAGGCAATACAGAAAACAGGCATCTCGTTTGGCAGCCCAAGTCTCTAGAGGTAGGAACTGCTGATAGGGACAGCTCACCCTGACTTGGGACTGCTGCTGCAGCTCCCAGCTGTTCTGCTTCCTGTGCAGTGGACACATGGAAATAGAGAGTAAATTAATGTTGTTGTTGAATTGAAGGGCTCCCTGATTCAATGAGGAGACATACCTCAGGTAATAGAGAAGAGATTTATGCCTTGCCAAAGCAGGCAGGAAGGAAATAATTCTGCTAGGCACAGATTGCTCCTTTCATCTACTACCACTGATGCAAGGCACCCTGGAAGAAATTCAGGTGTCCCTGAAAGAAGCAAGGCTCCTTTCTACTGCCAGGGTTACTTTAGAAGCAAGTAGAATTGCCTCCTTTGCAACATTTATTTTCTCAGGTAATTTCACTACATGTCCCCGAGGCCACACTAATGTTCCCTTTTATGCTCAGCTAAGCAGCTGATTGATCCTTTCTGGAGCTCTATCTGTATGCAAGGGAGTCAAAGCAACACCCAATAACAGAAAAATCAGGTCTGTGAGACACTCAGCTCCCTACAGCCAGGAAATTTCTCTTCCCATCTACTCTGCCTGAAACATTATCACTCTGACAGCAAAAGGATGGTGCCTTTGTTCCCTCTGAATTAGGAGTCCTGAAAGAAGAGATATGGCATCTCTCCTTGTCTTGGCTTGCAAAGCAGGATGTAACCAATAGTATGTATTCTGTCACCATCTGTTAAAAACCAGGTAGAGCAGTGTTCTTTATCTTTTCCACAACCCATCCTTCCTCTAGGAAGATATCTTCTGTTAATGGGCCATTGAGTCCCACTGCATGACTGATAAAATTACATCATCCCATTGAGAGATGCCCCATCCAGGGGGAGGAGCCAAGCATTTCCTACCTAGATAAAATCTGAGATTTGGAGCATCAGAGCAGCCTTTTTTCTACTAGATTCCAGAAGAAAACTGCACCTTCTACAGGACCACTGCTTCAACAGAACCACATCTGAAACTCCAGGAGGACTGCAGCCACCATTTAATGAGACTGCTACCAACACCCTGACTGACGGAGTTTCAGGTTGTATTCTGACTTTGTCCATGATTTTTTTGTTGGATTGTATAAATGTATTTTTATTTTAATTTTCCTAGTAAAGAACTGTTATTCCTATTCCCATATCTTTGCCTGAGAGCTCCTTAATTTCAAAATTACAATAATTTGGAGGGAGCGGGTTTACATTTTCCATTTCAAGAGAGGCTCCTGCCTTTCTTAACAAATACCTGTCTTTCAAATCAGGACACTCCTTAAGCACCCTTGTTCTTCCCTCTGTGCTCTGTATGGTCAGAGCAAAGTGTATCCATCATCCCCTGACTTCCAGTGGGTGATGATGGGATGACACTCATTTCAACACCGCTGCATGTTCATAAGTCAGAAAACATCTCCTGACCAATTGCAGCATTTGTGGCCATTCCTAGCACTTATGTGCACATCACTGTGTTTATGGAGCAATGCACAGTTGTGAAAGCAGATGGTTTGTTTAAAAAAATAGGAATGCTTCATTCAGGCGGTCAGGAAGAAGTGACTCAACAGCACAACTGAATAGTCTTTGGGAATGCACAGTTTTAAAAAGTATTTTCTTCATGGGACACAGCAGAACTGCCCTGTCTGGGGCAGTGGACTTAATAATCTTCAGTGGGATTTTTCAGAAGTGCCTCAGGTTTTCCAGAAGGAAATTTCTTATTCTTAATGACCTATGCTGCTAAATTATTTAGGTGTCTTTGATAGCCCACTAATCCTAATGAAGGCTAAGTCAGGCTCTTTTATAAGCATAGTGATGCAGTCTGCACCATTTGGATCCTTGGTAGAAGCTGTGCTGCTCAGATGATGGGAGCTGATTAAATCTATATAGCTCCACTGTGCAGAGATAACAGTCCTGAATATTCCCATTTTTCCTTCTGCCAAAAAATAAAAGACCTATTTAGTGAATATCCATCAAGAAAGGACAAAATTTGGATGCCTGACCGCAAACAGGCAATTTTTACAGCAAATCCCTCTGATTTAGTGGTATTTTGTACCAACATGAGTTAGGGGCAATGTTTATCAGCAGAGATTGCAAGTTTAACATTTCAGATTGCAGCCCTTAATGCCCCTTAATTTTTGTCCCTTAAGGTTCAGCACACACCTTTATTATTCATCCACAGTATTTGCACCTGGAGGAAAATTAAACTGTGATGTAGGGAATAAAAATTTGGGGTTCAAGCACAACGGGAAATTACATCTTCTCTGAAGAGTGGAGCACTTCTGCCCCTCAGTTCTGAGCAGAGAAAAAGAAAAGGAAAAAGAAAGGATAACTCTATCAGCCTGTCCTGCAAAATACTGACTCTGCAACCTAGATGTTGTTGTGCCTGCTAAAACTGCTCAGTGGTGTTGACTGTGTTATCACCTATCCCTTCTACTGCTCCTGAAGGAATAGCTGAGTTCCTTAGTTGGCAAAATCAACAAAAAGAATCATCAAGGGAATCTGTGCAATTCTCTCCTAAATGATCCCACAGTTCCTGAAAGAGGTCAAGCACAGATCAGCAGGTTGCATGTATGGGAGGAAGGGAGCAGAAACCAGGTTATTTTCTGTCAGCATTTCCAGAATGCAGCATTACACAGTGTGTGTTCCATCTGTAGCTAAATAGGAATTTAAATAAATAGCAGATTTTGCCATCAGAAATTGCCATGTTTTTTTTGAAAGCAAATTCTTTTATGAGAATATGGTGGCTTTGATCTATATTTTTAATGGGGAAAAAATGCAGTGAATTATTTTGGATTTGCCATTTTAAAAAAACAATGCAGTGTGTGCATGCTGCAATTTCTGACCTTAGATGTCCCTTGTTTTGGTCTGAGAAGGAGAAACTTCATTTTCATGGTGGTGTATTTTAATCCTGCTTGATCTTCTACACGTTACAGAGCTGTTTTATTTTGACATCTATGGAGAACTCAATAATTAGCTTAAATGAGAAATTTATTCAGAACTCTCTGTGTCAGGCAATGTGGAAGCAGAAAAGTTAATTGTGGGCTATTAAACATAGAGATGCTCTTCTCAGGAGTCAAACTCCCTGGAGCTGTCAGGAGACTGTCTTGGGAACAGGGAGTCTGGCTTGCAAGGGGGTTCCTCTACAGGGGGAGGGACTAAGGGAACTTCCAGGGTCTCTAAAGCCTCTGGGAAGTACCCTCTTAGGAAAGGAACTCTAAAACTGGGGTAGAAGGAGACAAAATGATAGAGAAAAGTGGGATCTGCAGAGGAGACAGCTGGCTAAATTTTGCCATTTGAAATTCCAGTCACTGTTGCTGATTCTTCTGTACATCACCAAAATGGAATGAGAGCAGAGAACCATGAAGAGTAAATTTATTATATTAATCTTTCTCTTTTTCAAAATTTTTCTAATCCCATATATAGGCATGACCTGCAACAGAGAAGCTGTCAGGCACCTGCTTTGACTCCCCAGTGTAGCTGACATCAGATTTCTTCCAATTATATGGATGCTGTTTGGTTTGCTCCGTGTTAAGATGGCCCTGCATAAGGTAGGACAGCAGGAGAAGGCATGTTCCTTCCCTAAGGTATCCATTTGGAGACCTGAACCTCAGCTAGATGTGTGTGATCTTAATGAAATTCTTACCAGGTTCTGTCTTCCAAGGCCAGAACTCAGTTCTAGGATTTTAGTGAGAAGATTATGTTGGTTTCCTATGGAATGAAAGCTAGTTCATGATGATGCGTTTGTGTACTGGCACAAGCAGAGCCATGTGTCTCAGACCTGTAACTCTGAGCCTCACTTCAGCAGAATTTGGCAGAACAGTAGGGAGTTCCAAGGTGTTAGAATAAAGAAGAGCAAATAAATAAATAAAAAAAAAATCTTTACTGTGAGCGTGGTGCGACAGGATGCCCAGTGTGCTGGTTACACCTGGGGGAGGGCAGACTCAGAAGTTTTTCTCTATGAGGACTTCCTCTGTGAGTTGATGGGACCAACTGGAGGCTGGTTGGGTTGTTGACAGCTTGAGATACCAACTAGAGACGTTAGTTCGCTCTGTGAAAACACATTTTGAAGGCGGTAACCCGGAAAAAAAGCCCTCTTTCATTTCCTGCCTCTCTCCAGCTAACATTAAGCTGGCCACAGCCTGGCCTGGGCGAAGGTCCCAGGCTAGGGAGAGGTGGGCTCGGGAGGCCTCTGGGCCCCGTTTTCAACCAGGGGCCCTGATGGCCGGGGGGAAGAGAAAGGAGCCCGTTGCTAAGATCCAAGGCCTCCCTCCTCTCCCGCCTGGGCCCTGCTGCCGGCTCGGAGCAGCTGTGAGGTGGCCGAGCGGGGGATGGAGAGGCAGCTGGGCCCCATTTTGGGAGAGCCTCTCCACGCCCTTGCTTGCCCGGCAAGGTGGGAGGAGGATCCCCTGGACGGCGGCTGCAGCTGGGTGCGGTCGGTGCCAGAAGGTAGCCGTGAAGCCAGAGATTTGTCGCTGTTTTTTTCCTCCTGGCTGGACTTTGCAGGTTTCGTCTGGCCCTTCCAGCCCCCAGCGTGGCCTGGCCCAGCCCTTGCAACTTCTGTGTGAAATTTTAACCCTTCTAATGCTCGGATAAGACTTGCAGATCTCCAATCCTCCCTTGAGTAAAAGAGAAAAAACTAGAGGGGATACACCAAAGTCAGTGAAGCAAGAGCTAAGTTTTTTAGATGGAAGGAGAATTAGGAGATGCTGTGAAGATGGCTGAAAATCCTTTTGTAAGCTATAGGGGTGGACTGTACTGCACTGAAAATTCCTTTAAACCTTGGAGAAAGACATGGGGAGTTAGAGTGTTCCATTTGATAGATTATTTGACGAAAAGCACCTGTGTTGAGAATCTTTTGCCCCGAGGAAAGAAGGGGATCTCGGTTTTCTGAGGATGAAGCATGAACAGAGAGAAAGAGAGATGAAGAGAACTTTTGCTTTGGAACAGTTCATTCTTAAAAGTAATACCCCATGAGTTTGACATGGCCCACAAGCACAGCTTTGGGAAGGCTGTGAAGTTGGGAGTAGTGTCACAGTTGCAGATTCCCAGGCAGCTACCATTTGTGAAAGTGAAGTCAAAGGAGAACTGTTTCTTTTCCCTCCTGGGAAGGAAATCCCTATAGCTGGAAAGAGGAAGCTCCTCTCACTGAAGTGAACTGAATAAGATTATTTAAGTGGGAAACTGACTGAAGTGTCTTTGTATGTTGTTGTTAAGAAGGAGTGGGAGGGGGAAGGAGGGAGTGGTCTGAAGATCTTATTCTGAATTTATTATTTTCTTTGTGTTGTTAATAAAGTTTTTCTTATACCCCTTTAAAGTTTTAGGCCTGCCTTGCTTTTGCTCCTAATTCAATTTCTCAACAGGAAAATGAGTATACTAAAATTGGCAAATCTAAATTATAACACTCAGAGAACTTATGGATGCCCTATCCCTTGAAGTGTTCAAGGTAGATAGAGCTCTGAGCAACCTGACCTAGTGCAAGGTGACCCTGTCCATGGTGATGATCTTTGAGGTCCCTTCTAGTCCAGGCCATTCTGTGATTCTATGATCCACCAGTGATAAAAAATTACTTATCTCTCAGATGCAGAAATAGATTTTCTAAATATTCACAGTCAGGGGAGATTTTGAGACAGAGATGAACTACCTTTCTGGTCTTTGGTGCTCAGGTGTAGCTTGCTTAGGTATGATGTCCTGCCTTCCTTTGGAGCAGAATGTTGGAGAGGATGAGCAGGGAAGAGCCAAGTAGTAGTATTACTGAGTGGTAACACATAAATGGTGCACAAGGAGGTTATTTGGTGTCTTGATTGCATTGTGTAATTACCTCAAGGAGGGACAATGTCAGCTGCTAAGAGGCTATTAAATTCAACTGAGAAAGATGTGCTAATGGATTTTTTAGGGTTTTTTTCCATCTGTTAAAGTTTACTTCCTCCCTTCATTGGTTTTAAAACATCTATCAGTAGTCTGTTCAAGTGTTGGACTTGGCCCTGCAGTGCAGGACTCAGCAGGTACCAGCTGGAAAGTAAAATGTCATTGATGGACAGAGAAGGGAATTGCAACATGAAGTCTGTTTCCATTGCCCCCTGAGTACAGGAGCACATCTCTGTGCAGGGAGGGAATCAGTCCTGGGGTAAACCTGGTGGATATGTTCATGGGCTGATATCTGCTCTATTCCCAACAGTCTAAAGTGGATTCAGGAACAACAGAAGTGAACTAAAAGACTAAATATACCTAAAACTTGTGGAAAAGGTATCAGATTATGTGTTATGTGTTCTCTGTGTGATTATTTTCTCTGGGTGATTATTACTCAAACTGGTAGTAGAGCAATGTTTGGAATACAAATCTATTGGTCTATTGATGCCACTATACTCTTGATCAAATTAAAACTCAGTGACAAGTCCTTAATTATTTTCCCCCAAAAAGGTTCTGTCATGCCCTCGTTCCTCCCAGTGTCTGCTTCCCAAATTTAGCAACATCACTTGAATTATTGAAAACTGAATTATTTCATGTCTCCCACTTCTCTGACAGGAGCATGATGGCTATTGACAATGGACCATCAATCATGTTTTAAAAAGAGCTGTCAGTATCAGTCAGGAGAAAGAATGATTCAAGGACTTCCAGCAAAAGATGAAAAAAAAAACACTAAAGAAGAGCCAAGCTAAATCTCTCCCTAATGAAAGTCTCAAGTTGTAACCAGAAACTGTGTGCTTTCAGAATTCTTCACCAGGCATTCTTCTGGTTGTTTCTAGATAAAAGAAGTTGCTACATCTTGGATTCAAGTTGTTATTTAATTGGTGCCCAGATGGATTTCTGAACAGTGTTTTAGACCCTGCATTTGAATAAGCATTTTCATTTCACCTGCAAGTGCTTCAGACAAAGTACAAATGCAATGAATAATAATAGCATTGGTTTCTGATCTGATCACCCTATGCCATGGAAACTCATGAATTAAGTGTTCAGTGGAGGTCAGAACAGATGAAGGGAGCTAAACTCTGCCAGGGATTCCTCTGGGTTATAGTGATTTTTAGGTGTTTAAAACGTATTAAAATAATTCCCCCATTTTATTTTAGCACTGATTTTTATAAAGAAAAGTAGCCAGCATGGGGAGAGGAGATAGAATGCTGTTGTCAGAAAAACAGGAAAAAATGCTTGGGAGACCTAGGACTGCAAATCGGCTTTCTAGGGGGAGAAGTGCTGCCCACCAGAGCTCCTGCCAGGGCTTCAGCAGCTTCTCAGGGTTTTTTTTTTGACCCACAGGGTTTATCAGGCTCATTTTTTCCCTTCTCAAATCTGGCTGCACACTTGGCTTGAAGGGGTATATAATGGGATATACCTGCTGTGCCAAGGCAAACACGTGCCTCTGCTTGCAAGTGAGACATCCATAAAGAAAAAGAAAAAACTAAATATGGAAAGCTCTGATTTCAAAGGCAGACAGATTTGAGGTTTGAAAGTTTTGAGCAAGGTAGAGGTGGGGAAGCAGCTTGGTTCCCATCCTGTCCCACAGAGCATGGGAACAATGGTCAGAGAGCAAAAGCAGGAGATGCCAGATAGCAAATTAAGGAATCCTGGTTTAGTTTTTTTCTCCTTAAAAATCACAGCCAATTCATTGCTATAGGATCTGAATAAAACCATATATTTTTCTAGCTCCTACATGTTTTTGACATATTTAAGAGTCAATGCTTAGACACATGAGGAGCCTGGGTATTGGGAAGCCCAAGGCCAGACTCAGGTCTGGAAGAAACTTTATCTGAAGGCAGATTGTGAAACAGCTGCTTGCTAGATTTACTGCTGTTGGCTTTCTTCTTCTGCAAAGCCCTGTTGGCAGCCACTGTTTGAAGTCTGCTTGCCAAAACACACACACACACGCAAATATGCATATATGAAAGCACCACATCTCCTTGCCCTTGGCTCATTCTTTGTACCTTCATTGCAGGACTGTTCCCAAAAGCATCAGTTAATTACCCTTCCTCCTTTCCAGGCAGCTGCCTTTGGACAAGGCTCATTGAAACAGAGCTGGGGTGAATTGAAGTCAATCTACACACAGGGGAAAAGTCCCACTTCACTAATCCATGTGGTACAACTCCAGCAGAGACATTCATCTCGGTTTCTTGTTTCTCTGGGGAAAGAATGACTGACAGATTCTGGAAAGAACCTGGACCAATGAATTTTTAAAATCTACTTGCTTTTACTGTACCACTGTCAAGCTTGTGAATTCAAGAGCAGGAGACAATTCTTCAAACTTATAAGATGGGCACAAAGTTTGCTGTCTTGTAGAAAGTGATAAATGGGCATTCCTCTTATTTGCCCTCTGGGTTCTGAGGCTGAAAATGCAGGATTACCAGCTCTGTCCCCAGCACAGATCAGCTGGCATGAACAGAAAAGGGATCACTGCTGCAGAATGAATTGATGCTTAGGAAGGATTTTGGGCATATAGAGATGTGATTTATGCTTACTGTGATCTCTGAGTACTATGAGTTAGAGAGCAAATGCCTTCTAACAACAAAATCGTGTAGGTGTAGAAGGGATTACAGGTGCCTTCGCCCTTGATAAGTCACAGTTGTACTAGTTACCAAAGAAGAGGAACAGCCTTGCCCTTAATGGGTCACAGCTGTGACTAATAAAGACAAGTGTCATAAAAGGAGTGGGTTGGCTGGTCAGGAGGAGCATGGAAGAAGAGGACTTTGAGGAGGTAGAGGAGCCCTGAGGAAGAAGTAACCATCCAGAGAGACACAAAGAAGAATGAAACGAGGGGGAGAATTGCTGTGGTGAAAGATCTGATATGAGGTTAGTCTGGGTCTGATGGAGTCAGAGTCTGCAGTTGGACCCTACACTAGGAGCCTGCTGCAGTAGGTCAGGATGGCTAATCTGTAAAGAAGAATAAACCTGTACCCTTTTCACGTTGTTGAATGAGAGTTTGTGTCTTGACTTATTTCTGCCCCCAGTGAGAGATCTGCTGCAACAAAATCCTTCCACAGGAGCCCTGGTAGAATTCTCAACATGCCCCATTGCCATGTCCAGTCCAGTGTGGGATGAGGGAAAGAAGGCTTTCCCAAATGCTAGTCCAGTGTAATATAATGTGTTCCTTCTCTTACCTGTCTGTGGCTGAAGATATGTCATGAAGGGACAGAAGTGGAGAAAGTCTGAGCCACTGACTCAAAGAGGGACAGCAGAGACTGGAACAGGTAACAGAGAAATGAATGTTGACAGAATCTTTCTTTGATTCAGAAAGCTCTGGGTGTGACTGGGCTTGGACACCAGCTGCACTGGGCTGATATTGTTGTAGGTGCAACCAAGTGCTTTGTAAAAATCTCATTAGAATGTCCAAAGAAGGTGCATGTAGAGATGTGGCCCTCAATATTTTTTAGCAGTAATCCTAAATCCCTGGTGATTCTAAGCGTTGAAGTGTGTTGGGAACTTGAATTGTGCACACAAGGTAGTGATGGTCAGTCTTGCTCTGACCAATCAGATTATTAGAGATCTAAAGCACCACAGTAGCTCCTGTATTACTTGGAAGTGTCTCAGTCCTGCCCATAGTATGTTCATTTGCCACGTGGTAGCCATCAGTGGAACTTGTGCTGGCCAGTGAGTGGCAGGTCACCCTGCAGAAAATACTGGTGCATTTAGCAAGTGCCAGATGTGGAGCCTGTCAGGAGATACATTTTCTAGGCTGCACCTTATGTTTAATCCAATACTGTCTTCTGTGAGATAACCTATATTTTTAATACAGAGAGCAGGGCTGAAATTAAATACTGTTCATTTGTTTTTTCAGTGCCGAGATCTCGCTCTTTCTTCCACTTTTCTTGCCTATTTACCTCTAGTTTTTTGCCTTATATTCCTAGCTGTCACCCAGACCCTCTTTGCCCGTGGCTGGATTTATGCTGACTGAAGTGAGGTTTTGCTTCTTCCCTGAACTGACCTGAGTCCAACCTCTCTGTTTTCATTGGGGTGTTGGATGCTGAGGGTCAGGGCCTCTTTGATCCTGATGATATAGAGGGACAGGGCTGTAAATCTGTCACTGCCTGGAGGTGCATACACTGTGCTGACAGTAGCTGTGATCTGATACACTGGAGCAGGGAAAATGAGTGATGCCCAACCTTGACCTCTCATCCTTTGTGTCCCAAGGCCTTGAGCTGATGGATTCAAAAGCTGGAGGGAGATGGTGATGTTGTAGACAGCCACACTAACAGATTTAGTGACCCCGTGTGAAGACAGAGTCCTCTACCCCTCCCTTCCTTCTAGGAAATCAGCAGAATTTGCAGCTGTTGAGCAGAAGAATTTTGATTTTTGCTTTATTCCTCTGTAGTATTTCAAGTGTGATGACCTATACGGACAGATGGATAGATACTAGGATGGTCCCAGCAATTCTAGCATGCTGACGCCTGCCAGATGGGAATGTGGTCCAGCACAACAAAAATCACATCTTTTCACATCCAATTTGAATGCAGCTTTCTGTGTTGCAAAAGCACTGTCCTTATCTGGGATGTCTAAGGGGAGTCAGTTGCAGTCAATTTGGCAATGGAAATGCAGAGTTTCCAGGGACTGTGTGGTATTTTCCCACCTGTTACTGTTGGATTTTAAGTGCAAGGCCATGCCCAGTCCCCTGGCAGTGCCAAGGCAATGCAGATGGGTTCTGCACAGAGGATTTAATGTCTGCTGAAGCCATCAGAGCATGCAGCAAGAGGATGAAGCATGTGTGTTTCACAGGAGGAGGCAGAAAGGGACAGTGCAAAGCTTGCCGAAGTCCCTCATTACAAATTTTTGGCAAGATTGGTTGAAGCAGGGTGAGTGTGCAGAATTTGTCCTCTGGCTGTAGTGGGTTTGAAATTAGGAGCTGACTTAATGGTTTGGTGCAACTCTTTTTGCCTCATGATTTCTGAAGGCTAATGCCTGTTGTGGGTTGTGGCAAGAGGTTGGAGAGTGACAAGGTACAGACAGCCTGTGATAGAGCAACTTGACTGGATTGAATAATCCTTTATATCAGCTAAGATTTCTGAGTTTCAGCACTTGTATTTCCTGGCCCTATGATTGTCCCACTGTCTCGGGTTGTGATGCAGGATGTGACCAAAAGTGTGTATTCTATCACCACCTGTTGAAATTGGGTGGGGCAGTGTACTTTCTTTTCCATGACCCACCCTTACTCCAGGAGGATATCTTCTGTTAATGGACCATTGAGTCCCACTGCATAACTGATAAAATTACATCATCCCATTGTAAAATGCTCCACCCAGGGGGAGGAGCCAAACTTTTCCTACCTAGATAAAAACGGAGATTTGGAGCACCAAGGCACTTATTGGTTTCCAGAAGACAAGAGCTGCCAGACCTTTCTACAGGATCACTACTTCAAGAAGACCACTTAATCTAGACTGCTACCACCACCCTAACTAGTGGGGTGTCAGGTTGTATTCTGACTCTGTCAGTGGTTTTCTTTTGTACTATTGCATGTAGTTTGTTTTTTTTTTCCTATTAAATTGTATTTCTGACTTGGAGTCTTTAACTGGTTTTACTTTCAAACCAGCACACCCACCATTCTCCTTGACTTCACCATCCCTGCTGTAAGGTTGTGTTCTCTTGGTATCCAGGGAATAAGTGATCTCAGAGACGTCTCTGGGAAAAGTGGTACAAGGAACAAATTATGTCAAGATAGGCACAGGGAACATTTGTGGCAAGTAATCACTTTGCAGGTTTTGTGGGAAGGGACTGTCTGCAGATACAGGAAAATGAGCAGGTGTCCAAGCTGTTTCTCTAAGTGCAGAAGCTGCCAGTGCTGGTGGACCAACATCAACCCTCTAAGAACAGGATGAAAAAGTGAGCAAATAGTTCCTTTGTGGCTGCTCTTGTAGGGAAATGAGCCGGTTGAGACTGCAGCGCATTTTGCAAAAGCTAAATGCTGCTTTGGCTGTGATTGCCTAGATTGAAACTATTTCTCTGCCTTCTTTTTGTTTTGCATGGCAACTGGTAAGCAATTACTGGAAATGAGGAAGAAAACCCTTTTCTCTCTTAAAAACAGATCAAATTGCATTCTTACAGATATGGAAGAAAGCAATTTTTCTTAGAAGCTTATCTTGCCCTGAATAGAAGTTTAAACTCTTGTGCAGCCTGGGAAAGACGATGTTCTCCAAGCTCAGCCTCTAGTTTTCTCTGCCCCTCCCCAAGTGGAAAAGGTGCTGCTGCAAAGTTCCCCTGGTTTTTGTACACTGTACATAACTGAATGCTAGCTTCTGTCAAAGGCCAATTGTTTGCCATCACCATACAGAGATGTAAAACCTCTTCTAGCCCTTGTCACCTCGTAGTTATTAGACAGCACAGTAGCTGCTACATCCAGACGTTTGGCTTTGTGGGGCACGTTGATTAATTGAATTTCCTTTTAACTACTCTTTCAGAATTGTCTGCACAGCCACTACAGCTGAGTGGGAAGTGATGTGCACACTTAGCAGAAATGTCTCCCTGATCTCTGAAATCAGTGCTGCAGGGCAAGGAGAGGTTACTCTGTTGGTTGCCATAGTAATGAGCCACCCTGCAGTAAACTCACGTCTTTTGTCTGCCTTGTGAAAAACATTTCACTCACCAGAAATCTCTGAGTGAGGGGGGCATTACGCTGCAGCATTTAAAATCCCTTTTGCTGAACCCTCCCTGGGCTCATCAGCTGAAGGGATGGGAAAACTCCAGGCTCAGCTCAGGAAAGGGAATGCTTGAACAAGCACAGGTGCCTAAATGCCCTGCAAACCTTTGGAACAATTTTTTTCTCACTTGGGTCCCTACGAGAGTTGAGGAGCAGTAAATTCTGGGCTTCTCATCTGTATTCATACTTCAGATGGGCTTTTTTTTTCCCTTGAGAGGCAAAGGGAAGGAAGGGAAACATGGAAATAGAGCAAGGCAGTTTCTCGGCTGGTTGTCTTTGAGCTGCTCCAGAAGAAACAGTTCTCTGACACCAATTAACAGCATCAGGGAATCTGCTGATTTTAAGTGGAACATCAGATCTCATTGAGATAGAAGTAACTCTTTTGTGCTTACCTCAGTTCTCAACACTATCAAATTCTGATCCTGGACTCTTGCCAGGTCTTTTCAGACATAATGAAATGATTGTTCTTACCTCCAAGCTGGAAGACTTCTAACTGAAAAAAACCCCATATGCTGCAATTGTTAAAATTTTATCCTTCATTTTCATTAACCACTCATTCCTGGTCTAGCCTGGCAAATACGCTTTTGATTGTATAGTCCATTGAATTCTTTTCACTTAGTGTTTTTTTTTCCTTGTCTCCTATAGGACTGAAAATTGGACTATGATGAAGGGAAATTTACTTGAAGGCAAGCCAGGGAGGAGCAGAGAATTATGGCAAGTATGGTAATGGAGAGACCCACTGGAGCAGGGAATGCCAAGGAGAAGGTAAAGAAGCAGCTGGTATGACCACCTGGTGAGAAGGCAGATGGAAGATGGTCTGGGAAATTTTGGAGGAGTGTCCTGTGGATTATAAATGGAGGGATGCAGGGCACATAGGAACAAAACAAAGGCAACAGAAGCCACTGGGGGCTTTTTGGAGTAGAAGTCTGCCACAGCTTTGCAGCTGAAACTTTCTTCCTCCGGGGTGAAAAGTAAATTCCTCAATGCTGCCATACTTGAGGAACTCATTTTGCTTCTGTTAACCATATCAGAAACAAAACAAGTAAGATAAGAAGATAATTTCCCTCTTGGTATTTGGAAATGAAAGATTCATTGCAAGCATCATTCCTTTTTTATATAGTGTGGAAAAAATGATTGTGCAAAATAAATCATCTGTTCCCCATTTCTTCAGTGTTTTACTGAACTTAGAGAAACATTTTGGTATTTGTTGGAACATTAAGACTATTCTGAATAAGGAGGGGTCTGAATACACTTCTAAGTTTCAAGTGCCAGGAATGCAAGAGTAAATATTATGTGATTATTAGTTATTTGTTACTGCTCTGGAAATCCCTCTCAAACCTGAGACTGGGCCTGAAAGCAAAACTTCAGGGATGGCCAATTTATGGAGTGAGTGAGACTGAACCATTCTCATTTTCTCACCAATTAGAATTAAACATTCTGAAGTGATTTTCAACACCCACATAAGCACACCAAGGGTGATATGAAGAGGAAGAAATCCTGCAGGTCTATATTGTGTGTGATAGGGAGTTTTGAGAGACGTCATTAAGGCACTGGCTACAGGTGTTTTCAGACAGCATGTATTTAATATGTGACATAAGCAAGGGAAGCACTGAATAATTCAGACTGGAGATGACCTCTGGAGGACTCTGGTCTATTCCCTCTGCTCAGAGCAAAGCCAGGAGGAGCAGGTTGTTCATGGCTGAATCTGCTCAAGTTTTTAATATTTCCAAGGATGAAATTATCTCATGTCTCTAAACTTCTGTTTTCAAGTTTAACCACTGACTGAATGAAAAAGCTCAGCCTAACAGAAGAAGAAGAAAAACAAGGTTTAGGTCCTGTGGTGTGAAGTATCTGGCATTGAGGATTTCAAGTCCTTGACAGAATGATGCCCCCTTAGTCACCATGAGTTACGTTCCTGGAGCACATATTCTGTTCATGTTTGTACAAAAAACATCTCTCTTGCAGGCTTCAAATGTGGCCCAAAGCTTAGTGAGAGGAACAGCAGGGGCATTTTATCAGATGTGGAGGTCTACCTTGGATCATAATCCCTATGTGCATGTTCAAAATCAGCTGTACCATTTCCCCATAGGAAGTATTCAAGGCAGGATGGATGGGGCCCTCAGCAACCTGACCTAGTGAGTGCCATCAGTGCCCACAGGTCCTTATAGTCCTTTCCAACTCAAACAATTCCAGGATTCTATGATTCTTTGACCACATGCGTTATAATTAAGCAAATTCCTGAGTGCTTTTTAGGGTGCATTTGTAAAATCTGATCTGGGACTCTCTCAAGTCCCTTCCTCTCGATCCTTGCTTTACTTCCACAGGCACTGTGACAAGAAGACAACAAAGACATTTTACAAATGCTTCAAAATAAGCACTGACTAAGAGGAAAGAAGTGGGACTCCCAGGACAGCCCACTGTTTTATCCTTTTGAATCTAATTAGGCTGAATTTTTACCATCCTCTGAGTTTTCAGAGGGGAAAAAAAGCTCTGTTGCAGCATTCTGCAGGGGGTCTGGCTTAATCCCATCTTCAGCAGCACAGAAACTACAAAGATTATTTTGTAATCTTAGTGGTTGAAAGGCATGAAACGTATTTATTCACATGGTTTCCTATAGAAACAAGAGTGATGCGATTCTTTCTTTTAATCAGTATCTGTCTCCCTTACTCTTCCCTCCGTCCCTTTTTGCTGTTTTTGGTAGTTTGCAGCAGTAGCTGAGAGATTGCAAAGATTATACATTCATATAGGTTTTCTTCCCTCTTCAAAGAGGTGCTCCCATAGGGGAGGCATGGCCAGAATGTTCATGTTTCATATGAGTGAAACAACAGAATTGTGAACTTAAGCCTTATTAGGCAACAGAAAATCCCCAGATGAGCGATAAACCTGTTAGCAAGGTACTCAGACTCCCACATAAGTGTTATTTCAGTTTTTTTTACCTCTCTTTACACTGCCTTGTTTAGCTGAGAAGAGGAACCTCAGAGATCTCAGTGTTTTGGGATCAGCTGTAGTAACTGGATTTTCCTGTGCATTGCTCACTAGGTGGAATATCAAAGCACCAAAAACCAGCACACATAAATAATATGTGGTAATTAATCATTCAATTTCCTGCAAGTGATAAGAAAATTTACCCTGTGTGCAAGTAATTTGCAGTCATTCACAACAATTTGTAATATTTAAATAGTAAGTAAATTAATTATTTGGCATTATTTTTAGTTAGCTGCTTTACTGTAGTTGCAATGACTAAATCAATCAATTACTTAAAAAAAAAATAGCCCCCAGACAAATATGGCAGATTAATTGCTTAATATTTAATGGGAATTACTCACTGTTACAGAAAACAACAGAAGAACACATCCTTTAATGACATAAGCAAAAAATTCAATCACTATTTGGGGAAAGGGGTTTCTGCACAACATTACCTTTATACAACTCACAAGATAATGCAATGAAATACTGGGAATGCATTGTTTATCCTGTGTTGGAAAAAATAAATCTGTTATTTGGAGTCATTAGAGAAGGGTTGGAGAATATCGTTGTTGAGGCTGTGGGAGGAGGCTTCTGTCAGCCCACACCTTAGATAGGGTGGAACAAATCTGTCTCCTGTCTGCTCACCTCAGGAAGGTCTTTAGGAGATGCTTCAACAAATTCCAGTGGGAGCCTATCACAGGTTTTGGACAAGGAAGCCATGGATGAGCAGATTAGGATTGATCAGCCTGGAAATACAGTGATGGAGAAGATTTAGGAGTTAAGGATGGGCTGCAGAAGAGAGTCTCACATGAATGCACGAGGTGAACTATTGGCAAGGATACACCAGGAGAAAACAGCTGGAGATGGGGCAGTACCCTGGGAATTTAATTATTTTCCAGAGCTCAAGTTGAGTCTGATGAGGTTTAAATTGGACAGCAGCTTTAGTGTTAGTCATCAAAAGGTAGAGAGGAAGACGAATGGTGCTATGCAGTGTTAAGAATAACCCTCATTAGGAAACTGGGGTTAGGGCCCACCAGAACTTGGTCAAATTATTATTTCTCATCTCCTGTCCACTGTTTTAATCCAATATTATGGTAAGGGTGTATATAAATTTCTGTATCCTAAAACAGCTGGTTATGTCACAAGCAGATTTGGCAGCAGCTTGTCCCAGCACTGGTGGTGGCAAGTCTTAGCTTTAAGCTGAGGCACAGCTCCCTTGGAGTTCTTCCTGTTCCTGAAAACCACTGCTGATGATGAGATGGTGCTGATGGAAGGAGTTCATCTCTTGTCTCACCTGCTGAATGCCTTTGGAAGGCCTCATTACCATGCAAATGGAGATTGCTCACAGGCTAAGAAAAATGCATCTGTCAGGCTGCACATATTGATAACAGCAAATGTGAGCATAACTGGGATTTATAGAGCGAAGGGATTTCACCTGGGGCTGCTTAGACTTGTCCTGCCGCTGAAAACAATAAGGCTTAATTGTGCTTCAGTAATTCTGACATCTTTCTGATCAACAATTAATCTCTAATTGTTCCAAAAATCATCCAAAAACCCTGCCACAGTCCTGGGAAACTTTTGACCTCAAAATGGATAGAGGAGAATTTTGACGAAGAAATTGCAAAACTGACAAATGGGAAGAAGCAATGAATGCAGCCATTAAAGGGGAAAATGATGATCTAACTCAGCCATAATTTTGCAATTCAAGTTATCCTCTAACTTACATTGGAGTAAGCCTGTGATGATGAAGGCATTGAGATAAAAGACTTGAAGGATGTTGCTGCTCTAACATGCCTTGGGAAAGCAGCTGGAGACCCTGGGACTCTCCTGACAGGGTGTGGAGTGTGATGATAAGGGCACCCAGCTGGAAGTCCAGAAACAAGTGGCTGCGTAGCTTGGGCTGTACAGTGGAATTTCTGCCTGGGAGAGTCAGGGCACCTCAGCATCCAGAGGAAACAACTGCACTAAACTTATGATGTTGTGCTTTTCTTCCTCCATTTGGAAATCCCACCTCTAGGCACAACTAGTCATGCCTTGGGCAGAGTTCCTGAGGAAAGAAGCATCCAGATTTGCCAGATACACAATACAGAAGTCTATCTAGCTATTTTTACATATTTCTGAATATTTTAATATGTTTATAAATGTGGTGGTACACCAGCACTTCCACAGAGCGATATGCTATCTACAAACTCTGTAGAATATATTTTAGGTTGGAGATTACAGGAAAATAATTTGAAATTGACATGTGCACAGTGCAAGGCATTTGCCAATGCACGTATATTGTATCTACTGAGGTAATACTGGCAAGGAGTCAGGGACAATTAACTTTGCAAAGGCCCTCAAGGGAAAAAGACAAAAGCAAGTTTATAACTTATACTAGAAATAACAGGAAAAGTCTGTGTGTGTTTAACCTGAGCTGCAAGATATAAATTTCTTGGAAATGCATAAATGTGCCCCCAAGGTTTTATATCTAAACACGCTTGCTTGAAACACAACTTGATTTTCATGCTTTTCAGACTGTTTGTAAGTGTTTTGTTTCATATTATCTGCTAGTTAGAATATGTTTCAAATTGGAGCCCACTATCCAATTGTTTAATAGAAATTTTTGAGATGAAAAATTCTTCTGGTACTGACAACATCCTTTACATGTGAAATAAAGAAGGCATTTATGAGAAGCTGCTGTGTGGTTTTGATAATAATGGTAATGATTACCTTGCAGTCTTTCCCTACCCTCACATTGCTACATGTTAACTAATTAACTTAATTAATCCCTTTTCCTGCCAAGGAGAGAGGCTCTGCATGCGCAGCTGAAGGAACAATGGCACTGCAGTGGGGTTGAGTATGTTCTTACTCTTGTGGACCACTCACCACCAACCTAGAGTTTCCTCCCCTCTCATATATTAACTTAAGGTAGCTGTTTGATTGTTTATGATGTTTTTGTTTAATTTGCTTTATTTCGCAGGCTAAACATGACAGCTGGGAGTACTGGAGAAGTCAGGCTGAAAAGTGACATTTCTGGTTCAGAGTTACTGACCACCCAAACCATATCACTATCTCCTCTCAATTTTGATGAAATGGTTCTTAGAGAAGACAAGAATTGTCTTGGATACCTCTCCACAAGGCTGGAGACGGATTCAAATACTGCATCAGGACACCATGTTTTGTCTCTAGACCTGACACCTTTGTCTGCATGAAGCCCAGCCCATGGTGATATTCTAGAACTAAAAGTTTGCTCTTCTCACTATCTCCATGCAAAGGCAGGATGAATATTCCCTAGGGGATTTTTGATAGCAGAAGAGATCAAACAAATCCAACATTTTACAAGGTACATACATTTGCAAGCCAGATAACTCCAAACATGTGGGAATTACAAGTTATTTGCTCATAGACCTTTAAAATCTGCAGAACAGGACCTGAATATGTTTCTCCTTAGAACCTAAATCTTGACTCCTTTTTACCAAACACACAGGCCTCACTTGAGTTCTGGGGTAATTGTTTTTGCTGACTGGAAAAATATTCTTGTGTTCACATTTGAGACAAGTTAACTTAATGCCCTTTTTTTGCATTTTCAAATTGACTGAGCTTTCCTGGAAACTCTTAGGTTTTATCACCCACTTCACATTTGAACTGCTTTCTATGCTTTCACACAAAATAACTGTATAGCCATAATTCCATTACTCTGCACCCCCTCTCCCAAAGGTTTCAGATGTACACAGATACCCTATCACAGCACAGCATTGCTCTTTAATCTGCCAAAGATCTAAGTTTGCAACAGCAGAGAATTACACTCAGCTGTCTCAAGTCCCAGAGCTCCAATTATTATTTCAAGAAAGTTGTCCCTGGAGATATTAAATAACCACGAAGTGCTGCTGCAGCAGAGCTAAATATTTACTAACACATGGGTTTTTCTTGTGAGGCAACATTGGCATGGAGCTCTGCTGTGAGCCATAAGTACATCTCAAGATCTCATAAAAGCAAGGCTGGAGAATTTCTGGTGCCAGACCCAGCGTCAGCTGCTGTGAATGGCCATAGCCTGTTGAAGCTAATGGGGACATAATGCTTAACAGACTGAGAATTTGCCTCCTCTTGCCTGATGTTTCTAAAAACCTTTTTGGAGCTCCCCAGATGCACCAGCTGGATCTCTCAGGCTGAGGAAGAAGTAGTTTTTTTAGTAGCTCCTGGAGGTAGATCCATTTTGTAGAAAAGTCAAACTGGAAATTCATGTCCGTGGTACGTGGGAAAATAGGTTGAAAGGATAGTAGAGAAGACAATCTCTCCCGATGGACACAGCTGTACTGATTACTGAGGAGTGGAAATCTGTGCCTGCCCAATGAGTCTGGGTGTTATAAAAGAGTGGGTTAGCTGGTCATTAGTTGCAGTTTGAGTTAGAGCTTGAGACTGAGAGTCTGCTGGCTGTGCTGTGAGGAGGAAGGGACATGCGGTTGTGCAAGGGACAGATAAGGTGAGAAGATGTCAAATAAGGGACAGTCAGGGTTAGGCAGCTGGGTAAGGGACAGGTTTGGGTTTAGCCAGTCATGCAGAGAGGAGAGAAGGAGTCAGTGCTGTGTGGAGCTGCCTGTAGAGAAAGGAGTCTGTACTGTGGGAAGCTGTCTATGAGGGAAGGAGTCAGAGTTGTCAGAAAGAAGTACACTGAAAGAAGGCATGAAAAGTTTCTAATAAAGGACTGGTGGTGATGCCAGTCATGTCCGTCTCTACATAATTACCACAGTGGTGCAATTGATGCTGGTACCTGGAGGGGTACAAATTGGTGAGGATTTTCCCTGCTAACCATCCAGCTGCTCTCCACAGGAATTATCTTCATTTCTGGGAAGAGGACAGAGTTTTTCACCTGTGATTTGTAAATGAAGGCAAAATTTTTTTTTGTTTTTTTTCACACCTTCCTTTATGAGTGGGCAGTTTTGTATCTGCCTTGCTCTGGGCAGCATTGCCAGTCATTTGAGGAGAGGAATAAGACAGAGTGGGTGAAGGGTTGTGGGATCTCCAACCAGAGAGGCATCAGCCTTTGCTGACAAAAGCCAAGGGGAGAACACACATTTTGTTGGCTGCAAAGGCTGTAAGAAAAAGAAGGGGGCTGTTTGTGAACATCTCCTGAGTTTTTCCTGCCACTGTCTAGTCTTGCTGAGACTTACTAGGCTGAGGAGTCCCAGGATGGAAGAACTGGCAGGCAAGGAGCTTCACTCATCTCAGGGTACCCAGAAAAATTCCCAGTGATGCTGTTGGTGATCCAAGTAATACTGAATCCCCCAGCATAAAGCAATGCAGAAGAAGGGGAATGCAACATTGAGGGGATAAATAATGAGAGAATGCAAATAAGGTTTAATGATAGCCACTATGGTTTTATGGAAAATAGGTCTTGTCATAGAAATGCTGGTTTTTTTCCCTCATATGGGCTTCTGAGTAAAGCAGAACAAAGGAACCACATGGACAAAAGAGTACACTCTAAGCTGAATTGGAACATCTTAGAGCAATGTGGTGTCAGATGTCATAAAATAAGAGCTTAGAGGACCAGTCTGATGCTCAAAACGCTGTAATATTCTCACTAAAGCTTTTAAAGTAAATATGAACTCATGGCTAATAATGTTTGCCATGTTGTGGTATTTTCTCCTCTCTGTCTATCCACCCTCATGCATTCTGTCTTATGTCCTTGATATACACTGTAAAATACAGGGAGCTTTTTGGTCTGATTGGTTTTTTAACCATGTTAATGAGATCCTGCCAGTAGTAATTAAAGCAATCAAGAATAATTAAGATAGTGATAAACACAGTGTAGTTTGACATGTTTGCAGTTGTAGCTTTTAAAGGTCTCCCTGTTTACATTAGGATTTTAAAGTGGAGCCAAGTTACAGAAAGGAAGGCAAGGAGGGGCCATTATCAGTGTGACTGGCAGGGATTAGGAGGGAAATGGTTATGGATACAGACTTCTGCAGTAAGGTGACAGGTCTGTGAAGCATTTCAGGGGATGCTCCAAGGCTACCTTCTCTTCTTGAACACATACTAGCTACTTCTCCTGCCTCAGGTTTGTGCTCCAGGTGCTGCCAAAGCCTTTCCAGCCCTTCCCAGCCACGCCTCCTGTTGCAGTCTGGGAGCAAGGCACCTGTGCCTGCCAGGAGCTGTGTATCAGGTCTCCTCAGAGAAAGATGCCTTTGCAGACCCATCTCTCTCATTACGGCTGCCCGCTGAGTAAATAAAAATTGCAAAGGCATTCTGATGCTGACTGCTGCAGCCAAGTGTTTCATGGTTTTACTTAGAGCTTCCAGTAAGTTACTGCCTGCAACATTGCCAAAGAGGCAGGGATTGTAAAAAAAAAAGAATTTAATTTTCATCCAAGATGATTTTTCTTAGTGCCTACAGTTGCCTATACACTTTCCAAAAGCACAGGCACACTGTGGTTGCAGGTGTTGTCATTTCCTTGGAGAGCTGTTGGAAGTTTCCACATGGTTCACTTGCTGCTTTGCTTCTGAAGATTAGGAAATGCTCCAAATGAAAAGCAGGACTTTTAAAGTCAAATTGTATAAAAATTAAATCCCCATGTCTCTTCTTGCCCAGCTTTGGTACATTGACCATGGCACTTAGTCTGGTGTGCTACTAAAGAGACATTTCTTGCAGTACATTTCTCAATTATCTTGAGGGCAGAAAGCAAAGCCTAGTGTTGTTTGAGGCCTTCCATATCCTTAAATTCCATCACTCATCAAACATTTTTGTTTGTGTTTGTTTGCCAGCAAAACACTGTGGCAGATATCTTGTTTTTCAACAAGGCTGAAATTGGCCTTGCAAATTCTGCTCTGAATGACACTCACTGTGAAGGGTGGGACTGTGAGAGGTAGAGTCACCTCCTAGGAGATGGGCATAACTTACATTAAACAGGAGATTCTGGTGTGTCCTATGGAAGACAAGACAGATATCCTGGGGAGGAGGTTGGAGAATTTCTGCAGTGGACCCTTCTTTACTGCGCAAGCTGTAGATCACACCCCTTTCTCCACCTCTTCTTCAAGGAGAGAAAGCCAAACTTCTCCAGCTGCTCTTTCTCTGGGTGTGGAGGCTGAGCCTATTTTCACAGCAGCTGTTCCCGATGTTTGCAGCTACTCCAGTAGATGTGTCAGTCCTGAAGCAGAGAGGGGCTCTAAAGGAAAGAACATAGGCACGTGACTCCTATGGGATGCTTGTCCCATTAGTCAGTGTGCTGGGGATATAGGAGGAAAGGTGTTGACTTCTTGTTCAAGTGCATATGAGGGTGGACATACCAGTGGCAACCTGAGATCACTGCCCTAAGGTGCTTGGCAGTGTAAAAGTAAAATGAAATCTCAGAAAAATGCAGAGGAATAGAGTCTGAGTAAAGGAAATAAAAGCTACAAGCCCTTGACTATGCCATCTTTGTCAAATATTTGTTTCAGCAGCTGTTTCCAGCAGTGGTTTGGCTGTAAAGGGCATTGTGTCAGCTGTCATCATTGCTTCACTGTTCTCCTTACGTTAAGTGAGATCTGAATGTGGCAGGTGGCTCAGGAAGGAAATAAGAGCCTGGTTTACTTATTCCACATTTGCCAGCCTCATGGCTGAAGCCCTCCCTGAGTAACAAGATGAGCAGTTTTAGATCACTGTCACTGTCACAAGCATTTGCTCTTACTAATGGCATAATGGTGTGGCCTTTTTGGCTGTGGGTTTGCTTGAGGCTGCAACACTTTTTGTATTCAGTCTGTCACCAGTCCTATCATTTGCAGCATCTGTCAGAGGAAATGATGCTGAGACATTCCCCTCCCCAGCCTGTGGGCTGGAGCAACTCAGCCTGCAGAGCCCATAACCCTTAGGCAAACCTGGGGACCCCTGGGGACCTAGGACTGGACTGACAAGTACATCAGGGACACAGAGAGAACTTCGAGTCTTGCTGCTGCCCAGCAGCCGCCCTGCTCCCCCTCCCTCACTGTGCTTTGCCTGCAGCTCAGGTCAGCTCTGCAGGCTCCCACATGCTGGGCTGGCATTTCACACCCAGATTCCCTCAGCAGCGGAGGTGCACCAGCAGTGTGCCCTGGATGGAGAGCTGGGTGTCTCTCCAGTTCTACTATCCCACCCCACACCATTTCCTGTGGCAGTACCAGGAGCAGGCCAGGCATGGCACAGAGTTTGTGTCCTGCATGGCACCCTCGTGAGTGTACAAGCCAAAACCCAGTGTTGATTCAGCTCCCTTTAAATGCCTTTTACCTGAGGCACAATCTCCATTCAGTGTGGAGGCTTGAATGCTGAGAAACCTTTCTGAAATCTTGCTGGCAAGCTGCATTCCTTGGCTGGACCATGTTGGATCCCAGAAACCTGGATTTTTTGAGCTTTCTGTGCTTTCTAGCACTGACCCCCTGCAGAACACTGCTTTTGACCCTAGGCCTTGGAGAAGGCTTCCAAATTTGAGTGATGAAGTCAAAATCACAGGTGTGTAGTTAAATGTATAAGTGTGTGCTTTCATATGGTAAAGGGTTTTAAATTTGAGGGTTTATAATATAGTAATAGGTATGGGACAAGATGGAGGATTGGGTAGTGTCTCTTTTGGTGTTCATCTTCCTTCTTCTTCATGGTTTTACGTAGTAGTTTCTGGTTGGATAGCACCACACAGAGGGTCATGGAAGGTTAGTGTTTGGGTTAAAAAGATAAATAATATAGGTGTTATTTCTCTGTTGGACTGTTTAGCTTTTAGAGACCTTGTAGCTAGCTGGATCTGTCTCCATTTTGCTCGCTTCTAGCTGGTGGCTAGAAGTGTTACTGAACGTTCTGTAGTTTTTGATAAGATTTAATAAACAATCAAGCCTGAACACAAGAAAATCCATTTCCTTCATGTATTTTTTAATCCTAGCTCTAAGTGAAAGCAGAAGAAACTGCAGACAAACCATTAATTAAGTGGTGCAAAAAACACCCACCACTGTAACAGACCTGATTGGTATTTCCCCGTCTCCCCAAGAGGCAAGAAAAAATAGAAACTGTGGGGCATTCACATCTCTGTCTCCCTGTTGTGCCTCTTAAAAGGACTTAAAAAATAGACCTGTCTGACAACACTGTCAAAGCCACAGAAGGAACTTGCCATAAGATAAGCCACCACAGAGGCACCTTGAGCTACAGATAGATGGCAGAAATTCACAGCAGGAAGGTGATAATTGCAGGCTTAGCTGAGCTGGGGTCCGGTGAGCACATCCAGGCTAATGCATCCAGACAAAAACTACCACTGTGTCAAACTGTGGGAAAGGAAGCAAACTGCTTATGCACACGCCACCTCAAGGTTTTGGGAACATTTGTGACCACCTTGTGGATACTCTGAAGTAAGACTGTAAAAAGGTGGCACTTCCAGAAGGGTTCCAGGATCCCCATTGCCCCAAAGCCAGGGTGAAGAAAAACCAATGGGATGCCACTGGATCCAGGAGTAGTGATTATCTCCTCACTGATCTTTCTTTCTCTCTCTCTCTCCCCCTCTCATCTTTTCTATCTCTCTAACTCACATTTAGTGCTAAATAAAATCCATTCAATTGAGTTTGGCCTATGGTGTGATTTACACCTGAATTTGGGCAGAGGCATCTTCCATGGATCCTAACAGCCTCACACCTGGGCTGCTCTGCACCTGGGCACTGTTGCTCACCCAGTGCAGCATTGCTTTGGAACAAGAGGCCTCTTTCTCAGGTTATTTTTACAGATTACTCTTGCAGTAGCAAATACCAGGCCAAGCCAAGCCCATTTCCCCCAAGATTTGCATCTCAAATCAGATTTGTGTACTAGAAGACAAGAACTTCAAGTGTTTTTTGCTGTAGCTGCACTATAAGATGTCTCTCCTACTTGGCTTCTTTCCCAAATGGTTTTTTAAAATTTACTTAGGATTTCAGTTCTTGTACAGCTATCTCAGGCACTTTGCTCTGCATGGTTTCCTATTTGGACAAAGCACAGGAGGAGTGTAATGACCTCAGAGACATCTTCTACTGTGTTGCTTGGGCTGCAAGGTGATAGGGAGTAGAGACGCAGTTAAATAGTGGCAATGCAATAAAATATTCTTCTTTTATCAGGTTGAAAGGACGTGTTACAAATTGCCAAGTCTCTTAGGTGCCCAACTGAGATATCCTGAAAAAAACTAATTTCTAAGAAAAGCTGAAAATTCTATGCCTGAAAATCGGAACATTTAAAGCACATAAAAATTCAAAACCCCTTAATTCAAAAACCATTTATGTGGATCATAAAACATTCTGGAAATTCTCAGCTGAGAACCCTCTTCATAGGACCTCCTCCAGGAGCTAGGGCAGCTCTTGGCATTCTGCAAAAGGCTGAGGAGCAAAGGATAATTTCAAACACAAGAGCCTGATGGATTTTTCTACTGGCAGCAGTGAGAAACACTTGTTAAACTAATAGTCCGAGTAGTTTCTTGTCAAGTAAGTTCAGTCTAACTTATTAATTAGGACTTTATTAATTTGCTGCATGACTCTGGCTGGTCACTAGATGTCACTAATAAAGAATAAGAAAGAAGAACCTTGGGGGAACTTTTTGGGGAGGCAAAATTTAATGGACAATGGTGCCTGGGAGTGCCTGAGCCCAAACTTCTGTTAGCAAAAGAGTGATGCTCAAGCACCAGGATGGTTTGAGCAATTACCATTGTAGAATTTGCAAAATCAGTTATCCATTTTTTCCATGGAAACCTTCCTACCCCTACCCTGTTTCCCACCACTGGTGGAAGAAAAGGAGTAGATTTCAACAGGCCAGTTTAAAATGCTGCTGCATCAACAGTCCTACAGCTTATGGGGGTCTCCTGAGGAGCAAGGAGCCATCACATCTGAGACTTTGGCATGCATTTACTCACGCATGGCCAGCATTAGTAAACTTTTGATCTGGCTTCTTTATATGTTTAAAAAGTCTTTATTACACTCCGTGATGCATCTTCTGACACAGTGTCCCTTTCTTTTGGATGAGAAACCAGCCCACATCACACACTTCAAGGACTTTGAGGAGCTTGCTGCTTGTTAGCATAAGCCCACTGAGCATAGGCTCAGTGAGGATTTAATCCAATAAGCACAACTACCATCACACCATTAGTTTGATGAATAGATACAGACAGAGCCTTAGAGGTGTTTAGCTCAGGAGAGAATCCATCAGGGAGTAAAGGTCATCCAGCTCCCCTCGTCCACTTGTTAATTGCATCTAACTCTCCTGTTTAAGCACTTTTAAGTTACATTTCTTTTGGGTTGTGTCTTCACTGGGCATATATAAGTGAGTTGTGCCAGAAAGACAGACAACACAGGAATTAACTTTCTCTGGGAGGTAACTTGTCAAGCATAGCCTTAGGTCAGACTGCCTTGGATTAGATATTTACAGGATTCCATGAAGCAACTCAGGCCTGTTCAGTTCCAGCCTGATGTCTCAGTCTTGTGTGCCCAGTGAATTTGGCTGTTTACGGGGACACAAGGATGGGCTGGACAAGCCTGTCCTTCACCTTGACTTGCTCAGCAGTGTGCAAAATGTTGGAAAGCCTTATAGCAAGCATGAAGGATATTCTCCCAGTCTCTCTCTCTCTCGGGGCAGCAAGAAGAGCTCAAGCAATGCCATCGGCACAGGGAGGGACAAAAAAAATGGCAATAAGATGTTGAGAGAGAAGCTGAGATTTGTAGAGCTGAGTACCCTTATTTTCTTACATGCTACAGTAGCTGTGCTTCATCTATTGACTGGCAAGGAAACCTCTGCAGCCCCCAGGCAGGGCCATCAGCAACCACCCTTTCCTTGTTCATTTTGTGCCTAATTTTGTCAGCTTCTTTGTTTCTTGGCAGAAATACCGGCCAGATACCAGCATTTTTAGCCAGTGATAAAATCCCAATATTTCAGAAGTAATTTTTGTTTTAAATCAAATTTCAACATAAAATGCTCTTCCCTCTCCCTCCTCCAGAAATGACTAATGAGAATAATCAAACTGAATGGTCTTGAAAACATCAAATAATTTTGTTTCAACAATATCTAAATGCTTCATTTCCATAAGGTACACACACTGTTATTCTGTAATAGCAAAGCGTTATACCAGCAAATATTAATAACACGTCTGAAATATAATATTAAAATTAATGTTTGATATTATCCTAAAAGCTCAAGTGAAATTAATGGAAATGAGTGAATTGAAATAGGAATTTATTTACTTCTCCAGAATGAGACCATTTAGTATCAAAAGAAACTTACCAAGAGCCTTTTCCTGGACTTTCCTTGTTCTGTAACCTCCACTGAGGAGAATAATATTGAATTTCAGTAATTATGAAGTTATTTAAGAAAAAAACCCCATGACCCCAAAACATAAAAAGACACTCAAGACAGCTTCTCACTAATCTGTGGGCCAGTGAGGGGCTGACAAGCAATGCATCACTCTTCCTACCTGGAATGAATTGATTCTGTCACTAGCAAACTAAATGAAATCAAGCTCTTGACTTGAATCATAAATCCTATGTAAGTCACAATTAGCAGTAAAGTGAACTGAAGCAGATGAAAGAGTCTGACAACAGACTGGTCCAGCAAACAGTCTCCAATAAGGAAGGGGAATGTAAATATTTTATTTTATTATCTTAAATACTTTCAGAATTCCATGTAGTGAGAATGTAGAGAATTGTAGCATGTCAATATGACAGATCCTATCACCCTGGGCTTTTCCCATTAAACCAGAGTGCCTGACCAGGTGATTATCAAGGTGTTTAGGTCCTGGGGGTCTGTTAGGCTGAATCTGCTAAGAAATTGTTTTCAGGCTTTTTTTAGTAGACCAATCTGCTGGGTAGGCAGACGCTGAGACAAAGGAAGCCAATGGATGTGATCTTCTTGGATTTCAGTAATGCTTTCCATACTGTTTCTCACAGAATCCTTCTGGGCAAAATGTCCATCTCTCAGATGAATAAACACATCCTGTGATAGGTGTCAGGGGAGGTTAGGTTGGACAGCAGGAAGAGGTTATCACCCAGAACATGGTTGGGCACTGGAACAGGCTCCCCAGGGCAGTGGTCACAGCACCAAGCCTGACAGTCCAAGAACTGGACAACGCTCATAGGCACATGGTGTGACCCTTGGGGTGTTCTGTGCAAGGCCAGGAGTTGGGGTCAGTGTTCATTGGGGGTCCCTTCTGTGATTCTTTGAAAAGTCCTTGCAAAAAACCCTCCACATGGGGAGATTTTACAGAGTGAGTTACCTTCTGTACAGGAAGCAGTTCACACAACTTCATACAGCAGCTCACCTAACACAGATCTAACTGTTTCTTTTCCTGAAAACTATGTCTGAGGAGATGTGACCATGGACCTTGTCCTAGAAAGCTGTGCAGAGGAGCTTCACTGTGATAAAGGATCCCTTCCACATCACCAGCAACTGTACTGCAATGCCATCCTCCATCTGGAAACTCTGTGTCTCTGTGAAATGGCATTGATGAAGATGGTGTTTGCAATGGGTCAGAAGGATGGGAAACTCTGGGTCACAGCACAAGGAGTTGGGAGAGACAGACACACTCACATCCATTGAACAACTTTGTCAAGGCTTTCTCTGCTGGGAAGCCAGGCAGAAGGATGAGCTTTCCCACCCTTTGCTAACTATGGATGTGTGCACTGATACTGAGTATGCTTTTTATGGCTTCGCAGGGACAGCCCCAGTGCTTTGGCAGTATAAAAACTGACAGGCTAAGAAAAAATTGTTGACAAATTGACATGGAGCCATGGAGCATGGGCAGGCAAACACTTCCCTGAAGATCTGGTTAATCACCCAGAGATCACCAGCACAAGAGCAAACGCCAGCCAGATATATTAACACAACCTGACCTAAAGGCTGCCATTTAACAAGAACTTTTTACATGAAACATCTTAGGCCATCTTGGAAAGAGATGGCTGCAGCTGAAGCTTTCGGTGCTGATCATGTATTCAGCTTTTATCACCAAGTACTGAAAGGCTTTTGATTCCCTTGATTTGTGATAAATTCAAACATTTTCTAGCCTAACTGCTCTGAGCAAAGACAATGATGAAATCACTCTTGCATTTAGTTCTACCCAAGATCAGTTAAGGTTCCTGTGTTTAGTATTTTAAGATCTATTGAGACCAAAATCCTTCCCAGCGAAGAGAACAGAACTTCATCAACAAACCAGACAGCACTATTAGGGGAAATACAAGCAATCTTCTTTAGCTCAGCTTTACCAAACAAAACAAAATATTGCATTATTCCTCAAATGAGTTAGGGAGAGAGCTGATTAAAAAGTGTGTGACGGAACATATTTCTCCTTGAAGATGGTACTTCATCAAAATAGATGAATTCTAAATGCAGTAATATAAAAGAAAAATTGTTTTTTAAAATGAGGCTGGAAGAAAAAAGTTCAAATGTTCCTTTCTAAACTTATTATCTCTGAGATATCCTGGGGCATGGCTGAAAGCCCACAGCACTGGAGATGATGCTTTTTTTTTCAAAGAAAGGAGGTAGACACTCATAAACTCATCAGTCTAGTTGTGATGCCCAGAATGACACTGACATCCCCTCATTTCTTTCACAAGTCCTTAACGAAGACTAATTGGAGGGTTAGAAGCAGTCAACTCACATTTATCAAGCCATGCCAGAACAATGGCAGTGCCAGTGATGGCATTTGTTTTCCTGGGTGACCTGCCTGAAGGGTGGATATCAATGAGTGTATCAGCTAACATGAGTTAGAATGAGGTCTTCTGATGCTGCCTCCAGCAAAGCAAGTTAATACACAGTGTGGGTGAAATCACTAGAAGGTGCAAAAAATGCCTGATTCTAATAGATTTATTAAATACAGAAATGTTTCACTGACATGTCCCAGACAAAGTCTGAGAGATTTGGGGTGACTCTGAGGGACAGGATTTGGTCAGACTTGTCAGGGTGAAGTAGGAAAATGGTCTGCAGCCTCTCAGGTGGCATTGGATAAAGACACACTTGGTGTGACACACAGGGCAGGAGAATTCAGCAGTCTGAGATGAGGGCATGGATTATGACACTGAGAAGAAGCAAGATGCAAAGGACAGACACTCTTGGGGATGCAGGATGCTCTAGCAAAAAGGCAAAGCTGATTTGGACCAGTGAAAATGGGAGTGCAGCTTGAAAGACAGTGCTTTTGCTCTGGTCACCTCAGGGATGGGAGGGTCTTGAAATCAAGTGTTGTGCCTGATGGTGAAGCTGTGATACAAGAATGATGCAGGGGCACTGCTAAAATGCCAGTGCAGAGAAAGGAGCAGAAGCAAGAGAGAGGGGCCATCTGTAACACACAGTATGAGAGGTAAGAACTGGTTATCCAAGAAAATAAGAGACTGAGCAGAGGCTTTGAATTATTTTTTAGTAGGTAAAAGGTGGTAAGGAAGAGGTAAGAGGCTAATTGCTCTCTTTGTTGGGCCTAGGAGAGGTAAAATGGAAAAACCAGCAGAAACTTCTCATTTTCACAAGAACTTCTTACACTTTCTCTCATCCTAACCAGCTGACCTCAAAGAGGGGTACTGATCCCACTGGAAAGAGTTCCCTTTATTAATCTGCAGCAATGCAGCTCTGGTTTCTTTCCAGTTCACATTCCTGTCAGGATGGTGTCAGAGCTGAGTGTGTTTCAGAATGCCAGATTACCTGGAGGTGACAAATTTGGCCTGGTGTGCCAGGAGTTTCTGTGCACCAGCCCTCTCCTGAATCAGGGAGGTGCTGTAATGTGTCAGGGTGGTAAAGATGCCTCAGAAGTCTCAGTCATTGTGGAACTCTGTTTGCTATTGCAAGAAGTGGTAGAACAGCCTTGAAGAGAAGCTGCCTACACAGCTCTCAGAGTGGGCACTCTTTTCTCAATGCCAGATGCAAATACATCTCATTGTGTAACACTGTTGGGAACCTTAATTTGTCCTTGGTGCTTGAGAAAGGGAATGATCTGAACTGGCACAGTCTTGTATAGTATTTCTTGGTATAAAACCAATTAGTTTTCAATTATAAGATTTATTCCAACTTTCATGGCATGCTTTGGTGGGAACAGGGCTTTGATTGTCATTTCCTAATGCATCCATGTTAACTCACCTGAGTGAAGCCCAGATCCACCACGATTCAGACAAGCTGACAATTCCCCACAGTCAAAGGCAAATTTTCCAAAATAAGTAACTGTGAGAGGTATTTTTAACATGGAACATTGCATCAGTTCCAGGTATGCAGAAGCATATCAGATTCTCTTGTCTGACACACTTCCCTTTGACATGAGCATCTAATGAATTGTCCACAGCTTCAATCTTCCCTCAAATTGCCTGCTTTTTCGGAGAGGCATAATGAATACAAATTGCATTATAGCTCTGACATCTCTAACCAGTCAATCAACTAACACATGGGGGCAGTCCAGGTAGAGCCTGCCAGTCATTCTGCAAGAGGAAACAGAGAAATGAGGAAGTGAGAAAAAAACAAACCTAAAAGTAGGAAGAAGATAATTGACAGGTGTTGAAAGGTTACTTTGGATTGCAGCAGCATCACTGGTGCACCAAGACAGTGGAAGAAAGGACAGTTTCTCTCTTTCAGGTGGAGTTCAACACCTGAAGGCTTCTTCCATTTCAAAATATGCTTTTTGGACGGGGAGACAAAAAAAGGAAGGGACACCAAGAAACACTGCTTCTGCTGCCTTCTCACAGAGCATGTGGCTGCACTGTGGAGCTCTATGCCACTGTCAATTGTGGCTACTGAAAACATCAGGGCATTACAGAGAGAAAGTTGACAATTATAGCATTTACCTCAAGATTGTAATCCATATTGCTGAAGAAAGGTTGGTGTGCCCACATTAGACACTTTTTCTTTCCAGCTAAAATTAATTTTTCCCTCCAAGTTAAAACACTTTATTTGCTGCTAGACATAATGTGTGACATGCAGCCCTGTGAATTAATAAAGCATTGCCTCCCTCCAGCTTAGCTTTTCCTGTTGAGTTTGATAATGAAATTTAGTCTTCTTTTATATACTCAGTTAAAGTAAGTTAAGAACTGAGAGTGTGACTTCATTTATTCTTTGGACAGCATGTATTTTCTTTGTGCTACATCAGTGGTGAAGTGCATAACCCTGTTTCACTGTGATCTTTTGAACCTCTCTTATTTTCTGAGAATAGGAAAGAGAAATGAATCACCACGAGCCAAAGCTTGTTGGAAACAGCAGGCACCTTCCCATGGGAGTCAACATGCTTTCATTCCACTCTTTTCATAGCAGATTTTCTGAAAGAGCTGAGTTCCCCTGCAGGGACCAGACTTACAAAAGAACTGAGCAGGTGGGACACACCTGGGAAAATCTGCTGGTAAACATGGAGCAGAGGCAGCAGGAAGCAGAGGTCTCTGGAGAGGCTGAGAGGAGATTTTTCTGAGATCCTCTTTCAGGGATCCCACCTGTTTTCCTGCTGCCAAACTTCATGGCCCCTGCCTGCAGTGGCCCAAGTCTGAAGACTTGTTTTGGAGGAGAAGTCCAACACAAATTTGTCTACCCTCAGCTCTGCTGAAAGAGTGCAGCTGCAATCTCACTTTATTAATTACTTTGTCTCTAAACAAGGTCTACATTTACCTTCTGGCTTTACTTACTGCTCATGCCTAGTCCATAACTCATGGTAAAAGCCCAAAAGTGTTGGATTCTAAGGGTGACTGAAACTCCTTCTCTGTTCTTCACCACTGCTGTGATGATATGGTCCTGACCTTCTCCAGGGTGATTTATCCACAGCTCCAAGCAGGTGCAAGCCCTGAGACAGAGGAGTTATAGTGCACCTTCCTCCAGAAGAGGGTCAGTTTATCAACTGCACATCCCAGACTGATTACAACACCCTGGTTCACTCCTCACCACGGCGTCACTGAGCAAGGCTGAAAAACTCATCAACCCGAAGATTTGTTGCTAATTGCCTGCTTGGAGGGTATGTATCATTTGTCCAGGCTCACCTCCAGGTTTTTTTTTTCTTTGGCCTTCTCTAGGATCCTTTACTCCTGTTCATTTTGACACCTCTCCCTGCTCTCTGGTTGCCCTTTTTTTCCACTTTGCCAGCCATCTCTGAGGGCACTGACGTGGTGGCACCTGACATACGCCTGTAGTTTAGGATGTGACCTGCCTCACACAGGTCACCAGTGAGCACTGCTCTCCCAGGAGAAGGAAAGGCACATTTATCCAGCAGTGGCCTGCTTGCAGACATCAGGTTTGGACTCACCTGTCTCTGCTCTGGGTGCAGCAGCTCTTGGGACCAATTTGTGCAGAACTACATATGGAAGGGGCTGCTTTCCCTGACTTGTGGCTACAGGGCTGTCTCTGCAGGAGTCCAGCCCAGCACTGCAATTATCGAAGTTATTAACAATTAGGGAATGTCCCAGAGGATGGAAAACCATGCATACTGTTGCTGGGAAAATCACCTTCCATGGAAAAAGCTGGAATGTTCTAAGGAAGGAGACACCTGTTTTTAATCATATATTTCTTTGTCTGCAGCAGCATCTTGGATCTCTCCTGGCCCATAAAAACTCCTAAACCAGATAATTTAAGGGAGAAAAAAAAAAAAAAACAAAACAAAACCCAAGCTGAAAACCAACAAGGCTCATAATTGAATGGAAAGAATTAGCAATAACAATGTTGCTGCCAGTGACAATGGAGTAGGGAAGGTTCAGCAGCTCTAGTACCCTTCACTGGTCTTTCCTGCTGGCTCATTAGGTAGAACTCTCACAAAACAGTCAAAATGGTTTCCCCTTAGAAAATCCGTTAAGCAAAATTATCCATCCACAAATAAATGTCAAGACAAATCTTTTCACCTTGCCCAGGTTGTTCTGATAATGTCAAGCCAATGTGTTTCAATCCTCCTGATGATTTGTTCCAGTGACAAAATAGTCTGCTTCACAGCTTTCTCTGTTAAATTCCATTTTGGCTATACACAAACATATTAACATTCATTTTCATTTAAATGGACCTTGCAATTTGCAGCATTAGTGTTTTGGCTTCAACATTTCTAAAGCCAAATATGTGCTGCCTACTTTGCTGCAGGTTGCTTTGGCATTAATGAATGCAAACAACCATCAATATTATCACCAAGTTTGTGAAACGTGTTTGTCCAGCACTAGGCTGTACTGAGAACTTGTAAAAGAGGGATTTTGCAATAAAATCTGAATCTCTTTGACTATTTGTTCCATTTATGAATTAAAGAGAGTTTGGAAACAAAAGAACATGCAGGGTGATGGAAGATCATTCTTTCATGTCTCTTCAGCTGCAAACACCAAAAAGTGGCTTGGCATTCAAAAGTCTTCAACAAATTAGCTATTGGTGCTAATTTAGCAAAGGTTTTAGCATGTCCCAGTTCTGATGTCCAATCCTTCTTTTGCCTCCTTCAGCCTGATCCCCTCTTGAGCTCACTGCTAAGGTGAGTACTACTCCCAGAGCCATGATTTTTTCCTCAGCTCCTTCGGTCTGGTGGGGTCACCTCTCTTCCTCACAGCTCCCTGGAGCCTGTCTTTCTTTATATCTGTCTCCTGCCCAGCTGCAAAGTGGCATGTGGGAGATGGCTCATCTTGCTCCACGTCCTGGGTGGCAGGCAGTACCAGAGCATCCAGCTCTGTGAGTTGTTTAGGGGAGAGCATTTTCCCTTTCTTCCTTTTCTTCCCCTTGCCATGCCCTGCACTGAGTCACCAGCTCGACACTGTAAGAAAGGTCCCTCACAACCAAAGCATCAGATGCAAAACTCTTCTGAAACATCAGCTAGGGAGGCGTCACATGGGTACTGAAGGAAATTTGCAATCCCACCCTTGGCCTTTTTAAGCCTCTGCACTGGAAAGCATCTCTGGTCCTTGTGGACTAGGTGGACAAGAGGATTTCATCCCATGTAGGCATTAGTTAAATGTCTTGGAAAATGACTCCTATCTTCCCTTTCCTGCACTCCCATGAAATTCCCACTCAGATGGGGAGGGGGGCACAAGTTGAAATGCCTACAAATAACACCATTGGAGGGGTATTCCTCCAAAAAGGAGGTCTAGAGCGGCACAGCCCTTCACACTAACAAAAGACCCTTTCCTCATGCTCTGGGGAAGCAGAGGAAGTTAATGCCTGTGCTTCAGACAGGCTGAGACATCCATTTCTGGTAAGTACATGTGGGAAATATTAGATATCAATGCAAATTCTTTCTAGCAAGCAGCCATGTGGTCTTAATTAGCAAGATTTAACTCTGTAAAAATGAAGAAATTTATCTTCCCTGCTCAGTGCTTACTGCACAGCTGGCTGTGATAAGTTGCCTGCATTTTAAGACCAGCAAATCAACTTTTTTTATGTAAGCCCCTCTTGTAAAATGCCTGTGCTGATGGCAGTGAGACAGCTATTTCTCATTAAAGCACCTGCTCCGCTCCTTCTAAGGAAGGGGTGCAGAGTTCTAAACAATTAAGCTACCTTTGCACTTTTCTGTGCCCAAAGAAAAAGGGTATTTTTGAACATGAATAGGTTCTCAGAAGGCAAAACCGTTTTTTGCCAACCCAAAACCCAGAGGCATATGCTGAAAATGCAACCTTGAACTATCTGAACTCTTGGTCAGCCCATCTGACTGGACTTGCCTCCCCTCTGGCCAGAGCAGAGACAAATTCTTTTGCTTCTTGGCCATCTGGGACAGTAATAGATAGAGCTGGAAATATTTTGTCAGTCACCCAGGTGCAAGGTGTGGGGTGAGGAGGCGAGCCACATGGATCACATGCTTCCAGGAGCAGCAAATTTCCTCCTGGCCCCTAAAAAATATGAGGGAAAGTAGGGATTTAGTTTATATCAAAACTTATCCCTGTGACCTGCAGCTTGGTGGGGTGAGTCAGTCCCTGATTTGCTCCAGGCTATGATGAAAATTGCTTTGCAAGCTCCAGGGTTTCCAGCTATTGCATGTTCCTCCCTGGAGAGCACTGCTGGGTTTCTCTATGGAACACATCAGGATTTATCTTACACAAACCTTTCTTGCAGAGGTTAATGCAGAATGGGGCTGACTTGGTAATGCTGCTTCTGATCTGATGCTTTGGTAAGGCTTTCCTGAAGTAAAAGGCTAGGCTAGTGAATATTTGAATATCTAAGCTGGGAGGTTTTAATTGAGAAACCGTTTTCTCCTCTATTCACATAAATAAATGTTTTCCCACGTGGGTTCCTATTCATGTACCAATGCACTTCCCTTTGGGAAAAGCCAGTACTGGCTTTATGAGACAAGTCCTTTTGCTAAGCAAGCTAATTTTCCTCAATATTTAACTGGGTGGGCTTTTTAATGTGGATGCCCACTTAGAGTCTTAAGCCTCCTCTGTATGTTTGTTTTAAGAAATCTCAAATTAACAAATTTGTTGTGACATTCCCTATGCTCACAACAAACAGCATACCCACTGAACCAGAACTAAGTGAGCTGGCAGAGAACTGGCAGAGGAGCTTTTGTTTCGTTAAAAAAACCAAAAAAACAACAAACCACAAACCACAAAAAACCCCCAAAACCAAACAAAAAACCCCAAACCAAACCAACACAATCCCTCTCCCCCCCAAAAAACCCAAAAAAACAACAAATTGAACCAAAAAATGGACTTTTGAGGTTTTTGATGGGACAAAAAATCTGCTTACGAATTTACTTCAGCAGAAAATGTGGGAAAATATTTTAAATCATAAAAACTCTTTCGTTTTACAGTATCATTTCAGCTACATCAAATGCTGATCATTTCTGAATTGCATTTGTAGTTTAGAATTGTCTTCGAGGGAGGAAGAAAAAAGAACAGAGGAGAAATGAGCTGGGCCAAAAAGCTGTTAAGTAAGCCCTTCCATTTGAGATAAAGCAAAATAAATTAAAGATAAACTTAATTATTTTGTGTATCTTTTGTTTCAGCCACTAAGCTAAATGTGTCTTATCCATACAGGACATATTCTTTCTTCAACTAATCATAAGAAATAGGTCTGTACACAAGTTAGGGAATTTTTACTTAGCTTTCTTCTGATGTTCCCTGCAGGTGTGTGTTGGAGTTGGACAGAAAGAGTGAGACACAGATGTACAGGAATCATAAAAATCAGCTCTGGACAAGGGGACAAGTGTCTCCTGTCACCCTAAGGCAGGATGAGCTCTGCATTGTGTCCAGCTGAGCACAGGGTGGCTTCAGGCCACCTGCTGATGCTGCCCTGTACTATCTCTGCAGGCCTGGTGGAGCTGCTTGTGGAAGCACTCAGCCTCACATCCCAAATCCTCCCCAAACATATCCACGTGTGCCATTCCACATGGGGCTGGCAATGCCACAAGGGGGGGGCTGTATTGCAAGGATGAGTTGGATGCACATTTCGTGATGCGACACGAGGGGCTCTGACTCCATCAGAGCTCCATCTCTGGAGCCATATCCCAGAGATGCCTGAGACTCAGGCAGGGGGAAAAGTAGCAGGAGGAGGCCATACAGTGTGCCAAGCCTGCCCTGTGGATTATGATTCTGGGTGCTTCTGCTGCTCCAGCTCTGGTAGCCTTTGGTGAACTCAATGAGGATCCCATCCTGACTGGTGAGGGCAGATCCATGGGATGCAGAATGGCACCCCTCAGAAGGTTCTGGGAATGCAGGGACAGCTTAGTGCTGGACCTAGGAGGTGAAGAAAAGCTGCCACAGTGCCAGGACTGTCTAACTGCATGGGCATTGAGGTGAGGGAAGATTCACAGTGAAAATTATGCAGAGGGATGCAGGGTACAGACCTCTGTCAAGAGCTGTCCTTGTCTCTATATTCACACCTTCCAGAAGAAAACTTTTCCTGATGGATGCAACCACATTTGGAAATAAACCCTTGGATCTTCCAGTAAGGTTTCCCCAAGTGAGGCCCCCTTCTGAGAAGGGATTTGCCTGTGCAGGTGTATCCCTCAGGTACAATGCCTTTGATCCCACACCTTCTGGCCTCTGCTTTGTCTCTCTCTGATTATTGCTTCCCTCATGTATATATTTGATGTAAGACACACTGGGGGACAGTGCCTTTGGGATACACAGGGATTTGAAGAATCCATTAACACTGATAACATTAATTACACTGCAAAACAAAGCATCCATGAAAACATAGCCCATGGGATCTAAAGCAAAGATTCATTAGTTCAAGCCAAATAATTCTTCTCCAAGCTGCCTGCCAGGGAGAGCTCTCTGTGAATGGCAGCTGAAGAAAAATGAATTTATGGCCATGAGGAGCCACTATTCCTCTCAGAATTTGTCATCGAAGAGGAACAGAGAGATAGGGGCTTTAGCATAATGCCAGGCGATTAAGAAGCATGAGTCTTCAGGACTCAGGTGATTGCAGCTGGAAATCAATGCAGAGCATGAAATGCTAATGAAAGCAGAACTGAATAACTGCTCGTAACTGTTTTGCTACTGGGAAGGCATAAAACCCCCCTAGGAAACAGCAATCTGTCCAAAACAAAATTATTTCCAGACTTTTACCAACTAGTAGATACTGTAAGGCTGGGAGCTGTGGATTTCTAACCTTTCCAAAGAGTTGTTATCTAAATTTTCTTTGCTGAAAGTCAGCCCTTTCTCCTTAGCCATAAAAGCAGCTAATGTGGGCTTGTCTCCTATAACATTCTTGGCATTAATAGTATCTCCTAATGGCCAGTTTCAAAGGCTTTTTTGATGGAGAAGGGAGAGAGGTAAGGATGAAATTTCCAGTTTTTGTTAATTTGGTGTTGTTCTGCTTTGTCTCAGATTGTCCAGTGAGCAAAAAGCTTAAAGTCTGCCTTGAGCTTTTGTAAAAAGCTCTCCTTGAGCTCCAGAAAAGAACCAGCTCTGAACTCTCCTGGTATTGAGCAGGTGTCTGCAGAAATTAGTCCCACAGGCAGGAAAAGCATCTCTGGGCCATACACCAGGAACACCTGGGTCATGATTCAGCTGTAGGGTTAGCATGCAGGGAAGAAGAAATCCAGGCTGCACGTGTTTTCTCTGAGAGAAAAGCAAAAATCTCTGTTGCAAAGTCCAGTGTCATTAGAGACAGGGCTCAGCCTGGGGCTTGAGTGAATGATTCTGGACATTTGTTTCTGCAGTGCTCAGGATTAGGTAGCTGGTTGGAGAAGCTAGATTCTTTCCATGGCTCTGTGGGTGACAGAACCAATGCAGGAACTTTGTTTTTCCAAAGAAAGGAAGAACTTTCTTCTCCCAAAAGAAGCTCGGCATTAGATAATGCAGGTTTTCTTTGACCCAGATATAGAAGAGAGCAAAGCTTAAGGTGAAAAATGAACTAAAGCTTGGGTGGTGTGGCGTGGGCAGGAGGAGCTCTTCCAAGGCTATTCTTACCCTTTTGGCACCCACCTTTTCTTGCTGTGAGTGTGGTTCTCTATTCTTCTTCCTTAGAGAAGGAAGCAGCACGAGGATGCTGGACAAAAGGCTTGGAACAGCATCTCACACCAAAAATACCCAAGAAAGGCCAACTGAACAGCAGCCAGAGTGACAAATTCCTGGGAAAGTGAGGTAATGGGGAGGAAAATTGTTTGGTAATGCCATTTCTTTTTAAACAATTCTATTTTCCAGTCACCTGCTGGGATGGCTGGGGCTGAAGACCCTCATATATGTGAAAAATATGTTGTAACAGAAAAAGTGGATAAGTGAGCAGGTGGATGGATAGGGGGATGGGCAAAGCCATGTTAGTCTCAAACTAGTGCAGGTGTTTTATCCACAGAAACTTGTCCTCAGAGTGCTCCAAAAGCACTGGGTGGGAGTATTAATGCAAAATGCATAAATAGATATGAACCATGGAAGAGGGCGTGGACAGATTGGAGACATTTCTTCATCACAACTGGGTGGGTTTAGTGGATAAGAAGTAGCTTTAATCTACAAAGCCAAACAGCAGCAAACCCAGGGTGTGCTGTACCACTGGCTGGGTGAAGCAGGAGGTCAGAATTTCCTGTTCTTGCAGGGTGAGGGGTGCCAGGCTGAGGATGCAGAGGGTCTGTCAGCCCCTGCATTTTATCTTGCCGTTGAAATGGATGGCAGCTGGCCATCTGCCATCTGGATATCAGTCCAATTCCTTGCTCTATCACTTGTGCATGAGAGGCTGAGAGGTCACCTGGCAGCCTGGACATGAAGGGTTATAAACCCTGGGGATGGGATGGGCCACAATTAAGGGCTGAAGGCACCACACAGCCTAAAATCCACCCAGACCCATGTGCTTCTCATTACCTTGTGGTGTCCTGGAAACAGCAGGAGGAAACAAAATGTCTGGCATACTGATGGAAATTTGATAGCCTAAGTCAGGGCCATCCATAAGTCAAAGCTGCTTATGCTACTCCTTGAAAGGACTTCTGAAAGGAGATTTGTAGGAAGTTGGGAGCTTCTCTGGCACTTGGGGAAGATGTAAAAATGCATGGGATTGCCAAAAATAGCCCAGAGGCTTTCCAAAACAAAAACAAGCAGACTTCACTCAAGCTCACCAGGAATGCAGAATGGATTTTTCTTCAGATGAGTTTGCAGTTTCTGAACTCGTTGGAAAGACAATAACTGCTGGCCCATCCATCCAGGTCAGAGCCCCTCAATACAGCTGAATACTCAAGTAAACTGGCTTATTTCCAGAGGTATTCACAGGGAAAGAGGGCTTGCCTTCTCTCAGCTAAGAGTCAATTGCTTTGCAGTTTGGGTCTTAAGACTTGGGGAAATTTACCAAGATGCTGGGAACGATCCCGTGGGATAACTGCTGATGGGATCAGTACATGATGTGGGGAAGTACTCAGCAAACCGAGCCTCAGTTTCCCTACTCTGCAGAGTTTCAAGCCTTGTTGGAGGCACTGCGGGAAGCAAAGTTGCATCCGCCCTTTGTGTCAGCAATTTACCATGTCTGAAAAAAGGTGCAGAGAAACTTGTCAGTCCAGAAAGCCTGAGGTTCTGTGACAAACAACTTACACAAACCAAGTTCTCTGACACAATTCTGAACAAGCACTTGGGGTAGATTATTCCAGCTACCCTTACTCTGCAACAATGACTTATGCAAGGTTTATGTGATCCTTAAAACAAGGCTTTCATACTGCTATCCATGGCACTGAAACCACTGAGATTGATTGCAGATGCAGCAAGCAGGCTTGACAAATGAATGTTCCAAGTATAAACATTTGGAAAGTCAACAAAGGTAATAAATCTGTGCAGTGTATGGGGAAAAAATAGCTGAATAAAGGTTTTTGGGGATGTTTGGCCAGGACACCGCAGACCTCTGGCAGTTCTGGAAGCAGCTATCATTATTACACATTGCTTTTGATTGCTTTATTTCATCACATGGACCCACAGGCAAAGCAAGTTGTGCTGCAGTGTGCATTTAACCAGGAGATGGAAAAAAATGTGTGGGATTTTTTGCTCTTCTCCTGTCCGGTTTGTCTAGGAGAGTCTGCAAGATTTTTGAAACAGGATATTAGTGTCCAAGTCCCATTTTTTAACTGATCCATGAACAAAGCTGAAAAGATTTTGTAAATGTCCAAAGGTGCAGGTAGATCTGCATTCTTAGGCTTTTGCCCAGAAGGATCAGATGAACCAATTGGTATCGAATCTATCAGTGCCTTTTGGATATCTCAAAAGCTTTCCTGCATCTTACAGAATTCTTAATGATCCAAACTCCAGCTGCCTAGACCCTTAGCTAATTCCTGAAATAGAGGTCTGGCCATCTTCAGACCAGATGATAAAGCTGCTCTGCAAACCAGGATTTCTATGCAAGATGCAGAGGTTCAAAAATGCATATTTACAGTTCCAGATTCTTGCATCATTTCTCAGAAGTGCTCATCTACACAGATCTCCCTAGCAGAGCCAAGGAAAAGTGAACTTTCACTTGGTGGCAGGCTCCATCCTAGAAATTTAATAACATTTACTCTTATGGGCATGTCAGAAATTATAGGCTCCAATCTGGTGCTCCTGAAGTCACTGGAGAGAGGACAATTAGAACGAAGCTGTCTCTGTGAGTCCAGTATTGCATTATTAAAGTCTTTTTTTGCCTCTGGATTTAGGGACACTGTCTTGCAGTCATCTCAGAGATACAAAAATCTTCAATGACAAATGTCAACAAACGGCACAGAATTAGAGTACTTTGTTAGTGACTTGTTCTAGTTTTTATTTTGCTTCTCCCCATTCCTCCCTTGTCATCTTGCGGCCCCCACCCCCTGCATGAGTTTCCATAGAAACAGGATGAATGGGTTCCTCTGCATCCTCCAGTGGGATTCAGGCAGCAGCATAGATTCTCTGCATAGAGCCATTGTTGTAAACAAAAAGAACGCTTTTGTCAAAATCAGTGTTTCATCTGAGAAAAACATGAGCAAGCTGCCACCCCGTTCATGAAGGAGTTTGTGTTTCCTGCTCCAGCTCAAGAGGTGCTTTCTCCTGTACAAACAGGGAATGTGGGTGCACACAGTTACTGATTCACACCCACCTGTCCACATGTGCCAGGATGCACTGACCAGTGTGGCTTGTGCATCTGTGTGCATCAGTTTGGCTTGTGCTTGGCCTGGCACTGAGCACAGACATTCCCTGCAGAAGCCAGGAGCCAGCCTGGACAAGACAAACACTGGTAGGGTTGTTCTGTAAAAACCCATCAGAGCTGGAGATGAAGCAATCCAGTTTCCCTACAAATCCATGCAGGGACACAATGGGTGTTGCAGTGCCTTCAAGATTTCACCTCCCATCTCTTCAAACGCCTCTTAACGGGCACATTTCTGGGTATTTTGAAACAAAGCCTCAACTTGTATTCATCTTAACTGAGGAACAGACCTGTATTGTTTTACGGTTTTGTGTAGCACTTAAAAAAAATTCATTTAATCATAAGATCTTTTTTATATATGGATGACTCTTGTCAAGAAACGAGCTTTACATTTAATGTTTACATGGCCAAAGATCTGAGGTCAATATCTATCTCACAAAATCTTTGCTGCCACTTTTCAAAGACAACAGGACCTGTACAGGGATTTTTAAAAGAAGTCTTGATCAAGTGCAGTTAATTCTGCTGTTTTATGATAAGTATTCTAAGTAACTCACACTTGTACTTCTTCCACCTCCACTTCCATTCTCTTTAAATGGAAGTTTATTTCTTTTAAAAACATCAGTTAATTGCAGTGCACTATGACATCAACCTCTGCAGACTTGAAGGCACCAGTTCATACACCGCAATACCTACAAAGCACAAAGAATTCCACTAAACAAAATTAATCATTGCCTTCTGCCACTTATAGTCCCTCCAAAGCTAAAAACTGCAGTTTTCTGGGCATTGCCAGGAATGCTTAAAGTGATTGGACTCTTCACAACTTCTCAGCTGCTACAATTTTCATATTTTTCACTGGGTGTAGAAATAAGCTTTGTCTCTTAACAAAAGATTTACATATGTGATAAATGGAAAGGGAAGGAGGAAATTAATTAATTCTGATTTGTGACTCTACCTGGAGGTCATGAGCTTGCCAAAGATATCTAACAGCATCCCAGAAAAAATAACCAACTCTTAAAATGCAGTCTGCCCAGAGTCCTGACCCCACCTTTTGATTTTATTTTTTGAAATCCAATATATCCATTTGCTATTGACAGTCATTCCCTCAGAGAAAGACCTTGTTATTTCAGGGAAGCCCCAGATGGAAGAAGTTCTAGCAGACAGAGGCAGGTTACCCACTAGAGCTCCATGGTTGCTTTTCAGAAGGATGAACAGTTCTCTCACAGAGCAAAATTTCCTACTGTCTCTTTGCTGGTGTCTCCAGCTGCCTCCAGCTACCTCCAGGTTTCTCCACAGCACACTCCCAGACCTAACAAAGTAACCCAGCTGTAAAAATCTCATGACACACTGATGGAATACTGCAACTGCCTTCAGCCATGGCTCCATGAAGGCAGCAAACCAAACCCTCTCACCAAACCCTCTGAATTACTCAGAATCCAGACATGGCTGCTGCTCACAAGTTTTTTTCCATTTTCCCTCAGTTCTGTGTCTGGATGCAGACTGCTGTTCCTTCCCTGGACAATCTGCTATGTGGAGATTTCAGTCCTGTCAACCACTTGTGCTCTGTTTGTAAACTGCAGGTAATTTTTGTTCCTCTCTCCATGATGGCTTTAATATTAAAATGCCAACATTTTGGTTTGGATTGACTGCTAAAAGCCATTTTGGTCTGTTTTGCTAAAAAAACAGCCACAGATGAGAGATCTGTTATGCATTTCCATCGTCTGTGTGCCTGCCAGGTGACCTACTTTGTTTGACAAATGGTTATCATGGCTCCAAGACATGCACATAACATCCCTTTTGCTCACAGATCCCATTCTGTCTGTGAACCTTCAGCTACTGTGCCTTGCTTTCCACAATTCTTTCACTTGTTAAGGTTTTATCTTTTGATTATCCTGTCTAATTTCAAATTTAATCTGCTGAAAATTTTCCAGGACAGCTTATCCCCTTATAACAGAATGATCTGGTAAAGCTGTGACAGGCATATTTATCCAGAAGAAGCATCTGATTCTCAGGAAAGTTAATGAGCACTTCCACTTTTTCCACAACAGCGTAATAAAAAGTACACATTCCACTGTTAAATGAGCTGAAATATCACCATCCTGATAAGAGAACACTGCAGTGGTGTTCAGCTTTCCTCAGTAATATCATATCTAATGATCCAGTTCTTTATAAGGCTGCATTGATATGGGAACTTCCAAGACATCACCATTTTTATATACTGGAACCTGGACTCCCCTCCATCCTTTGCCAAGGGGTTTGCATTTCAGTGACAGCTCTAAGATCCAGCACATCCTTTATTCCCTATAACTGCCCCTGTTGGCCAGTGAATACCCTGATTAAATACCAAAAATCCCTTGTTACAGTATTTTGTGGATGGAAAGCCATAAGTTTTTGTTTTACTGAGAAAACAGAATGCCAAACTTCTTTTCCCCAGCTAAGTTACCTACTCTCATTTCCTGTTCAAATGACAAAAACCAGCACAGCATTTGCAGAGCTCCCAGCTTTCCCTTTTCTTTCTCCATGCTGGAGGGACTGCTTGTGATCTTCCCTGCTCATACGCAAGGCCTTATTCACAAATGCCACCATTACCAGACCTCATGCACATTTCACACTCTGTTCTCTGTGGCTGCCCCATTCCAGGTGCCTCACATCATTATCACTGCCTTGGATACCTGTGTGGTCTTAGCATGCTTTTAATGTGCCAAGTTGTGATTTTGCACCTGTAACTGCACCAGAGATGGATTGAGTTTTTGTTCCCATGATGCCTGGAGAGGCTGACCTGGAACAGAGTCTGGACAGAGTTAAAGGAATAAAGTAAGTATTTATTAAAAGGCCTTTAAAGGATACACCTTGGACAGTACAAGAGCCTGGACGAGGCTCGGCCCAAGACGGACACAAGATGGACACAACTGCTCACAAGTTTTCACACTTTTATAAATTTTGGTCCATTTGCATATTGGGGTCAATTTTTCAATTACAGCTTCAGGTTATGAAGTCCCATCCTCCCAGTTTGCTCTCCTCAGTTCGCTGTTGTTTACACTTCTTTGGGCCTGAAGCTGCAATGGTGTCCTTGGTGCTCAGGCTGGAAAAGGATTGTTTTGTCTAAATAAACTGTGAAGAGAACTTGCTAACATTTTATTTGAAGTTCAGAGTTACATAATAATCAGTACAGAATCTGAAAAATATGAAAGCTAAAGCTTAAGGCATCACCCATGCCATCTCTTTCACTGGATTTCCCTTTAGGATTATTGTTTTGCAAGAAAATAGTTTCCTCCCCATACAGAGATTATTCCTACATCTAATCAATAACAGTTTAATTTTCCCTCCCTTTTTTAGCAAAATCTGTTTATATTGTAGGCAGATTCTGTTTGGTTTTTGTTGTTTGTTTTTTTTTCTTTTTTTTTTTTTTTTTCTTAAATATGTGTGACTTTCTGGCCCAAATCAAGAACTTTGGGTGGGAAGCTGGTGCTTGCACTCTTCTGGAGAACAGGTGCCAGCATTTGGCTGTGTCTTTTGTGACACAAAGACCTCAAGATATATCTTGGCATCAGCAAATCCATATTAGTTTTCTCTCTTTAAGTAATGCCCAAGATTCAGTCTAAAATACACTGCTGGATTACAACTTGCAGAAGGCCTTTGGTTTGAAGCATCCTGTCACACTCACTCATCACTTTTAAAACACTCACAAAACTATTCTGCTTCCCAGGCTAGCACAACAGCTTGCTCACAGCACTTTGGGGTTTAATTTCAATCAAGATTCCTTCAAATTATTTCAATCAAATTTCATTATTCATGCTGCTCTTTGGACTGTCACTACTGATAGTTAATACTCATGAGCAATAAAATATAGCTTTCTAGTTCCAGCAGATTAGGCAGTCCCCACTCCTATCTATTTACTCTATACCATGATAACCATTTCTTGTAATTTCATTAAAGCACAGGAGGTTTGTGGGGGTGCTTTATTTTCTGTTATGATGCTGTTAAAATCTGTTCCAGAAACACAGTGTCAGAAAAGTGGGTGTTTTTTTTTCTGGTGATGATTTAGTTGATGGATTTTTTTGCTTGCTTGCTTGCTT
>VXBI01003871.1:0-27478 GCA_013397375.1 Toxostoma redivivum | reverse complement strand
TTTTTTTTTTTTTTAATCTCTTTATCTTTAATCTGCTATAGAAGTTCTCCCAGCTCCAGGTGAAGTTTCTTAACTGTCTACCAGCGATGCTGCTGGCACACTGTACTTCAGGGCTTTTAGAGGTCAGATATAAAAAAGATCTTCTGTCATTCTCTTTTAAACTGATTGCATTTCCTCTCTCAGATAACAGAGAACTTTTTTTAAAACAAAATCCCTATTTGCTTTCATGGCTTGCTGACAGTTTTCCTGGAACTGTAGCGTCTACGCTAAGTGAATTTTTTGGACAGCTGAAATTACAGCAGTTCACTCTTCTCCTCACTACTCTATTACACTGTAAAATTTTTCTTATGGCCCAACAGCCACAAAAGGTTTGTCTAGAGCCAGTGCTGGAATATCATCCAGGAACCACCTGTTTTCCTGCAAACTTCTTCCCTCTCCTGGGAGGTGAGCCAGGTACCAGCAGACAACACCCAAAGATTTCATTATATTCCAAACTGCTGTAGTTTTACTGAGGCTCTGTCTCAGGCTCCCTTTAGCTTGGCTCCTGGCCCATAAATGGTTTCTGCGTATTTACTTACCCCGACAGGATTTCTCCTCCACGTATTCCCTTCTTCCCTTGCATACCATGCAAGCACATGGCTTTCACAACATTTTGCAGCTTGAGCTTCACCACCCATGTTGGATGAGGTTTATATCCTGATAGTTTTTGCATCTACCTCCCTTTGGCTTCATGTATTGCTTCTTTCGCAATTTGAAAATTAAGGGAAATTCAGGCAATCCTTACCCACGCTTCCATGACCTGCCAGATGTCTCTCACTCTTCCCTCTTCCCCAAACACCAAATCTCACACTCTGCTCCAAAACCTCCAGAGCCTGTAGTACTGCTATTTCAGGAGAAAAAGTGGAGGAGCAAGCCCCTGATGCACAGATAAACACCCCTTCAATGGATGAGCCAGTGAAAATCATTACTGTGTGCTCTGTTTAATACAGATGGGAGATGCCAAGTGTTGTAGACAGTCCAAAAGGTGAGGTCAGATGTGAATTGCAGTGGGTATGCCCACTGAGGAGAAATGCTTATGAGGAGAAAGTTATGCCTAGGGGCCAGGGAGAAGGATGAGGGAGCACTGATGAGCAGGAAAAGGTCTGTGATATGTGGGACAGAGAAAGAGAAGGAACAAACAGCAGACAAAAGAGAGTATGTAATGGGAATCTAGAGAACTGGAGGAAATTCCTGGTGCAAGCACCACTTTCTCTCTTACAAAAGAACTTGAATAAAAGAGAAAAAGAACTTTTACCTAGAACTAACTTCCAGCATCTGTGGTACTTAATCGACTGCAGATGGACTTAATGTTTCAATTGTACCAAATACCTTCAAGTCACAGCCTGTCAATTCTCAAAGCTATCAAGTCCTCTTCAGGACAAATATAAGGGCAGAGATTTCCACTCCTCGGGGTAAAAGCTATTAGATACTCTCTATTGAGGAGGATTTAATGGCTGGAGTAAAACTATTTCAGTGATGACCTTTCCCACACAACTCCTCCTGGGATTTTCTTTTTGAACTTCCCTCTGCTTTCCACTGTTACATCAGTAACACACCAGTGCCATACTGCCAGGCAGGGTCTCATCCTGCTAAAGAATTGCCAGAATCCTCAGCCAAGGACAGAGCAGCTTTCTGACTTCCCATTCATGGTCCCTCCTGCAGGTTTCCTCAGGGCACAAAGATAACCTCTCCATCCAAGCTGTGCAAACCCAACAGCATTCTGCCAGGGAAGGTGTGCTTGTGGAGTGTCCTCCCATCTTCTGCAGCATCACAGAACCCAGGGGTGTGCAAGGAGGGACAGTGTGACTTGGGAACATCATCAGATTGCATTTATCTGCTGACAGGGAACCAGAGCAGTGGCATCATTCACATTTATGCCAAGTCTATTTCTCATTCTAGGAAGCAGAGCAAACAAATTAATTGAATTTCACTGCATCACTGGCATGTGATAAACTCATCTGATTGTTAGTCTCTCTCATAAAGACCCAGTCCCTAGAGTCATGGTAGGACAGAGCTAAGCCTTGGGAATCAGGCAGGAAAAGGAGGTTCCTTGGATGCCACAATTCCAGAAGGTACAGAAAAGACCTCACCTTTTCTAGATACCTATTTTTCAACTCATAACTCGTTAAATTAATCTCTTTATTCATAACTGGTTAAATTAACTCCTGAATCAAGACCTTCTCAGTCAGGATCTCAGGAAATATCCTAGAAACTACTGTGTACTTCAAGTCTGTCTTGCTCATTATTCTCTCTCCCAAAAGAGAGACTGATAAATGTATGCAGGGAATTCCTCACAGATAAAAAAAAAAAGGAAGGGGCATGAAGTCAAATCACAGTGTGCATTGGTCACCACACATTCCACAGTCCTAGGCCAAAATAATCAGGATTTTTTTCACTTAATGAAATGTCTTTCACTAGTTATTTTAAAAGAGAACACATATTCTTTAAGAAAACATAAAAGAAAAAAGAATGGGGCAGTAGGAGCAGATCACAGCTCCTGGGAGGCTGTTGGGACTTCTCAGTCATAAATTATCCTGAGCAAAGCTCTGAGGGACAAGGAGGCAGATTCAGATCTGAGACTTTACATCTAAAGATGGGCTGGGGCTGGAGCAAGAGTCAGGGATTTCTTCCCCAGCACCAAAGGGAGGAGGGTAGTAAAAAAAAAACCCAGAAAGAAACCCCAAAATAGGAAACTGAATCTGTCTCATATTATTAGCATCACCATGTTTGGGTGTTAAATATAAGAGGGAATTGCTGCAAGTACACAATTTTATTGTTTCAAATCGTTCTTAAATGAGAGCCAGAAGTAATAGAGGAGATATGGTTCCATTTTCAACCAGACCTTTCAAAAAGCTAGTAGTTCAGAAATAAAGATAGTAATTTTCAGCATGGTTGATTTACATTAGTACAAGATGGGACAAAGTTTGGTTTTTAAAATCAAACTTGACAGCTGAAGCTGTAACCCCACTTCAGCAAAGGGAGGGGGTGAAGAGCAGGATCCAAAATCTAAATTTGGAATGATGTGAGAGTTCACAGCAGGATCTGAATTGTCCCTCTGTTTGCTTATCTCCTGGCCTGCTAGAGGGACTGGGCCAGAAAATGAATCTATCTGTTTACTCAGGGGTATCAGCAGAGAAACTGAAATTATTTATCTAGCTGCCTGGCCTATGGAGGTCTGCAGAGATCAGTACTGAACCTGAAATTGTCTGTCAGCCCATCTATGCCTCACCAGCACAAAGATCCAGAGGCATCAGTACCAAATTCAGAATTATTTGTCTATTCACTCTTCAGCCTGTTTACTTTCCCAGCGCTGAGATAGGAAGCAGACCAGCAGGAACATGAAGTACATCTCAGGCTGGGTCATCCTGCTCCTGAGTGGTGTAAAATGCTACCAATTGTCAGAGTTGCAGTTGATGGAGCCTTCAAAATTTACAGTGGAATTGCTAAAATATACTGGTTTAATGCTGTGCCGGACCCCTATGCATTGAAAAAAGTACCACATGGGTACCATTTCCTCAACTGTTTAAAGTATTTGTGCATTTATACGCAGCCACTCACTCCATCTGATCCCATCACCATTTCCTCGTGTGTCTCCCTGCACTGGGGGAGTGGTAAGGAAAGGGTATGGGCTCTAGTGGTGAGTGTTTATTGTGAATAAGAGATCCTCTTTCTCCATGGGATATTAATGGCCTGTTTCTTGGGCTTCTCAGGTAAAGCCACAGCACTTCAGGTTGGGTTTTTCTGGAAAGGAAGACAGGAGTGTGGGGCCAAATCCCTGCAAGGGATACAATAAACCACTGTAAGTCTGGTTTTCTTGTCACTTCTTGTGTGAGAGGAGGCTACAGGTGTTCAGTGTCAAAAACTGCCATATTTGCCTGATGCCTGACAATTGCAGTTTGTCTGGCAGGTGAAAAGGATGGATCAGGAGGATTTGTGAGCTGATCACACAGGACGTCCAACTCTGTCTGTCATTTTGTTACCTATGTTTCACTGCATTTTTGTCGTGGAGGGACATGTCTCTTTGAAGAGGGCCAAGGCTTATTGTAGTCACCCTCAATCAATCATGTCCAGAAAATAAAGTGCCATTTTTCCTACCAAGTGCTTATCAATGCCTATTTTCAACCATCTCAAGGAAAATGATGCAATTCCTGCTCCTGTAAGTGTTAAAGCAGCAGAACTGCTTGACAGTAAGCAGGGAATTTGCTCTGCTGACAAGGTTCCACAGGCACTGACGGATGTAAGCAGATTGTGATGCTCCTTCTTGCCATCCAAAAAGTTTTCACTAGTCAATGCTGAAAACAAAAGCCATAATAATGTGTTTCTTTCCATGACAGCCCTCTGCTCTCTCTTGGATACCTGTGACAACCTGATCCTCTGGATCCAGTCACTAAAAATGTAGAATTGTGTACATGCAGGAATTTCACTGAGATTGGGGCCAGAGGGAGTGTAGGGCTTTAAGACACTTTTATGTGTGAAAAAACTCCAATTGTGAGAATTGGTCAAGTATCAAGCAGCTGCTTCAGGGAAATTCAAATGCTATATAAGGAGAACAGAGATGACTTCAGAATGGTTCAGCTTTTTTAAGAGTCACAGTGAATCACATCTTTGACAGCAGACAGCTGCAAGATCTTTGGATCAATAATCAATTGAGCAAAAAAAAAAAAATAGAAAGCCATACCTGTATTGACTGGCCATTTGTCATTTGAGATGTGTTTTAAAGAAAATGGAGGCAAGCAGAGCTTTAGCATTCTTGCATGAGAGATGGACTCTTGTTTCCCTGATGAGCCTCAGTGCCTGCAGACAAAACGATGGGAGCACAGCCAGCTGTGCCAACAGAGCTCTTCCATCTACATTTCTTGAATTTTCATTCCTCCTGCCTCTCTCAAAAAGCTTCCAAAAACTTTCCTGATCTAGGCACCTCTGCTCCCTTTTCCTCATCCCATGTGTGCTGCACATCCCTGAGAGATTCCCTCCTGCCCCTTTGGTGGAGGGGAAAGGAAGGTGCAGCAGAGGACCCACGACCATGGCAGGGAAAAGGGAAGCACAGGGCACGTTTCCAAGTAGAATCACTTCTGTTATTAACCAAAACATTGCAATTTAGACCTGAACTGTTATCAGTATTGAAACCCTTTATTTCCCTCTGCCTTTTTCCAGACTCCCAGACAGGCCAACACCAATGAAACATTTAGAAATGAAGGCAAGAGGTGTGGAAAACCATAGGATGAGCATGGAAAAGCAGTGCAATTATTTTTTTTAAGATTAATATACTACTGAAACCTGGCTAGTAGTCATGGGACAGAGAAAATGTAAATTACTTTTACGTCACGAAGCAGCTCCCAGCATCATGCAGAAGCCTCACCCTAGGGGAAGGGAACACATGCATATTCAACACCTTTTACCAAAGCAGTGAAGAAAAGAGAAGCAATACTGTGGAGCCACAGGGCCCAATGGAAGCCACAGCCCTTCCCTGGAGAAAAAACCCTGAAGACAAAAAGCTTTCCAGCTCTACAACTTCCCCCCCAACAAAGAGGTAACCCTTAAGTAGGCTTCTCTTAGGTTATGGCAAAGAGAAAATTTCTCCCACAATGCTGTTCAGTTGTATGTAGATATTTTGTACCCCACTGGGCCTCTCCCTTTGTTCCACCCCTGAACCTTCAGATCATTGTCCCTGTTGCTCTACCCCACCCCCTGCTTTCCCCATGAAAATCCTGCTCTCTGAGACCTTTTTGGTCAGTCTTTTTCCCTGGACTCTTCCTGGAAGAAAAACAAGTAGGGATGTCTGTGGAACCCCATACCATAGGTCCAATCCCTTTCTTCAGTGTCACCTGCAGCAGCTCACAACTGAGCTGAAATCACTCAGTGGCAGCAGATATGCAAAGAAATCACTTTTCCAGTTCAGTAGCTAAACCAAAATAATAATTGTAGAAGTATTTTTAAGATTTCTGAAATGAAGCTTCAGTGTAGGAGTCAACCCAACTTGTATTTCATGTCAGGCAACCATCAGTGAAAAAAAAAGTTGCATCCCAACCCTAGACCATAGGAAGCTTTTGTTCAAGTTGGGTGACCCCAGAAAAAAAGTTATGGGATTGCCCATGTTAATATCTAATTTGATAGTCAAATATCACCACTCCCATACCCAGAATGTTCTCCCTTCCTTGTGTTCCTATTGGCCCCCAGTTGGTGCATTGTTCCACCCCACCTACCCCATTGGACCCTGCTTCCCCTTGTCTCACCTCTGCACCACTCTGTCCTATACCCATTGGACCCTACCCCAACTCCACCTCCTCTCCTACCCCGTATTTTAACCCTGGACCTCCCTTAATCCCTGCCCTCGACTACCGGCCCCTAAAGAGACCTCATCCCCTTGGTTGCTGTAATCGGATTTTTGGTCCCACTTTCTCTGTTACTAAACTGTTTTATGTTGCTAAGCTGTGGTCGTTGTACCACTCTTCTTTTATTTTGCCACTTAAACCCTGAATATTTGAGAACCCCAGAAAGGATTATTGGGGACCACCCTCAACCCCGATATTTCAGACTCCCTCAAGTATTTTCAGTGAGCAGAGATACTTAATTTAACTGGAATAAGGTGGTGACTCTTCACATTAAGTGCTCCTTATTTATTTTAAACACACAGAGCTATATTTGTTCCTAAAAGGTTGTTCTGAAGTGAAAAAAAAAATCAAAACAGATCTCTTGAAGGAAGTGTCCAAATTAACAGCTCTGGCATAATGAAGAGAAACACATCCTTCCAGACAGGCTGACTCCAACCTGAGCCTCCCTCTGCCATTCCCAGGCTCATCTGTGGAAAAATCCACTCTTCATTCACCTGTGCCCAATGATTAAGCCCCTGAAGAGACAGTGGGATGGATCCAGCAGTGGGTATCTTATTTGTGGTAAGAAGTGACCAAATTTGGAAATGAGACCCTCTGCACGTGTTGCTGGCAGTGCAGGAGTAATCCACAGCCCCCTAGGGGCTAATCACCCTCACCAAAACCCACAGACCCAAAAATCACAGAGCAGCTCTGTATGCCAGAAAAAGTTCCAAGTGTGGCTGCCAGCTCTCCATAATCATGGGAATTCGGCCTGCTTTATTTGGGTGGCACAAAGTCAATTTAAGCATAGCACATTTTATTAAAGCAATTGATGCAGTCAGTGTGAAACAAGCTGATTTTCAGGCACACGCACCCCCCTGTGTTTGGGTCTAGGTTATAAATGCAAGCTGCAGCACTAAGTACAAACTGAGAATAACTGCTCGATTTAATTTTAGGCTTTAATTTGATTCATTAACTTGGTGACACCTTGGGTGAGGAAAGGTATTTGGTACCCAGGAAGTGGAGGAGGAACATTTTTAGCATGAGGAAAAGTAAAGAAGTCGTTTAGTCCTCTGGGAAAGAGAGAGAAAATGAGAGCTGCAGGTAATTTATTGCTGTTTTAACGAGAAGCTGTAAGCTGAGAGGAGGGGATAAGAATTATAAAGTGCTGTAAAAATAATATCTCTGTTGAGGCCCTGATGTTCAGTGTCCAGAGTTATGAGTTGCAGTTCCCTGGCTTGTTTCTTGCTGCTCCTATTTCAGACATGAAGAAGGACCTGGGAGCTCTAAAAGCTTGTCCCTTTTATTCACCTCTGTGAATTGCTCCCATATAAAATATTACTTTTCCTGACAAGGTAAGATCTTGCCTCCAGAACATCCTCTGAGCCCTGCTACTCCCAGCACAGCAGAACAGAGCTCAGGGCTTGGTCCTGCAGTCACTGGAGCCTGTCACAGGTAGGATCAGGGAGGTGATGGCCTGTGGGGTTTGCACACATATTTAGAAAGGAAGTGGCAAATCCCATGGAGATGTTGCTTTATATTGCACAAAAGTTCATTTTTTCCTGGAAGCTGCAACTTCCCACAGACCTTAGGGATCCACTAGCTGGGCATGGTGCAGGGATCCTGGAGAAAAGCCACTGCCTTCTATTCCCTGAAAGAGCCTTAGAACTCCAGACACCCCCACTCATCTTCCCAGTCACCGATTTGAAGTGTTTTGGGGCTCTTTCATCCAACTTCAGATTTCACAAGAACACCCCCACACATCCTTAAGAAAATGAAGATGTTAGTGAATTAAATTCTTAGCTCTCACAAATGTCCTCTGATACCTTTGGGGACACAATGGCCCTGATTCTTATTCACATGAGGGGCTGTTTATGGTGCTGCACTAAAAAAAATTCCTATCTAGGCTTTGCTGTAAATCCAAATTAGGCCCCAAATGCTGCTTCTGCTGGGGAAAGGATTAAATTTATCACAAGCAACTGGTATGTAATATTTTGTATTCCCCAAGCAAATCCTTGCAGAGCAGAATGAGAGACCATACATTGTGTATGTAATCCAAATGGAAGAACTCTTTTTCTTCATATTAGACAAAATACTAAAAAAAAAAAAAAGAAAATTGACTCCTTTACAACTTTCCTGAATTGACAGATGTTTTATAATTTTTTTCACGCCAAAAGATGCCAAAGGAAGAAAAAAAGCTAGTAAAAATAATTACCAAGGCTTCCCATGGATGCAGAACCTGATTTATTCATTAGTGACAAATGGCCCTGCGACTGGCTCAGCTGCTCAGAGCAGGGTGCTAATCCCATATGGCCATTCACTTAGGAGTTGGACTTGAAGATTGTTCTGTGTCCCTTCCAACATGCTCTTCTCCAAACTCTCAGGCCCTCTGTCCCTGTGCAGAGCTCACAGCTCAGCCTGGCTCCCTCCTTCCCTTCTTCTCTCCCTCCTCTTGCAAGTCAAAGTAACTTGTCAGCAGTCCAATTGCATTCAACTGCTTCATATTTATTCATGCTGACTTCTGAACCAGACACAATAAATACACCCACCTTAGGCTCTGAATACCCCCTCCTAGGATGTACAGCACATAGTAATCAATAAATATACAGAACCTGCTGCTTCCATTGCCAGAGGCTTGAAAAATCCGCATTCACTTCCTCCAATTCCTACTTCAGTCCTACTTTGGTTCACCTCTATTTTAAAATACCCAGGTTATTGGGGAGAGGTATTCTAGAAGGCTCTACTTCCCAAAAGATAGTCTGAATCTTCATCTTGCTTCTGGGTTTCACTCTGAACATATCAAAGTCAAAGAAAACACTGTGAGAGGAAGTTAAGAGCAGCTCTGAGGGTCAAGGGTGAAAACCACACTCCAGAACCTATTCCATGCTTCTGTTTTGGAAAGCCACATTGAGGGCAGTAGTTGAAAGAGTTCCTTAGCTATCTCAATAGAAAAAAAAATCAGAAGACAAAGCAAAACCCAAAGAAACAGCAAACAAAACACATAGGCAGAAATGGGAAAACCCACCAGATTAATTTCTTCTTTTCAAAAACTGACACTGCAATTGCAGAGATGTTCCCAACCACATTGCTGGATTTATGCTCTGGAAATACTGACCAATTTAAGCTGGTTTTGCCTCCAAGCTGAGGAAAAAACTCAGACTCAAGCCTAGTACTGGGAATCCCACAGCTAAAGGCACTGAGAGAAACACTGTTACTTGTATCTGAAGAGTTTGGAGCTGAGAAATTCTCTATCTGTTTCAGGTAGACTGCACCCAGCTTCTGTCGGAGTTTCAGCGGGTATCAGAGCCACATGCGTGCTAGAAACTGTTAGAGGCACCAGTGCTTGGACAAACACTTCATCTTCTGTTCTTGCAGAAGCCGATTTCGGGATAAGGCAAAAGCATTTGTGTCTAGTCCAAGGTGCTTTTAGGTTTAAAGCTCTGGTCACTGGAGAGATCTAAAGACCTGCAGGGTTTCATTCATTTGTGGTGTAGTTGTAGGTGCCTCTAAAAGCCAAGGAATAGAGCAAACTTTGGGTGTGGGAGCTTTCAGAAATGTCAAAGGAGGTTTCATTTTCAGAAAGAACTGTCTTTACAAATGTCTAGCAGAGAACAAAGTGAGCAAAATGAGAACCTTGGTTCAAAGATGTGAATTACAGATTCCTTGATCATTTTTATCTGCCCATTCATCCATTCTCTGCCCAGGGAGTTTTGTGCTGCAATATGAGCCCTCAGATGTGTTAGGAATACCAGGTGGCAGCATTAATATGCTCCTCTATCACCAAACCAGTTGCAGGAGCTTGGAGGGAGCAAAGTTTTCAGCCTTTATGTGTGCAGAACAATGCTCAGCCACAGATTCACACCATGAGAAATTCACATGCAGATAATCCTGCTCCACACAGCTTCTTCAGCACAGAGTAATCAGCCCATGCATAATTGTTAATGGTACTGTTAAAACTTTCATGGTATTGTTTATCAGATGAAGACAGGTCGTTCATCCCACTGCTCACAGCTTCTGCTGCCAACACTGCCATGGTGCAACATTGAGAAGAAAATGAAGGGAAAGCACATCACACCCCCAAAACCTCCTTTATCTCAGGTCTTTCCCAAAGCTGTTTGGTACTTCCAAGTCAAGAGGTGCTTGCTGCAACAAACTTGTGAGAGATTGTATCAAATGCTGAAATAAAGGCTGTCTTCTGAGTCTCACCATCTTTATGCTCCTGGCAACCCCTAGCACTCTGTGGGGCCATGCCCAAAGGGTAAAGGGAAGTGCCCTTGGCCCCACTAAATTCTCTTTTCATCCCTCATGTTGCTGTTTGGGAATATAAGCCATGATAGGGGGAAGTGTTAATGCTGATATGCAGTGTATAGAGCTTGAGCTTGCCTCCCAGCATTGCTTATTTAGATTTATCAGGTAACTCCACCCATCAGGCTGGACTTCCCTTCTCAGCCAGAGGAGGGGAGCCAAGCCCCATGTTCCACAGCATAAATTTCAAGCCTGTTACCTTCTGAATCTGCTACTGATAGAGGCAGTATTAGCAAGGTACCAGGTGTGCCCCTACTTGCAGCCTTTCTAGTGAGAAGGAACATGGAAAACAGGCTGGCAGGAGGAAGGGGTAGCCCTTCTGCTCTTCCTGCTCCTGTTTTGGTTCCTCATCTTCCTCCCACTCATTATTTTGCTGTCTCCTTCTCCAGTTCTGTTCCCCAAATATCTCCTCTGCCACTGAAACCTTCACAGGCATTCAGAAATTTTGTATGTAAAAGTCATATAACATTATAAAAATATGATAAAATTTACTTATACAATTTTGACATTAACGATACAAAATTTATTTAGATATAATTTTGTATAAAATTTATATACTTTTTAAAAAGTGAGAGGCAGGATGGAGATGTTTTCTGTCTACTCTCTGGTTCATTTTCGTGCTCCATTGAGGAGCACCTGGAGGTTGAATTTCCTTAGTTAGCTTCTTCCCTGCCTCCATACAGTGTCTCTGCTAGGCCCACTAATGGAACCTATGGAAATGGGCATCCAGCAGCTTGGGGGCACAGACCTAAGGACACTTCTTTTACTCCCGTATTACTTCAATAGAAAACCAAAGCAGTCCAAGGGCTTCGGTCCAAAATGATAGCATTAAAAAGTGGTAAAAGCTGCCTCAGAAAGCCTTTGCCTTTCTTTATGGTTGGGATCCTAGAGCTCTGCTTTGCCATGAAAAGTTTTCTAATTCCCTGCCTCCATCCAGAGCAGGATCTGTTCCATCCATACCTGCAGTGCTCCTTGCACAAAGAAGCCTTCATCTCATGTGGGGACCGAACAATTAGTGGCTGCCTACAGAGCACCAAAACCTGGCCTCAGTAATGAAATGAAAGTGAAAATGGTAATTAAAGCTTTCCTAACGAGAAAAAAAAGACAGACTCAAAGGAACTGAACATAAAAAGAAAATAACTAAAGCTCTGTCAAAATGTACTACACTATTTTTAGCTTTTCTTTATTTTCTGGGGACAATAACTTTGCATTAATGTAGTGTCTTCCATATATTGATCAATTAAGGGTTCTACTACCAGCCAGAAATATTATTGTCATCCTAAAGATGGTGAACAGTGCTGTCTTAGCCAGAGAATACCTCCTGAACCAGGGACAGAGCCCAGTTTTTGAAAATTCCACATTCTGATGTTCCCTCACTATGGTGTCCCTCCCTTTCTTCCATCCCTATTCAAAGAAATATTACATTGCAAGACAATAAACTCAAACAGCTTTCTTGTAATAACCTTCTGGAATTATTACCAGAGGAAAGAAGAGACTGGAGACCTTCTTGAATGTCCATTATCATACAATCACAGAATCATACAATTGTTTAGGGTGGGCTTTTCCTCTTAAGAATTCTTTGGCCTGCTGTGTAGGTGGGTGATGTGTTGCAGGAGGATGTCTGCACCTCTGAGAGCCATAGAGGTCTCCCTGTTCCTCCACTTCTGTCCTCCAGCTCCCACACTGAGAAATCATAGAATCATTGTAAAAAATGGTCTGGGCTGGAAGGGATCTCATTCCACCCCCCTGCTATGCTCCCTCCTATTTCATGATTTATTACTGATCCTGTAGGTCTGTCCAGGGTGCCAGCCCGATGTTATGCTACCATCCAAGGCCCCAAATCTTGCTACTCTATGCCACAGTGGTCAATCCAATCTTCTATAAAAAGGCTTAATATGGAAAATCCCCCAAATGAATTAAGGAGAAGGGAAGCAGTGAAAGGGAAGTGTTGTGGGAGTTCACGTGCTGTGGCTCCAATGCCATTACTAAAAGTAGCTGGAAAATGAAGTGCTGAGGAAGGAATAGTGCACAACAGTCAGCTCTGTGGGCTGGTTTAAAACCCAGCTGAGAAATTAGACCCGCTCAAGGCTGCTCCCCTTTCCCCCACCTCTTCTGATAATGGAGAAACACTGGGAGAAATTATAGGTTGGAACCCAAATTTAGTGAAAAATCACAATAACCACCATGATATTCATAAAAGAGTGTATAAAAGAGAGAGATTTTTACCCATGAAAGGTGGGTATTCACCACCAAACAAATAAAAATACTTCCTGAAGAGAGTGTGTGGTATAGAATAGACAGGGCTAAAAACTTCATCCCCTTGTCTCTGTACCCAAGACGTTGTCAAAAAAAACAGAAGAATAACACATTGCTTTTAATAGTAGCTTTCCTATGGCTTGAAATTAATATTTTAAAGGAAGAGTGGGGATACTCACAGGAATGATTTCACGATTATTTTGAACAACACTAGAGCTTTCTCTTTTTGTCAGGGATTGTCTTTTATTTGCACAGTGCCTAAAGCTGCTTCTCTCCTCTGGCCTAAGCCATTATGGTAATAATGAGAAGAACAACAGCTGCTGCTGTGCTCTGTATGTTAATGGCTGTGTGCCGAGGTGAGAGAGGGTTACAGAGTGCTGGCAAAGATGAAGAGAAAAAAAACAAGGTTTGGATATGACAGGAATGTTTAATGATAACTATATAAACAGTGGGGAACTGACAGGCCAAAACTTTGGTGAAGAAGCATAATCCTGCTGCAGGGATACATTAAAGAGACAATGAATGTGGCACAGTTATGGAACTGCTGGAAAAAGAGAATGTCATAAGAAGAATTTGTATTTTTCTCCCCTTTCTGTTTTTTTTTTTCTTTAATTCTTAAGAAGAAGATATCCTTTCTCAAAGAAAGGATGAAGAGGATTTTTTATACCACAAGAAACAAGCTGTTGTCGCTGTCTGCTATAGGGAGCGGTGAAGAAATCACAGCGACACGGCTTCCTCTCAGAGAGTAGAAGGAGCCGTTTATTGTAGAAGTACACACATTTTATAGACTAGTTCACAAAACTGAGAATAGGATCAGCTCATTGGTCCAAGGAAGGCAACACCTCTTGCAAGCATGCTTTTACCAAAATACCACATCTCACACGCACACATCCTGCCAACAACACCAGGTACAACTTTTGCTATTAAGTTTTTCCTTTCTGTTTTCCTTCGAGCACCTGGGAAAACTGCTGTTTTCCCAGACTCCTGTATCCACAGGCTTTGAACATGGAATTCTTTAGGACAAAGATGATCAGCAGACTGTGGGATTATGTGAGCAGGCCATACTAATAAAACTGATGTATTCAGGACACACTACGCTGGAAATAAAAGGAAAGCTGTGGGATCACAAGTAAATTAAATGAAAATTAAAGCCAACCTGTAAGATGGGATGTTTAATTCTGTGCTGTTCAGGAGGTATATACAAGAATCCCACATAAAAGAAAGGTTTTGAGAAAAGGCAGGATGCTGCTTACCCCAGTCCTTCCTTTGCCTTTTGAAGAACCTGTCCCATGGGGCACACAGGATTGTAAGAAAAAATGGGCAAATCTGAACATTTTTGCAGATGCAAAGATGTTCATAAAGGCAAGAGGACAATAACTAAGCAGGGGCCATGCCCAGAGGGTAAATGGCAGTGTTCTGGCCCTGCTAAACTCTCTTTTCATCCCTAATGCTGCTGCTTGGGTGTATGTCAAAGCCATGATAAGGGGAAGTGTCTGGAATTTTGTGCTAGGGAGTCAAAACATTTTTTGATTTTATGAGGGATCTTTGTAGAGGGACCTGGGGCAGATGCTGCTGGAGGCAATGCCAGCAGGTCCTGCAGCTTAGTGGAAATCATGCAAAATGCATTCTTTGGAGATGTTTTTATTCCAGATTCTTTCTTTTGTGTGAATAGCTTTTCAAACCCCCTTAACACTAAAATCCAACACTGTATGACTAAAAAAAATGAATGTGAAAAGAACAGCTTTATGAAGCTAATAACTTTCCCTAATTTCTCCTCCAAGTCACTCCAGAGGGTAAGAGGAGCTGTAAAAGAGCTGGAAGAACCTTCCTAGGCTAGAACTGAGGGACCCAAGCCAACCCACCTTGGTGCACCTGGAAGATAATTCAGAGCAAGTTTTGGGCTGACAGCAGTTGCCATCCCCATGCCTGCAGAACCCATTTTGAGTTCTGTTCACTGGACTGCCACACAGAGATGGACATGGTCAGATCTCTGATGTTGCCCCTGGGGAGCAGAAGGCATCACCCAACCATCCAGTCAGTACAAATCAGATGTTTAAATCTCAGTTCTTTTTCTGCTGGGGTCCCTCCTGCTTTTAAGCATGGGGTTAATCACGTCCTGGAGGAGTTCTGAAGACTCTGCTACCCCTTGACCCTCGGCCACGAGCTGGGGACCAAGAGAGCTGGAAGACAGAGCACCCCAAAGAACAAACATTAGAAAGAACTGATTTGGAAATAAATTGACTGAAAATCTTTATTGCTAAATACAGCATATGAAGTAAAAATAAAAGAGGAACACAAATGGTGTGGGAAAATTTTCATCTTGTCAGAAAAAAAGACTTTTCTGCCTACTGAAATGTTTCAACAGATACATTTAGCCTAGCCTTTCTTTGCATACTGAGACAGCTCAGAAAATACTTCCTGACATGGATAAGTCTCCCCCAATGCTTCTTATTTAGTTTCTTCTTTATAACCACTTTATAACAGCAGTCCCATGAAGATAACCTTTAATGTGATGATTAGGGCAGATTTATTATTCCAGCCTAGTCCATCTTCTCCCCTTTTGCCAGTAATTTGGTGGCATACAGAGCTGAGACTGATGGTCTGCTTAAGCATGCAGCTAGCACCAGTCTCAATTACTGAAATTAGAAAAGTATATTGAGAAAAGTTTAAGAAGCCTCCCCATGTTCCTCATCATCTTGTAAACAGTTAAAGCTCTCTCACCAAGAGAAAAAGTTGGCCATTCTTTGACTCCCTTTAGGTAGTACTATCAGATTGTGGCTGCTCAGTCAGGTTCCCCTTAGAGATAACAGCCAATTACAAATTTATAGTGTGCCAGGGAGCTTCAGACTCCAGCATGACACAAATTAATGGCATCTCAGGTCACCAGCAGGAAATAGTTGTTCTTTGGAGCTCTCCTTCTCAGGGTGCAAGCAGACCAGTAATGACAAAAGGCAGATGGACAGGTCAAGAGCAAAACTTCCACTGCCCGCAGCAGCTCCAGGTTTCTCCATAGCCCTGATGAGATTGTGACTAGAAACCTAAGAGAAATGCACAGAGGGTGCTGTAGGCTGCTGCTGGGGCTGGGAAAGCTCTGTTGTTTCTTCCTTGCAGCTGTGCAAAGGTCTGAGGGCTGCCAACACATCTCTGTCTGGCAGGACACTTCTGGCAGGATGCTGGGAAGAGCAAGCAGCTGTATCCTGAGAATTGATTGACAAACTGTGTCATCCATTGCAGCTGAGATGCTGGCCCATGCTGCTGGCTGTAATGGTTGGTCCTTCATCTTTTGAACGGACTGTGAAAAAGTGCAGTAAAAAATACATTGTTTCCCCCCAAAAATAAGCTTTTCCCATCTCACACATCAAAGCTGCTGTTTTGAAACTCAGCTGTGTTTGCTATGCTATGCTTTCTCTTTTCTGAGACAAATCTGATCTCACCAGGGTTGTGTAGTTTGTCTCTCTCTTTCTCTGTTATTGTAGATAATTAGGCAAAAATTAAAACCATGAAGTTGTGTGGTATTGGCAAGGGGTCTTTGGAGGTTTTTTCTCCACCTGGCCTTTTTTTCCCAACTGAACTTCATTTTGAGTACAAACAGGCTTGAAACACTCTCATCACACGTGAAGGTGATTTTAAAGATTCCTGCAACAACAGGTCTCTGCAATCCCAAGAGGAGTCTTGCAATGCTTTTTCTCACCCAGTCCTCATGGAGTATCTGCCACTTGAAAAGCAAGTGAGCACCAGCTCCCTGCAGTGGGGAAACACCCAAGAAGGCTCTGAGAGGCTACAAACACAAGTATGGACACACAGATGTCCCTTATTGAGCCAGCCTTGGGAGGGAAGGACAGTGACTGAGCAGTTGAGACATGGCCACTGTGCACCACGGTGTCTCACTGCTGGGGACAGTGACACTGCTCTCCCACCATGGGCCCTGAGGGTGGAGGGCATAGCTGGCACTGTAAGCCAAGCAGTGCTGCAGTTCCAGTTTTACATGCAGGCTCTTCAGCTGTTTGTAGCACACAAAGGTTTACAAGCCCCACCGCCGCTTCAGGAGCAAACAATGTCCAATCTTACATCACCGGTCCTGAGGGGCATTGCCAAGTAAGGACAGTTTAAAATCAATCAGGCAGCAGCATGAAATACTTAGCATTTGGCTGTTTCCACTTGTCCCTGCTCAGCGTCCATCCTGGGACAGACACAGGACCTGTGGGAAGGGCGAGGGAGAGAAAGCAGCTGCTCTGGCACAGCCTCCCATTCTTGTCCTGACTCCAAGGAACAACTGGATCCTTAACCTCAGCTTTCAGCTCAACTTCACCCAGCAGTGAGGACAAGTCTGTACCTCTGACAAACTGCCATGACTGTGGTTACAGTGCTCTAGCTGCTGCTTCTCTGAAGCCCAGCATTTCTTGCTGGGCCCAAATATAGGCTCAGCTGGGACCTACAGCTCTCAGTGCCCCAGTGGAAGCCATCTCCCAGCCTGGGGCAGGTTGGTGCCAACATCCTACAGTCTGCTCAGGGGCCAAATTAACTCCTGGAGTAATGCCTTTTTCTCTGATGTCCATTGACAGCATCTCAGCTGGACCTGAGGCTCCTCCGAAGCCTCTCCACACACATCAAGCCTGTGCTGTCACTGAGGTGATTTTTACTCTTCCTTAGGAAACACAAAGCTCTGAAGAAATCTGCCCTAGAAGAGATTCTGATTAGGTATAACAGAGAAATTTTTTACAGTGAGGGTGTTGAACCACTGAAACAGGTTGCTCAGAGAGGTGGTAAATGCCCCATCCCTGAAAACTTTCGAGGTCAGGTTAGATGGGGCTCTGGGCAACTTGGTCCAGTGGAAGATGTCTCTGTGTACTGCAGGGAGTTGGGCTAGATGGCCTTTATGGGTCCCTTCAGAGACCAGCTATTCCGTGATTCTATGATTCTTTGAAATTCTGACTTCAGCCAAGAGCAGGAAATACTGCAACATACAGTTGAAAATCAACTTACCTCCCTTGGTGAAGTTTGCTTTAACACTGAAATGCTGGAGGACCAACTGGATTAGGCTGGAGATAAACACAATCCCCAACAACTTCATTTGGAGCAAAACTATGCTCAAGGTCATTGTGGAGCAAACTGCAGACCCCCAAGTCCAAGGGAATTAGAGAAATTAATGATCCTTCAATGGGAGAAGTATTGTGTCCTACCCAGAACAGGAGTGTTAGGGAGTGATTTTAGGAGAAGACTCCAGGTGATACCTGAGACATTTGGAAAATATGAGTTTGAAAAAGCCAAGGCATAACATTGTCTAGCGGCAACGCAGTGGTGGGATGAGAAAGGCCAAGGTGCACACTCCATCAGAGCACCTCAGCATTCTTTAAATTTGCTTTGCAGTGAACATTTTCCTTAAAGGTTCAGATTTTAGGTATCAAAGACAACAATCTCCTCAGGATTTTTCCAAGATGCTTGAATTCTTTCTCATCCAACCTGTTTAACTCACCCTAAAAATAAGGCATTAGGGCTTCAGTGCATCCCAGAGAATTATTCCATAGAAATTCCTTAGCTTCGTCCACAAAAATATGAAGCAATGATAATGAGAGAAGATGTGTTCAGAGAAGAAAGATGGACTAAACACAAGCCCTTACTAAACCACCTGAAATCACAGCCTCTGCAGCCTGCATTCAAGTCTTCTGGCATGTGAAAAACTGAGATTATAAGCACACTTCTGTTTTTGTTAAGTGTAAAGGAACTGTTCATATGTTTTATACTTTTCAAAAAGTAGAGTTAGGATAGGGTCATGGGCCATAGGTTCCTTAGGGTTTTATCTAATGAGCATCAGTCTAATCACATTGGCCTTCCAATTCATCCCAGCTGAAGCTGTTTTACATAATATGCATATGTCTTCTTCCTTGCCTTCTCTGTAGGCATGTTGTAGTGGAAATGCCAATAATTTGAGGTGACAGGAGTATCACAAAAAGCTTTGACTGACCACCTCTGAGGTTAGAACTGTGCTGGACATGGCAATTTGGGTCCAGTGGCTCTGCCTTGTCAACTATCTTGAGCAGCCTGGACTGATTTCTGCATTTTATATGCTCAGCATAATTTGCTGTAAGTTTTCCTCTTGGTGATCAGTAGACAATTCCCCTATGGGACCCTGCTCTCTATTTCCCTGGAGAAAATGAAATTTTTAGACTGAAAAAAAAGAGGGGAAAGCCTCTTTTTCAATATTATCATTCATTAATTATGAAGTAGTGACAGCTGTAAATCCCAAAGCTTAGGTTCTCTCTGCCTCCCTTGTAAGTGTTACACAGAAATGTAAGAGTTCCTGTCCCAGTGATTCCAGTAATTTATAGACAGGTAGATTACAAGAAGTGGATTAAGCTGGCAGACTAATTGCTTGCAAGTAAGAGACATTTAAAATGGAGGCAAGTTATTGTGAAAGAGAGAATCTGTACTAATCAAGCAAAGAAAAATTTCCAAGACACCCATAAAAACTGGTGTAACGTAATGGTATTTTGTCAGTAGAAGAAGAAAGAAGAAGAAAAAGATTGGCAATGATCTAGCACCAAAAATACAGATATTTGGACTTCAAAAGTATTGGGTTATTCATCCAAAGTATTTTTAATTGGCTAGCCCCATGTGGAATGTGGAAAGAGCTGTGAAATATGGAGGGGGTCTTAATCAGAAGTTGTGATATTTCTTCCAAAAATATGTCCCAAAACAAAACATATTCTTAAACACTTCAGTTTTCCATAAATGAAAAAGTGAGGGGTTGCAATACCTAAACATTGTGAAGAAAGGTTAAATTTTGGAAGCTGCCAAAGTTCTCAATGAGAACAAACACCTGCTGAAAAGAGAGAACAAAAACACAATACCCCTCAAAACCTCAAAGAATTTCTGCTGAAAAGCAATTTTAATGGAGACATTCAAGGCCAGATGGTACCTGCAAAACTCAGCCTTGACTAAAGGAGAGTATAAAATTCTACCTAAGAAATGAAGAAAAAAAAACAAAACAAAAAAGTTCACCTGGAAGAGGTAGCTATTGAACATGTACACATTTTGTGCAACCATACAATAAGATGATGTATGTCTGGTACCTCTGACAGTTTGGGATGGCACAGAAGCTTAAGAATTTGGGTCAGACATTTGGGAATGTCTCCAAATGTGGCCAGGAAGGCAGGCAGAAAACTAGAGGACTTGAAAGAGGAGGACAAGGTGATGAACTCTAAATCAGCGTTTTTCCTGCCCACATAATAGAGCATTTCTGCCATAACAGATCTGTGAGTATTTCTGGTAGGTTTAGGTGTAAAAGGAATAGGATATAGGGTGTGCTCATTTGGAAGAAACCACTAGCATGTTATTAAATATTTAACCTTCTGAATTTAATTTGGTAAATCTGCTGGGAGGCGTTTCCAGATTGTTTGCAGAGTGGTTCCAGGTGAGCAGTGACTTTAGCCCTGCTTGCTTACCCTCACTCTGGGGCAGAAGGGACAACATGGAGTGATGAGTTAGAGTACTTTTTCAGCTCTCCCTTTGTAGAATAAATGGCTATGTTTCCCAACTGGTTGTAAAAGTAAGTCACTGCAGTGTAGCTGTTCTGATTTATACCAGATAAAGCCCTGGCCTCCAGTTCAGAGGAAATGGGCTGCCAGTTTAATTACTTCATCCCTGGTATGGTATTAATAATCTGGGAATAAATTTTATTATGCTAAGTAACAGCAACACTGAAGATTTTGTCACATGCATGACAATTAATGTATAGTGCATGGTACTTCTGTTCCTCCTGTGTTCCCTTTTAAATGATGCCTCTTGTGATTTTAATTTCAAAGAGTACTTCTTTCTGATGGTGACTGCTCTCAGGAGCAGCTTAGTGCTGCTTTGTTGGCTCATCAGTTTTGTTTCCATGCCCAGATGCTATGGACAGGAGCATGCAATTAATTGGGAAGCAAAGCTCTTGACTGATTTCAACTGGGAGATTTTTCTTGAACACCAGAGACCAAACATGTACCTGTCTACCTTTAATATTGTCTCTACATGGAAAATATCTTCCTTTTCCACTATGGATCTCTCTCCTGAGAAGGTATCTCAAAATTTTGCTATATATATATAAGTATATATTATAACATACAAAGAGACCCAGCAGAGAACCACAAGCTGTAGGTGATTCCTTCATTGTAGGGAAAAAGAGATCTGAATTTTTGGGACAGTGATGAGTAAGGTGAAAAGGAAAAGGAGTTTGGGATCCGGACCTCTTCCCATGAATAGGAAGGACAAGAGACAAAAAGCTGCCTTTTTTCCAAGATCATGCTTTTAAAAAGAATATATGTATTTTCCCTAGAATGATAAGGGGCTTTGAGGCTCCAGATTCCCCAAGGAACTTTCCTGTACACATCTCAACCATGCCCTGGTGGTCTGATCCTGGAAGTTCTGGCTAAGTTAGGACAAGAGGAACATGCCTACCTCAAAACATCTCCATAATCAGAACAGGATGCCATCTTGGGAGCTAGGGAACTAGGAACACAAGCTCCTAGGCTTTCCTAGGCTTCCTGTATCACACAGGACATGCAGAGAATCTCCAGAGTTCCTCTAGGGTACTCGTTAGGACATTTCTTTTGGGAAAAACCTGTCCTCTCTTAAGAAGTTACTCCATGTGAAAAAAAACCACTCATCTTATATAAAAGACAGGAAAGCACAGGGAAATTAATAAGAAAGATAAATTTATGTTCCCTTCTGCAATTCAATCAGTTAATTCAATGAGCATTCCTGTCAGCTAGGTATTTTTCAGCCAGATGGATTAATTCTTTTAGTGGATCTAGTGAAATGTTGTGGGGCCACTGAGGAGTATTCAAGCCATTTCTCCTTGGCTACAGTACTTACAAGCCATGATGTCCTATTCTTTTGGCCTGTCCCTCACCTTTTCCCTTCCATAAGTTTTCATATCAGTATCTTTCTCCTCCCCACCTGTGAAATCTGACTGTCTCTCAGGGAGCCATCTGTAATTTTTGTCAGCTTCTCACTCTTGTTCTCTCTCAGGTTAAGGACCTTCTCTTGTGCCCAGTGGTTTTCTGTGGTCTGTCCATGTAGACACTGAGACACTGTAGACACTGAGGCCAGGCCCTGTCACTGCCTCCATGCCTTGACAGGTCTGCAGGCTCTTGTCAGGCATCCTGAGGAGCAGCAGGACTGCGTCCTTACCAGGGGAGATGCAGCAGGAGACTGGAAGTGAAAATCTGAACTCCTCTTTATTTTCACAGCCTGTTAGTGCAGAAAGAAAAAGGCATTTTCAACACCAAAGCATTTTCTAGTGTTACAGGACAGGTATTGTCTAGTTTAAATCTGAAGGATGATGGCGAATTTAGAACCCATCATGTCCCTAGTGTGCAGCTGCTGTTGAGGCTTCTAAGCTATGGGCCTTCACTCACACTGTGTAGGCTGCAGGCAGCAAGAAAAGAGCCTGTAATTCTTCTTAAATCATAATTGTCAAGGTGGGAATCACATACAGAAGGCTCAGCTCGGCATCCTCCTGCTTTTCCAGCTGCCGCCCCAGAGGGTTGTATCTCCCCCAGATGACTTGTATTGAGTCCTTTGGCACTGCCTGGATGATCTAGGACTTCTCCACATGCCAAATAATCTTTCTTTAAGGGAGTGAACCAATTCAACGTGATGATCTGAAATCCATTTGATTTAACTTTACCCATCAGCAATCAATTTAACCCATCAGCATGCCCAGATATAAATCCAGGTCTGAGATCCCTTACAGGACTAGGTGCCCCTAGCCTCTGTTTTTACTGTCCTGGCTACCTAAAAGATCATATTTTTGGTGAAAGTACTATCTCTTACCATGTTTATACACAGGTCCCTACGTACTGAGTGCCTGAGCAATCCATAGGTCAAATTTCATGGCACTCAGCTCCAAAAGAGTGTCTGATTTCAACAAAGCAGTTTCACTGTAGATGAAAAGGCATTTAAGGCGAGATGCTAGATAACTCAGGAGATCCTTAATCACATCCAAGAGGAGCTTTATCATCTCAGATATTTGGCTGACTCCGTTCAATGTCTGTAGCACCTAAATATTTCACCAGTGGCTGGTTCCTTCCTTTATAAAAAAGTCACAGGGTGGCCTTGGCATGTTTTCTGTCTGACAGATGGCCACGTCTCAATTAGTACTAACCTGTGCCTTTCCTGTCTACCTCCAAAGGCCAGTGCAAGGCGGCACAAAAATGACACCATTCCCTCTCCCTTGGAGGTGCCCATACAAGAGCCACCTTTTGGACAGGAAAGCATTGGTGCCAGAACTTGCTGCAAGGCTTCCTGGAATAATCCCAAAAAGTTCAAACATGAGAGCTATATGCAGCGAGGCAAAGCACAGATGGCAAAATAAAAGCAGTGCAGGTTTTTTCTGAGCCTCTGAGTCCCTCAGTTCCCAGACATATGAGAAACTGGGCTGCTTTGGATGAATTCAAGCAAACTGTCTAAGGCAAAGGAGATACAGACAATCCCTTCTAGAGACTGGAATATATAAAAGGTTATTGCTGTCCCACTTTTCCTAACAGGTCCCTCCAAATTAATTTAGCACCAGATGCAAAGTCCTCCTTCATCCTCCTGGCAGATGATATCTAGCTGCCACTTCTGGTTTAATTAGGCAGACAGTGATTGTGTTTAGATTTTTGCCCTGTTGAAAGTAAGTATGCATATCCAGTTTATAAAGAAGAGTTCAAAGCAATCAAACATTTGATCTTGAGCTAAGCTACATCATTCACTCAGCCAAAAAATTTTATCTTTTGCTTGTCGATTTGCTGTGAATACAGAATAAGAAAAAACGTGCTCAGCTTGGCTTAATCCAAACTCTCATTTTTATTCTGGTTTCAGAACTACCAGCAAACAAATCAAAATGAACCTCAGCATCCACACAGCTCAGCCTCTCCAGCTAACCAATTTTTCTTTCTCAGAAAGTTAAAAGCACTCCTGGCTATGCCTTTGGGGTTGGATCCAATTACATGGAAAGATTCTTTTTACCTTTGGCAAGAAAAAATTGCAGATTTTGGGCTACTTCCTGATTGCTTTGTTCCATTACTCTAAATTAAAATCAAACATATGGTTCAGATCATACCAATAATTCTGCCAGGATTTTTGACTGACAGAACCCACCAGACAAAAGCCCTGCACAACTTGGAGTAGAAGGTCCTAGGGCCTAATTGTGCACTCTGACTGATGATTAATTCTTTGGGTATTGTAGACCTAAATGTTATTATTTTTCTTCTGGTTCACCACCACTGTAAATTCCATCTCTCAGCCCTTCTCCAAAACCTTCAACTTTCCATCCCCTCCATCTCTTCTGCTAGCTGTGCACCACAGGAAGATTTAGCAGAAGGAATGCAGTCAAAGATTTAAGCTGGGTTCTTCTGCTAGAAGAAGGAAGTTTCTCTGCAGTGATCTAGAAAATCTGGGCTCCAGTCTTGTACTGAGAAGAGGCAGGAGGAGCAGCACTTGGTCTAGCCTCTCTCACTCCCTCTCCGGTGATAGGTGGTGCTGCTGCTCTTCCTACAGACCACCAAGGCACTTGCAAGACACCACCTTTCCACTTTCTTACTCGTGGTGTCATGAGCATGCATCATATCCTAGATTCTGACTTTGGACAGCTGACTTTAGACCCACAGTGTAACGTGACACTCCCACAAGCATTTTAGCACATCAGTAGACACACCAGTTAATGATTCTCCTGAAATCCTCCTGGCTACCACAAAGCTCTGTTCCTGCAGCATTGGATGTGTGGCTTCCAGACCAGGACTCTCTCCTGCTCCCACGTTGTGCTGGTTCCCACCTGGTTTGGCCCTGAGGCTTTCAAAGCAGCTCTGTCTCTCAGGGCTCTCCCAGACTGTGGTGCAGAGCACCCAGGACAATGATCAGGACTCTGTGACTCCCCAGCCAGCTGCTGTTCCTTAGGGTGTTTCTGCTGAAGGCAGTGGCCAGGTGTTGGGTCAGCACTAGCCCTGTAACAGCCCTGCTCAGAGCAACTCATGGTGAAATGCTTTCCCTGAAGCTATAGTGACATGTGCCTGCAAAGACTCATCCCTTCCTTGACTCCTACAAACCTCCATTTTGTAAGAAAAGCTGTTTGTACATCTCTGGTCATTTCTGCTTCCAGGCGGCATTTCCTTTTTGACATCCTGCCTTGATGGCTCCCAATCCTTAGCTCCTCACAGACAGAAACTGAAGGAGGCTCACAAGCCATCATGGGCTGCCCTGCTCCAAAAGCCATCAGACCCAGGAAGGTGGACTGTCTTCCTCCCACCTTTGCCCCTTTCAAATATCTCTTTGTGTTGCACCCTGTCAATGCGGTGCTTTGTGCTTCTGTCTGCAAAGAAGCTTTCCTGCTGAGGTGCATCTCCATCAGCTGTGGAGGAAAGCACCTTTAGAAACAAAAAGAAAGGGTAAGTTGCTAGATACATAGCGTGAAACCCCAACATCACCTTTTATTGAAGAGGATTCTCAGTGATGCTGCTACACCTGAAGAGAAACCACTAAATCATAAAAGAGCTTGCTGCAGTTCACCTGCCCCACCACAAGCCACTTTCTGTTGCTATTTCAAGAACTTTCTCCAAAAAATAGCAGGGCACCAGTGAGCTGCAAATATCAAAATCAAATCAGTTTTCCAGCAAAAGGAATAGGACAATTTATGGCAAATGTAGTGCCATAGGAAAGTGGCATAATTAACATTAGTTAATTATGAGTTAATTAGTGTATTGGTAAATTCTTTGATGGTTTTTGGGCAAGAGAAGAGGCTGACTAGAAAAAAGGAATAAGTATACCCTGGTCTGTAGCAACGGTTACAAGCCCTGCTATTGTTGGATTGTGATTCCTTCTCTACTTAGATTTTCTTGGTTCTGCTGCAAAATTCAAGTAAACCACATGAGGCCAGATTTCCTCATGAACACAAAGTCCCATGGTCTTCCCAGTCTGAAGGAAGAATGTGCTTAGTTTGGTTCAGGGAGAATGGTAAAGAGGAACAGTGTTAGAGGAAATTACTACTTTCCTGATGTCACTGAATCTCACTTTGATAACATCATGGAAAAAGCCCCATATTTTGGAAGTGTCAGAAGGAAACAAACTGCCTGGAAGCAAGAAAATTTGATTTGATGATCCAGAAGTCCCTTCCCTAGTCCATTCATGAATTTTTTTTCTTTCAAAGAAAATATCTCAACAAATCTGTTTGGTTTCCCCCCCTATTTCACAAATACATTTGGTCACTAAAAAATGTATTTCAGCAGGAATTCACCATTCATCCAAAACAGCTGGTATCTCCTAGCAGTAGCAGTGATGACTGATGAATTTGCACTGTAGGAAATACCTCTGGCTGCAAGCCAGCCCCCCTTAAAGTTATGTCCCTGTACAAGCAGAATAGAAAGGCCTAAAAGTGTTATGTGGTAAAGGCATAATGATGGTGATTTATAGACTTCTGCTCTCAAGAAAGTAAAGGTGAAGAACACTCTGGAGAATCAGGGTGATCATAATTTGGGGCTATTTCTTCCTGCTGATTATGCATGAATTGTCTCACAGGGCCTATTACATTAAGAAATAAACTGTTTCTCTAAGATACAAAACCTCCCAGGCAGTCTGGATCAACTCAGGAAGGAACAAAGGACCAGATTTTTAGAAGGAGAGAAAAATCTTCTGTGAATACCACTAGGATATACCAAACACAAAGTGAGTTTGGAACACCAATAAAATTTTCTGGAAGAGCAGGAAACAGGCCTAAGATGGGCTCAAGTTAGTTATCATGTGTTTTAAATCGAACATTCTCCTTCAGCAAAGATTTATTATGCCTTCTTTTGGGAGTACGAATAACAAATGATAAGCAAGCAGTGAGAGAAAAAAGCCATAACCCGGAGATGTGGAGGCAACAAAAATGCACCAGGGCTTTACATCCTTGTGTCTCTCTCCCTGTAGAGGCAGAGGGAAGCAGTGATCTAAATGGGACGTGATTTCCCAACAGCATTTTGAGATGTGGATGTTAAAAAGCATCTTAGAAAGAAGTGGTGACAGAGAAGCTTTTAGGCAAATTAATTGGCTTGCAGGCCTGTTGGGAATGGAAAGAGGAATGAATGAATACTGCTTACCCCTATTACGCAGGATTATTAGGAAAGCGGGGAACACCCCTGAATGCCGTGGGATGCAGCCCAGTGTGCTCGTCATTAAGCTAAAAAATAAAACACAAACATTTAAAACTCTCCACACGTGCTGGAGCTTCCCTATGGTCTTGAGGAGCTGTCCCGGGGTGCTGGCAGTGCCCTTGTGGCTGGGGTAGCAGTCCCAGAGTCCCTCCGCTGCAGGGCCAGGTGTGGGGGCAGCTGGGCTGGAGAGCGGCGAGAGGAGCGGTGCCCGTCAAGGTTCGCTGAGCTCCGGTGTGTGGGGAACACAGGAGACCTGGCTGGGAAGAAGGCCAGGAGAGGAGGAGAAGGAGGAGAGGGAGGTCAGAGAGGGTAGGGTTTTGCCATACTTACCGAGGGATGAGAGGCTACTCCTGCTGCGCTGCAGAAGGAAAGTTGGCCGCGCTGTCGCGCAGGGCTCGTTCTCCCGCCTCTATCCCTCCGCCT
>VXBI01003869.1:822418-1108979 GCA_013397375.1 Toxostoma redivivum | reverse complement strand
ATGACTGAGAGGGGCCCTCATCCATGTCTACCAGTATCTGAAGGGAGAGTGCCAAGAGGATGGACCCAGGCTCTTCTCAGAGGTGCCAAGCAACAGAACAAGAGGCAACAGGCAGAATTTGATCCACAGAAAGTTCCACCTGAATATAAGAACTTCTTTACCAAGCACTGGAACAGATTGAGAAGGGTTGTAGAATCTCCCTCGCTGTAGATATTCAAGAACCATCTGGACAAAATTCTGTGCCATGTACTTTAGGATGACACTGCTTAAGCAGGGAGATTGGACCAATGACCCACTATGGTACCTTCCAACATCACCCATTCTCTGATTCTGTGTGACTCAGCATTTGGAAAATAGTAGTAATGACCAAATAAGTAACAGAAAGCACCGAGGCTACCAGTGTTTATTTGCACTGAAGGTCTCTGTTACAAAAAGCTAACATAATCTACTGAATGGAAAAACAGTAACTAATGTACAGGCTGGGAATAAAGGATAGTAAAAAGCCTGGAACTACTGGAATACTTCCAAAAAGGAGTACGGTAAGTAACAGAAACAAATAGAAAGCTTTGGAGGACTAAGGCAAGACGTGCTCACTCGCACTGGAGATCTCCATTGTAAAAATCTATAACAAATTTACTGAATGGAGCAACTGCAACCAAACAGTACAGGTTGGGAATAAAGGATGAGAAAAAAGCCTGGAACTACTGGAGGACTCCCAAAAAGGATTCTGCAACATTGACACATACATGGCTATGTGACTGAGGCCAGCAAGAGAAGAGAAAACCTAAATCTTTCTGAAATGGGGTTCAACTATATACTTGCAACTAATGAATCTGCCGACCCAATCAACTAGTGAAGGTGGAGGAAAAGAAACTCATTATCACAACATACCTCCTGAGACAGCAGAGGAGGACATAGTAAAATCATTCTGGAATTGCTCTCCTTTTATCTACCCCTGGGGAAAAAAAATGTGCATTTTAATTCAAAAAGGTACCTGTAAAAGCAGAAGGCCAAACTCTTGTCCACACTCAGAACAGGGGAATGTAATGCTCTGGAGGATTCTGAAAAAAAAAAAAAAAAAANGGAAAATGAAATTGTGGGAAGAATTAAAAAAAAAAAAAAAAAAAAAAAAAAAAAAAAAAAAAAGACAAGAAAAGAATATATGAAAAAGGCATTAAAAAAGCCCAAAACACAACATAGCAGTAACACTGCAGGTGCATGCACATCAGCGTTGATGGTCATGGAAACAAGACACCAAGGCCAGTCCCTGCCAGGAGAAGGGAGGGGAAGTGCAAGGCAACCACAACAGCAACCGGGACTATTTCACATGAAAGGTGAGATAAATTATGACATCAACATGGCTGAAGCCTATGAGCTGGGTAATAGTAACAACTAATTAAAAGGTCATTAGCGAAGTCTCAGAACACAAGCTTGCACATGATGCAGTATTTGATTTGTGAGATGAAATGCATCTGTCCTGGGTAATCAAGGAATAAATGCAAACAGGGCCAAAATGTCAAAATGCAATACTTAATTCACTGATGAAGGACAACAAAAAATTGTGCCTTTGAAGTTCTTGTTACAGATAAACAATCCCTTTTGTTGTGTTTTTGGCTACTTCCAAATAAGAAGAGAGGAAATACAGCAAAGAAAAAAACCACAACCCTGTTTCTATGATAAAAATTTAGTAGGGCATAGAATCAATGTCAGCTACTTTACAAGTAACTAAGAGAAAAATATCAATATGTAAGATATCAATGTTAGTGTTATTTCAGGGCAGCTGCTAGTTGATTTTGACATGAAAATATGGAATCTAGAGTGATGATCTGTTTTCCCATACTCAAAGTTAAGGTCAAAGAGCAGAATATTTGTGTGCTTAAAAACTCTCCACACCTCCCTTGCTGGGAAGGATGACAGGATACGTTCAAAGCTAACAACAAAAAGCATGAAATATCTATTCTTTAATTTTTGTATGTCTATATGTAAAAATTTTGCTTTTTTTCCCCCTTAGTCTCTTTCCCTTTTCTCAAACGTTTATTTTAGACAATGCTTTTTTAAACCATGGCAGTATTGTATTTAGAAAGCACTACTCCTGTCTAATCAATCAATACATCTTTCATTTAATATGAAACACCTTCTCCTTTTTCTCCACAAAATTATTAGCTACTTTTTGGAGATTTTAACCGGTTATTAAAGTCCACACAGGAAAAAAATAATTCAAACCTTTGTATTTTGTGTTACCTGCTAAAAATGATTGCAAATAACTTTACAATAAATTGGCTGAGAGAAAAGCACATAATTTTAAAATTTTGAGATAATATTCTTGTAATTAAGCATTTTTGTATGCAATAGGTAAGGGAAAAATAAGTCAGTGTATTTCTCTGGGAGGAAAACACCTCTCTGCGGGATGTAATTTTCTATACATCTTTATGTGGATAAAAAGCAGTGATGGAGGAAGGGAAGAAGCAGTTTTCCTCTCTGCTGTGAGGCTGGTGACAGCCAGCAGAAGGGCAGAAATGCCAAGCTGAGGAAGACCCACTATAAAAATGGCTTTTAAGAGAGCTCCAGGACACAGTTACCACATAAGTGCATGCACAAAAGAGTTTTCTTCTTCCAATACCAACAAGAATACACTTTTACTTTCTAAATGATACAAGTATATAGACATAATAACTCACATACATGCGGTTTATTCCAATAGTAGTAATTCAAACAGAAACATTTATGATATGAATGTCAGTGTGAACTATATAGTGGAATGTCTTGTTGTTTAGTCAACACCAGTGTACACTATGCTAAGAATGTATAGCATATTTTATCTTCTAAGTGTTAGAAAGAGGTCACAGTAATAAAAAGCAGAAGTATTAATACTGGAGTTGGTCTTGTACAGTGAGTTGCCATAATCCTCTGGTGCCACAATAAACATACTGCTCCAGGTCTTCCCAAGACAGTATCCATTAAATTGTGAAACCACCACGAAAGCACACATCACATGGGCTTCACTGAGCTTGGCTCTGGACCCAGGACAGAAATGACTGAAGAAGATATACATAAACTTCAAACAGATACATGTTCTGTGGAGCTTTTAGTGCATGGCTGGTTTCATCATTAATGCCATGGAACAAAACCCCAACGATTCTATTTAGCATCTACAATAGCAGTGTGCACTGACAAAACTGTCAATGGATAAAGCTCACAGTGATGTGGAGGCAGATCAAGTTCTGAACTAAGTTACACACTATAGAAATTCTTCAACATAACACACAATATCTTGTGACTATGTGTCTCACTCATGGGACCGTGGAGCAGCAGTGTGGACAGCCCTCTGTGAGGACTCACGTCTCTGCCAGCAGAACAGCAGATCCTCAGACAGGCAGCACTGGTAGATGCAGGATGAGCAGCCCAAGGCAGATACATGTACTAATTGCCTCAAGCAGATGAACCGTTCTGGTAATAGATGTACAGTAGCACTTTATCAGTCCAAGATAGTGCCCTTCAGCAACATATTTCAGACAAATCTCTTAATCAACACAATACCCTTAACACAGCTGAGAAGGGCCACATACCCCATGGTGAGTATTTTTAAACATGAACACAGAACTGCAAGAAAAGGAACAGAAAATGAAGACTATAGCATAAATTTCAGTAGAATTTATGAACAAGGACTTATTAGGATAGTTTAAAGCACCAGATCCTCCTTTCCCAATTTAAATACTGTTTAGCATAAGAGGTGTCACATTAATATTTTTCAAGTTCTAATTACTCATGCAAGTGCAATTCTTATGTGTATAGCAAGCACTATGCCAGACCCCTTTCATCAAATTTCAGTTACTCCAGCTACCTCTCTGTATGGCCGAGTTCTAATGCAGAACAACTCAGAAAAACCACCAACAAGTTACATGCACTTGGTTTTCTCCATGAAAACGTGAAAGAAAGATGATAAATAGACAAGAAATAAACAGACTCTGCTTGTCCCACTCCTGTGGAATTTGGAGTAGAACACAAGACCAGCCCTGCATTGGAAGAACCAACCTACTTGTTATAAACCAATACCAAATGCCTGGCCTCCAAGAAGGCAACTTATGTCTGACAACTACTACAGTCAATCCTTAGGTGCTTTCTAATTCTTTCTTGGATTTCCTACTGGATCTGGAGGCCCAAAATTTAATTCCTCCTGCAGTTGTATGACTCAGATGAAAATATGGCAGGATATGTTGCTGTACAGCTTTACACTGGATGCACAGCAGAGTTTGAAAATATTTGTTACCATTGAGAGCTCACTGGTTTTTCCTGGTGATGGACATACCTGCTTCAGGCAGGCAGGCAGGCAGGCACAATGGGGCACAGCTGCTGTGGTGTGCACAAACAACTGTTCACAGTCACCATTCCACTCCTTTCTCATTGACACTCTTTCTTAGATCTTTTTTCCCCTTTTAAATAACTTAAGGGTTTGGGTTCGAAAGGACCTTAAAGATAATTCGGTTCCAACATCCCATCATGGCCAGGAGCACCTTTCACAAAACCAAGTTGGCTCAAAGCCCCATCCAGCCTGGTTCACTCCAAGAGGAAAGATTGATCTCCTCAATACTTCCTCTTAGGAACATTAAGTGCCCCCACAGTACTTATCTTAAAAATCAATAATAGATATGCTGATGATGTGTCAAACACACAGCAGCTGAGACGTGCTAAGAACTGATTGGTCACTGGCTCCTACTAGACAGGTACAAATGGCCTCAACATGAATATTTAAAGCAACTGTCCTTATCTTTTCAGTTCCCTTTGGGGAAAAAAGAAGAGAGAGGGAAAAAAGAGAAAGAAAAAACAAAAAAAAATACTCTAAACCATCTGAGTAACAACATAAGGACAGCTAATATCAGACTTATCAAAATCACAAAAAATTATGACACTGAGTGATGTACACAAAGCTGGCTTCCCTTCTGAGCTTCAGCTAAGATTTAATCTCCTCTGCAAGGGCAGAAAATGCCTCACACCTAGAAAGGGAGTATCCAAACCAAGATAAGAAACTCTGGACTAGACTCAGACTGTAAAAAAATATTAAGTTATTTAATTATATGGGTGTGAGCTACCATATTCTCCTCTGAACTGACATTTCTCTGTAGCTTTTTTTTTCTCTATAAAATTCCACACTTGTTCAAAGTTCTCTCCAAAAAATCCTTCTGGAACGCCTAGAAAAACAGTCCACAATGGCTGGGCAGCTGGTATCCTGCAATGGCTCATTATCCTAATTTCAACAGGAAATCTCTTATCTGCTGGTGATATCAAGGTCAAGTGGAAAATTTTAACAGCCAGTATGAGGAGATCTGTGCATCTTTAAGTTTGTAACTAGATAAATTCTAAACATTTTTTAACATTTAGATATGTATTTTTTTGACCATTTGGTAAGAAAAAGGATATGCAAATTGTTCAGGAAGGAGTGATGCTCCTTTTCAAGACAGACTGACTGACTTGGGGACAGCCACACCCAGCCTGGGTACTGGCAGGACAGAAACTCTCCTGCTGTTTGTAGTGCCAGGCCACTCCAGAAATACAACCCATTTAGGAGGCTCATTAAATAATATCTTCATAATGAGGTTGAGACCTTCAGAACTAAGAGTCATTGAAATGCGAACATAAGATAAAACAAAAAACTACAGAAAACTCCACCTCATTCCACCAGTGACCCCTTGAGCTGGTCCCTTGCCAGTTCAATACTCTTACAATAAAAAGAACTCATGATATTTGAAAAAACAAATCTCAGAGTCCTGTGACTGGCACTGCACACTCAAAATTTAAAAATCCTAAAGGAAGGAATGACCAAAGTGTTTGCCACGCAAGCAAGAGCCCAGTGGGGATTTGAAAATGAAGAAAGAGGCCAGCCTAACATCTGGATTCCTTATTTGAGATACATCTGAAGAATGGAAGAGACATCTGTCCCTGGATATTATCAGCAGAGGGACACATCTCATAACAAATTCTCAAAGGCATTTTCAAGGACGTATCTTCTTCAGCATCTCTTAACTCAAAAGCATGGTGTGCCCCATGCACGCAGGCACTGCAGTGAGGATTCAGGGAGTGCAGCTGATTTTTCCTATTTTTACTTGCTGGAAAACAGGGAGTTTGCTTCCTCAGCCTGGCTCCTCTTTAGACAACCACAACCTGAGAACTGCCAAAGCTTATCTCAGTTTAATCTCAGAGATTTTAATCTTAATGAAGAATAATTAAAGCAAAGACTGTTTTGCCTTGCTGATGGAAACTGAAATGAAAGAAAAATGGAATGAAATTATTATAAAACAATTTTCAGATAGGCAATTTCATGCCAACTAAATGCATCTTCTGAAAAGCTAAAATATTTATACCTAAATATACCTTCTATAGCTGCTCATGCTTTTTGCCTTCATGCAGATTCAGAGAAGTCTCATCCTTGAACATTAAAATCACAGAAATACCACAACAGGAAAAGTGAAAACCACACATGAAACTTTATTTGAACTATCTGGATGACAACAAATCTTAATTAGGAGACCACACATCGACATGTGCAGACACACAGAGAGGAATGCTCTGTGCCCAAGCTGGCCAACCTTAAAATGAGTGGAAAAGGAGCTCAAAGCTGCTGCCCATGCTCACTGAGAAGCACACAATGCATTAATACAGCAGGAGGTAGGAACCACAAGTTACACGACATAGAAAAGTTTAATTCCAAGGTATTTCCCATGAGTGGGAAAAACACTCTAAACACTTCTAAACATCTTAAACATCTTTCTTTGCAAAAATATTAATCTCACCACTTTTTGAAAAAAAAAAACATAATAGAGGGGGAAAAACCAAGCCAAAACAAACCTCAGATAATCAAGGCGGTGACAAAGCCACAAAAGAGCAATGGAAATGTTTAAGAATGAAATTGAATTCATCACTGAGGTTTGCCTGAATGAAACATTGGAAAATTTTGCTGGCTTTGATGACTACCAGCAAAAGGTGATTTAAAGAGTGTGATGGTTTATATGAAATATTCATATTTGGATGTATCAGTGATCTTGCTCAGAAAGTGTACCTGGTGTTTCCCATAATGGAATCCTCTATTTCTTCACTTGTATAGAGGTTTTTTTGTGATAATCTCAAAGTTCTTTTCCAACCTAGTTCATTCTGTGTTTTGTTGGCTTTGTTTTAAATAAGTATCACATAATTATGATTCACAAATATTGCAGGTAGCCTCTCATTCCAAGAGTTAACATAGAACAGATTTTTTTAAGAAATCTAATTTTATTCAGTATTGCCTAATCTACCAAAAAAAAATTTTTTTATAAAATTTCAAAAAAAAAAAAAAAAAAAAAAAAAAAAAAAGAAAACCAATTTTTGAAATAAATAAGTTGGAGAGGTGTAACTGGAACAGATTTGAAGCTTATTATCTTTCCCAGCAGTTAGTCCACATTATAGATATAAAAGTGTTTTTATAAACAGATATACATTTTTCATAATTTTTTACCAAATAAACCCCACAGATAAAACCCCAAAGATAAATTCAGCTGAAAAAGCTAGGCTTCTATTTTTCATGAAAACTTTTAATTAAGCCTAAGTTCAGAGATTTTGTGCCCACTTTCAAGAGGTACTTAGCATCCAAAAGTCAAACTGTGACCATGAAACAAGTGTTGGTGCCTGTGGAGACCAAATTTCGCAAATCAAATTGGAATGTACAAAGTTGAAGACTGCCTTTTGAAATACCAGACTTTGTGCACTTTTGCTTCCTGAAGAAGGCACCATGCAAGTGGAAGGAATACAGTCCATTCCTCCTCATATCCCTGGCCCATCACCCTTGGCAGTGGACCATATACCTCTATTATTAACACCTCTTGCTGAAGAGGGGGAGATGAAAACAGGACTTAGCTGCATATGTGCTGAAAGTATCAAAAGGGGATTCTTGCTTCCTGTCTACAAAAGAATCCCTTTGATTTTTATGCAGTTACCTAATTAAATTTCACTGTGCATATTAAGTTTTCAGATATCTAGCTATTTTATGCTCTGCTCCAAATCAAAAGAGCACACATTTATAAATGATCCTTTCACTAAAAGAAACAAAACCAAAACCTAAGATAAGGTTTGTTGTATGTAAAGATATTCCCCACTCTAGTTGTTTCCTCAGTTCAACCAAGGAGAAGAGATCATGCACATAACTTCTAACTAGGTCACAAACTCTACCTTTCTAATATTTTATTCATGCACCTTGTAAAATAATGCACATTATTTCAAATTCCAAGAGGAGCATCATGCTATGAGCAACAGCTCCTCATGAGTGCTTCAGTATTGTGTTGGGATTACTTTACTTTAGGGATGGAGAGACAGATCCAATTTCTTCAGCCAGTGAGAAATAACAACATAAAATCAATTTGTCAATCTCTTGACATACTATTTGCTTTAACTTATACTCAATAGTTCCTTGATGAGATGGTGGATTACTCTAGAGGAATTCTCAAATATACCCGTAAGTAGAAAACACATAATCCAAAGTCTAAATTAGCCATGCAGAATTTATATATATATATTAGACAATAATTAATGGTCATAATGATTTTAGAATATATATACAGAAAAACTGTGTGTGAATTTTCAGCTGGGAGATAGTGGATATCTTAAAAATTTACATGAAAATTCATCAAGTGCCATAGCTCTCCGCTCATTAACCTGGGTGTTTAAACATGCCTGATCCTGCTGCTTAGGATCTTTACAATCTGGTGTCTTCTTTCAGGCTAGTATTTGTTACACCTGATTCACTGAGATTCAGAAATTCTATCTTGAAATTTTCTTTTTTTTCCCCTAGCTAGAAAATGTTGGATATCGACAGCACACTCAGTGTTGCTGAGAAAGACGAGGGCCTTTACAGAGGTCAAAACCAGACTCTGGGCACTGAGCCAGTCTCCAGATGTTTTTTGCCTTGCTAAACTGTATTTGGATTTTCTGTGAGAGTATACAGTATCTGGATAGAAACTCTTGTAATAACAGGGGCAACCTAATATAAAAAATAGGGAAGCAGCAGAAGCAGCTATTTAAGAGCCATTTTCCCACTTCATTTGCTAACAGAATATGACTTACCCATAGATACTGGATCTGGAGTAGCATCCACCTTTTTGGGTTGCATGTTTGCATTACACTGTAGAATATTTAATTTCAAACTGGACAACATATTTTAAGTTCTTTAAGAAAAAAAGTCAGGATCAAGTCTTGCTGGATGGGTATAGCTGTAAAATTAACATCAAGAGAGATAAAAGCAACTGAGTTAAGAATTAACAGTTGCTTTTTTTCCTTTTCTACTATTATACATAGATTTTGGTATCACCTCACACTCCAGGCAAGCACTTGAAAATGCTACTATATTGGAGATATCATGCAAAAATGTTGAAAAAGGAAAGAAATTAAGGTCAGTTGACATGAAAAGAGAAACCAGTCTCAGGGTACTCATGGGATGCAGCAATTTAGAAAAGGGTTTTTCCTGTAGACATGCTGCCTGGAGCAGCACAGACTGCCCAGTGCCAGACCCATGTTGACCCAACAGAGCCAGATGAGGAGCTGGAGTGTAGAAGGAGAGGGTGAGCTCACTGTGTTTGAAAAGAGAGGGCTACAGGGAGACCTACCCACTATCTGCTACTGCCTGATGAGAGGGGACACAGACTGTCCTCCAAGGTGCACAGGAAGGAAAGGGAGCATCAAGCAGAGCTGCAACATGGGATATTACAGCATTATATGGGGGAGAAAACTTTTTATTTTCAGGGGAGTGAAACACTGAAAGAGAAGTCCAGAGAGTCTGCTGGACTTTCATCCTTGGAGATGCTCAAGTCCTGTGTATGGACGGCTCTGAGGAACCTGATCAGATGGGACTCAGGTTGGTCAGCAGGACCTCTGCAAGTCCCCTCCAATCTATATGATTCTCTGATCTCATCTTGCTACCTTTGTTTCAGTGGTGCCAAAAATCAAGTGTTTCTTTGTCTCACCTTCTTCTCAGTAGATGATCCAGACATGGAAGACAGAGTAATAAATAAACACATCTTGAAATTCATCACCATCGATATTCACCTCTTTCCATTTCTCCATGCTTAAAAGACTGGAATATTTGTTTCTCAGTATGCACTGGGCATTTCCTCTGCTCTTTTGCTTTTTGCATCTCTCAGTGATTTACTTGCCAACAGCATACAAAACAGGATGACTTGAGAAAATGAAGAAAACATGAGGAAGAGAACAAGAACAATGTAGAGAAAGAAAACATCATCTCTTCCTATTTAGCAGCAGACACCTGTAATTTATTCAGCAAGGCAGTGACTTAACAGGCAGTGCTGTGCAGGACTGCTTTGTGTACAGCATTAAGGAATCAGTTCAGGAAAGGGGGTGAGAAGGATAAAAAGCTGCTAATGCCAGTGTTTAACTGCCAGTAGAGGCTAAACAGAGGGCTGATGGGCTGTGCCATTCTGTGCAAGCCTGGCTGTCATACTGAAAACATGGCCCAAATTCCTTGTATTGGTGATACAGATATGCAGGGACACACATGATATACCGGGACAAAATCAAATGACAGGTATAACAAATGCTGCTATTTAGAAACTGTCCAAACAAAGAAGATATTCTGATGCCCCAAAACGTGTATTAGGCAGGGAAATTGCTGAAAGTAGTCCATAAAGTTCTGTGGTACATATCACATGGACTGAACTAGCCAGTCCAATAATGATGTGATCTGCTCCTTGCAGCTCACAGAAGATCACGTTAAGGCAGAACCATGCAATGACTTTGTCAAAACAAAATAGAAGCAATATTGAGTTAGGCTGTTTGACTCTCCCCAGTGTTTCTGCCAACAGTACAAGCAAGAACATACCAATATTTCCAGTGATACAACTCAGTACCAGTATTCCCAGCAAACACTGAGCAACAGAGATCACTGAATTCATTTTTTCTGTTTAGCGAAAGTAAATAGCATTATTAGAGACTGACAGAGGACAAGCAAACTAAAGCAACTCAGCAAACCCACACAAAACCTGGGTAATTAAACTCCCATTTGTCACAGCAAGGATGCCTGGAATCTCAACACTGCAAAACATGTGACACTTCCCCCATTCAATTTTCCTTAAATCAGCTCTTTTCTTCACTATTCCCACCAAACACAAACTTCATTTTGAAAGGATTAATTTTAAGAGATAAGCACAACTCCATAATGAAGCTACTGAAATCAAAGCCCAACCCTCTGGTACTTTGTCACATGGCTCCTGGGAAATGCTGCTGGGTTTCACTAAAGCAGTGAGTACTCAGTGGATTCTCATCTTAGAGATGTTCAGTGCAAGACTCAGAGCCTGGATTTAGAGCTATCTTATCTGCTAGTTACTAATGCAGCGAAGCAAACTTTGTGCTCACCACCAGTGAATCTCCAAATGGCTTTGCACTGCAGATGCTGTCCACCCTGGATGTAAGCCATGATACTACAAATGTGGTTTACGGTTTGTGAGGTTTCCAGAAAGTGTCTCTGCACTGCCAACAGTCTCCTCTTCAGCTCATTTTCTCATCTTATTGTCTATGCTGTCATTATCTAATCTGACTATTAGACCAGCATACCAGGAACCTCCTGCAAAGGAGAACTTATGAGGGAAAAAATGTTTTACTTTAAATATTTCCTATGAAAGAATAAATGCATACAGCTCCCACATCTGCATCTTTGTTTTTGGGATCCAAGCATTATTAACAACTTTTCTGATAAGGAAACTATTATTGTTTTTACACAATAAGAGGTGGTGCTAAGGATTAATAATATATATGTAATGCTTATTAATTTCATAATGAGCAACTTATTTGCACTTATACCTCAGCTACAAAGACAGCACAGCTGTCCTTTACTAGTCACCACAGTAACATTGGCTTCATCCTACAATCCCTCCACTGAAGTTCATGGTAAAGAAATGCACAACCAATGTAAACTGCATCACTTCTGAATCACTGCTTTGTCAGTTACGGCAATGCAATAGCAGCCACAATGTATTAACTGCAAAACACTACACCTATCCCAAATTCTCCTGGTGGGAGACCTGGTGGGATCAAGCACCAGAGCAGAGATAGGTGAGGAGCAGCCAAGGAAGTGCCTGCCCTTTCCAGCCTTTTTACCTGGCCAAGATGCTGGTGGGTACTCACCTGTTGGATGAAAGCAGCTTAGAGTAGGATCATCCTGGGAAGGGGCTGTGTTACAACAGCTCTCAGCACAGCCAGCTCCTGCAGTGCTTGCTTTGCAGAGGTGCTCGCTGCTGTGACAAATCCTGGAGCAGGTCCCAGGAAGCAGGAGCAGAGAGGGGCAGGACGCCCCAGCCCAGCCAGGCGGAAGCAGAGCACACTGTTTGCACTACAGGCCAGCTCCCGTTCCCCTGTCTGATAATGGCAAAGTTTTTGTCCCTTGGCAGTTCTGGGAACATAATATTGTCTTGTGAAATTCCAATGCTGTTTTAATGCTACCATTATTAGCATTGTCTTCAGACAATAAAATGTTCCGTGGAAGTTGCTGTGGGCTCACAGCAGTGAATGCACACTGAGTCACCCCACATTAACTTAAATACCACAACTATGTGAACACATGTTCTTCAGTTAAATCTACACACACTCAAAAGTAAAAATAAGCAGATCTGCAAGGAAGGACTTGCTTTTTACACAATGCAGAACTCTCACTGTGTGCTTCCACAACCTCAACAAACATGTGGCAAAAGGCTTACTAAGACTACTCCTATTTTCTGATCTGGTAATAGATAAGTATACAAAGCCACCCCCAAAGGGTTACGTAATTAAAAAAATGTGTGTGCCTAACCCTGGCTTTATCACAGGACCTTCCCAACACAAGCAGAGGTGGTACCCACAAGCAGCATCTGTATACCACGATGTCAACACAGAGCAGCTTCTGTCCCCCTCCTTTCCCTTCAAATCAGAACAGTGCCTCTCAAGAAGAAAATTGCTCAGATGCTTTCACACTGTTTGTAATAACACACCCCTCATGTTATGTTCAACCCCATTCAGAGCAGGAGATACCCAGAAGATTTCAAGGTGAAGCACAGGGACAGTCTATGGCCCAGACATTTGCTCTCATCACAGGACTTGCTGTGCTGTCAATTCACCCTGCACTGCTGATACCAAAGCACATAAAACCAAAGCAAACAACTGATCTGTGTTCAGACTTGTCTGTGCTTCTGTCCCTTAACTAAATCATCACTAGGGATAGAAACCGCATTAAGAGATTCTGTACTTTGAAATGAAACTACAGAAGGCACCGAGGGTTAAAATGAGCACACTTTTTTTGTTGTTTTATACCTCTGAAACCATCCAGCACAGTCCTCCTCACACCAAAGCTGCACAGCTGCCTGCAGGCACATTATTTTACACTTCCTAAAACAAAACCTCCTACGTCTAACAGTTCTAACAGACAACCAGATATACTCCAACTGGGTATCATAATTTTAAAAGGATTTTGCTGTTGTGCACGCTCAAAATGTTGGGCACTTAAACAACTGTCCTGCCTGATAGAGCATGACTTCAGTACAATACGAATTCAAAGGATGGAAATTGAGGCAAACAAAGCCTTCATACCACCAAAGACACCTTAATTCCCTTTTTCTAGGAGGAGTTCTGATGTGCTCACCTGGAGCTCCTGTCCTTGCCTTAGTTCTTGCAGGAACTTCTCTCTCTTCCTGTCCAGTAATTCCTCATGGACATGAACTAGGGAAAGGAAGTCCTCAGCCTGGTAGTTTTAAGCCCAAGTTAGTAAACATGAGTAAAAAATACAGCACACAAAAGTGCTCAAGGGAAGATCCAGCTATAAGAAAAAGAATACTAATAAAAAGCCTTTGTTTTTTTTACCACAGAGTAAATCTGAGGGGGACACTGTTCCCCAACTCCTCTAAATTTTTAATCTCTCCCTTTCTACCTTGAAGCAACAGTGTCTAATGTAAGGAAAAGCTACTTTCTTGCCTGTGAGGAAAGCTGTGGAGCATAGCTTCTTACATATGCAGAATGAAGGCAATACATAAAAATCTGAAGAAATAATTTAGTTTTTTTTATCCCCATATCTGAATCCTTAATTTCTGCAATTGCCTGTACAGAACAATGAACAATGTTAGATAAACAGCCAGCAGTCTCAAACTTCATTTAAGCCCATGTTGGAGCTGTCTGGGAGGAGCTGGCAGCTGGCCACCTCACCAAGGACCAAGGTGCCAGGACACACCATCTTTTGGAGCTGCTTTTACCCTACACTGATTTCTCCTTTTATCCCTGGCAGGTCTCTTGTGCAATGCAAGCCTGGTTATCTCTGTCAGCCCAAAAGAGCCCAGCCTAGTCCATGGGGTCCCTCCCAGTGGCTGAATTACAGACAAAACAACAGTGTGCCCTTGTCCAAAACATCAATGCGTGCCACAGTTTTTGTGACTGCTGGGGCTCCCTTGGGTCCCTGTAGCACAGTATCTGTGGTGGGCAGAGTCAACAGCTTCCCCAGTTCTGTCTCCTTCACCCAGCTGGAAATGGAAACCCAATGGAAATCAGCTGGAACAGCAATCCCAGAGATACTTGGGACACCACAACCTGATGAAGACAGTAGCATGCTACTGTCACCAAACACTGATGAAAGCTTATCATACTCACTGAGGAAATGAATGACTTCAAGCCCATGGATACAGGGGAAGGAGTGGAGATGAGAGAAATTAGTAGGTGTTTGCTTCCAGGTCCCTCCTGGCCTTAAGTTCATGCTCTTGCATGGATTTCCTTTCTTCAGATGAGGCCATTGGAAGCCTTGCAGGTCACGGTCAGGCTGGTGTCACCCTTGCATGTGACAGTCCTCTCCTTCCAGATTAGACAAGGGAGCCAGAAACAACAACTCCAGTACTGAATACAGCTAGCATAAATTACAAAGTAGCACTGGGATCGAGGGAAATGCTAAAGCAGTATTCCAGAGCAGAAGTTTTCACTGTTCTCACCAAGAGAAGGGAGCAGGGTTTCTGGGGCAGGTTATGGCAGTCCTGCACTGCCTTGCACCAAGATTGCCTAAATGGCAAAGTGCAGCACGTTTGGCTGAGGGCTAACTCCTCCTGTAAGCCACTGCTGCTTATGTGGAATCGAGATGGATACTTTTAATCATGCTTCCTAACTGCTGGCATTTTCATGGTAGTTTCCAAGCAGGTGAATCCTTTGAAGAATACCATGCAAAAACTACATAAACCCTCAAAATTTCAGGTCAGACACTTTCCCCTCCTGCTTAGCACCCCAGACGTTTCAAACAAGGAGAGATGTGCAGTGCACAAGGGTAGTCTTCCAGAAAAGCTGACTTTCTGGGGCTTACAGCTTATCCTCTGTAGCTCCTGGAAGGCTTATACTTCAACCATGTGAAAATGTTATCACTTATTATTACACTATATTTCATGCTCAATATTTATGCCCTTTTCTCTGGTGCCAAAAGCTCACGTTGATACCTTAAACTTTACTGTGCAAATGCAAGACTTCTATTTTTGGGATGCCTTTTTTTTTTCCTTTTCTTTCTTGCCCCTCCTCCCTCAGACATGAAGGCAAGTTTTAAGATTTATTCAAAAATCCAAGAGGAATGCAATCTTGGCAAAAAAATATCTAAGATAACAAAATACCCTAAGCATTAAAATATATTAAAAATACCAATTTTTTTTACTTCACACATTCAGTCCTAGAGTGATTTTTATTAGCCTACAGAACATTAAAGCCTTGTAAAGTCAGATTTACAACAGAACTTGAAACAGCCCCATCTATAGCCTATGAAGTGCTGTTATAACACAAATTCTAAGTGTCAAACTTTAGTGAATTATGTAACTCAGCACTTTCTCTCATTTTTAGCTGTAATCTTATATGAAAAGCTGCTATTACAAAAACTGCCTGACCTTGTGCTGTAAATATCTCATTATTTTATTTATCTTACAGCTGTTATGAAAGTAAAAGTGACAAACCATGCATTAAATTGCTGATTTTGTGAACTGTTTTGAAAGCTTTTTTCATGATAAATTCTGGATTAAAATACATAGATAAAAGCAAAAGGAAAAGATAAAACAAGAGTGAGTAGGTAGATCAAAAAATCAGGTTCCAAAGATTTATCTTGTAAAATGCATGGGAGGCAATAGTCAACAAGAATTATCTGTCAAGACCACCAATTTGGGCAGTACTCAAAATAACAAACTGCATATTCCTTCTTCTTAGATTCTCTTAGTTGCTTGTAATTGCTCCAAGACTTCTGCACAAACACAGAATATTCTGATTTTTGGGCACAATATTTGGGTGAATCTTTTTTTTTTTCTTCTCAGTAGCTAAAAATAAAATTTAACAAGTACGAACATTTACCTAGCTTCCACAGTTCACAAAGTGAACAACTACTGCTCTTTCTGAAGAAATCTATGTAGTAAATATGCAAGACCTACATGCATTTCTCTTGAAGTACATAAAAGCACAATAACTTGGAGTAAAAACCGCACAAAATTGCTAAATAAATCTGTAAGTGCTACATTTTCACAGTGAAGCATCACATTATATCAATGCTACACCTTTTTGCATGTGATGTCATGCACGCACTGAAAAGATAAATATATACCATGCTGATAGTGAAAACATCTATAAAAGATCAGGATTTTTTTCCATTACCTTACTAATCCTTATAAAACTGCTTTTTTTTTTCTCCACTTGAATTCAATTATATTCTTTCATTCATCAACAGTAGAAAACAAGTAAGTGAAATGTCAAATGTCACCATTAATACCAGTGTTGCAGGAGAAAGCTTAAAACCTGAAGAGATAATTAGGATTATAGAATCATTAAGGTTAGAAAAGGCCTCTAAGATCATTGGGCCCAACCTTTAACCCAGCACCACCATGTTTAACACTAAGCCACATCTCCACATACCACACCCACACACCAGACTTCCAGGAATGGCGATTCCACCACTGCCCTGGGCAGCCTCTGTTCCAATGCTTGACCACCTTTACAGTGAAGAAACTTTCTTAATATCCAATTTAAACTTTCAGGGTGGCAACTTGGGGCTGTTTCTTCTTGTCTTGTTACCTGGAAGAAGAGACTGACCCCCAGCTCATCACAAGCTCCTTTCAGGTAATTTTAGAGAGCAATGAGGTCTCACCCTGAGCCTCCCTTCCTCCAGGCTAAACAACCCCAGCTGCTTCAGCCACTCCTCATCACACTGTGGCTCCAAGACCCTTCATCAGCTCCATTCCCCTTCTCTGGACACACTAATTGGAAATACATACTCTTTTTATATTACTTCTATATATTTAGGTGTGTGTGAGTGCTTACAGCATTTATTTATGTATTTTCTTCTGAATGCCAGAAAAATCACTGCTTTCTTGCCCATCATACTTCTCCATCTCCTGCATGGAAGGATGAAGTTCTTAAGCAAAATGTTATTGTTTATAATGCAAAATATTTTACAAAGAGTAAACAGAATCTACCTCATAGATGAGGGAGATAAGACTAAGTGGAAAATGTGAGAAATACTGTCGGAGAGTGAACCTATTCACTAAAGAAGTTATTTAGTTCCTAGATTAAAACACTGAGGAAGAATAGATAATCACCATGCCCCTAGATCACTCAGATTCAGAGAGAAGAGAAAAAAATCACTTCTAGACTAAAAAAAACTACAGGATATCAAATGCAGTCATCACATCTTGTGAAGACTTTTCATATTTTCCTCATGATGCAAATTAAATCTCCTTCTCCCCCCCACAAAACCTTCTCTTTCAAGACATTTTCTGGATTAGCTCCAAGGGAAGGGAGAAGCACAGATGAGCTAAAACAAGTAACCCAACTAATCAAACACACTGCAAGGCTGGATGCATATGGAAATGAAATATATTCACAAGCAGATAGACTAGATATGTCAGTATGTTTTTGCCATCTCTGATATAAAAATAGGTATCAGCAAAAACCTAGTATAAACTCTTGCAAGCCCCTGCAGGAATGCTGCTGTTTTCCTCTGGATGGTTCAACCAGCACAATCACTCAGAAACTTCTCATAATTATGGTAAAAAAGTGGTAGGAGGGGATCCACCCCAAACCTTCTCTCCTGTTGTGTTCAAAACCCCTACCAAAAAACCTCAAATTTTTCACATTAGTTGTAGAAAGTATTCCTGGGCCATCACCACTGACCCAGGGTTTGTCCCTTATCCAAGAGGGAACAACAGGATTCCCTTCCTGTGCTATTGGTGCCATCACTGGGGTCAGGAAAGAAGCCAGCAGCTTTTAGTGGCCTAGAAGCAAACTAACAAAAATGTATTTGCTTTCAACACTAAAAGCAATGCAAGGCATGCTCCTACAAGCTTTATCTTACAGAGGAAAACCTCCCTGGCTTTTTCTGTCCTGTGTTTTTCTGTGAGCAGGCATCTCACAACCGGCATGTGCGGGGGCTGATGCCAAGCGCTCCTCAAACTCGCACTCCTACATCTTGGATGTGTTTGCCTGTGCTCAAGCACACATAAAAGACAGTGGCAAACTGTGGCAGCCCTGACCTGAAGGAAGCATCAAGCCCAGTCAGACACCCTCTGAATCAATTTATGCAGAATGCACAGATGCTTCTCCTCCAGCACCAGTGTGGGCAACAGCAATGCACACAATGAAAGAGGAGCTCTCTTTAAAAAATTAAAACAAAAATAAATTAAAAAAGGGAATTAGAAATGTTTCACCCTCAGGCAGATCTTGGTTTCTCCTCCCACCCAAAAGAAGCTAATGTGTTGCTTTTGTAAGCTATTATTAATTCCTATATACATAAATATAGCAATTTCATGCCTGTTCTAGAAAATTAACAAATTGAACTGCCAAAACACACCCCACTGTATGACCAAAACCCAATATCTTGCGTTTCACTCAAGCTTCTCAATTATAACTTGTCTTTTTCTGGATTTCTTTCTCTTGCTTTCTCTTTTTCCCTCCATTTTGCCCCAGATTTCCAAACTCCAAATTTTAGTAGATTAAATTAGCGGAAATCTTGCTCCTGAACAAAATTGCTTCTTGGTCTGCAACTGCAGCAGACAGACGAGCTGCAGCCTGAGGATGCTGGATCAGGCACGGAGTATGGAGCATTTCAAATTTAGGTCACTTGTGCTGCTCTGACCCCAGTGAACAGCGACAGCGTGCTTTTCCACACTTGACTGTTTTTCCTGCTGACCTGCACCTCGAACAAGACAAGTCCCAATGCAATTTAAAAAACAAGGTCAGCACAGGAGATACTGAATGCTAAATATGCTAGGAAAGGGGCAAAGTGACTGGGAAGAAGAATTCACTCTCCCAAAGTTTGCTGATGGAGACTGAAGGCACAAACACTAAAACTGCACGAATACACATCCTTTGGCTGTGTCTGCTGCCTGCATGACTGGGATGCAAAGGGGGGACCAATGGCAGGCAGAAATTGTCACCATGTGAGGCAGAGCAGAGCTGAGCCAGCAGCACACACGATAAGAATTATCTCTGCTGGAGGCTGCTGGCTGCCATGCCAGCACCTCGACTCAGTGCTGACAAATGCTGGGGGGAAGCCGGCGCTGAGCCCAGAGCCCAGGGATGATAAATACGGCACCTCGGGCACTGAGGCTGCCAAACCAGCAGAGTACCCACCTGCAAATAAGCTAGCCCCGCCACATTCAGGGGAGTAAAACTCCTTGGGGAAGTAGCTGCTGGCTGCAAGAAGGTGGGAAATGTAGCCAGGTCCCATGGTAGTGGAAAGTGAGCCCCAAGTCTCTTCCCCTGGGGCTCTGCTATTCACTGAAGGCTTGGAGCAGGAGGCAGGGCAAGCTCCAACTGCACCTTTGTAACAACACCTACTCAAACTGCTTTCTAGTTGTTGGACTCAACATTTGTGTTTATTCTCCTGTAGCTCTTAAAAATAAAAAAAAAGGATTACACACTTTGCACAACACAACAACTGTTTATACAGAAGAATGGTTCCTACACAACTGTGGTGTTTAACTACATGTGAATCCAGAGGGGAAAAGCTTGATGGACAGCAATACAAGGTACTTTAGCTTGCCCCTAACTCTTATCCTACTGGTTCAAAACTGCAACATGCCCCCATGGACATCCTCAAGCACAAGCAGCAGTCCAAAGGAAGGTAACCTGGAAAGAACTTTGCCCACTGGCTAAAGGCTTAGACAAAGATTTACAGAGGGAACAACCAGAGAAGCAACACCTACTGAATACTCACTAGCAAATACAGCAGCCAAGCTTGTCACTGGGCATTGCAAAAGATTCCCAAAGCGGGAAACAAATATGGACAGGCTCTAGTAGGAGGAGGAACTTTGTTTAAATGAGTTTTGGATAAATGCATGGGTTAGTGATGTTTTACCCAAAGGATAAAACAGTGTGGGGCCAGCAAGACTAGAGCAGTGATCTCCTGTACTTGGCACTTGGTCTAGCGAGGCTAGGCTGAATCTTGAATCCTGCATTCAGTTTTGGACCCTTCACTACAAGAAAGACATTGGGATATTGGAGCATGTCCAGAGAAGGGCAGAAGAGCTGGTGAAGGGTCTGGAGCACAACTATTATGAGGAGTGGCTGAGGGAGCTGGGGTTGTTCCCCCTGGAGAAAAGGAGGCTCACTCTCTACAACCACTTGAAAGGATCTTGTAGTGAGGTGGGGTCAGTCTCTTCCAAGTAACAAGTGCTAGGACAAGAGCAAATGGCCTCAAGTTGTGCCATGGAAGGTCGAGATGGGATACTAAGAAAAAAATTTTCATGAAAAGCACTGGAACAGGCTGCCCACAAAACGGATTGAGTGGAGGTATGTAAAACATACAGCAATGTGGTGCTTAGGGACATGATTTAATGGTGGCCTTGGCAGTGCTGGGTTAAGGGTTGAACTTGGTGATGCTGTGTGTCCTTTCCAACCTAAAGGATTATTTGATTCTCAGTTTTAAAGAACAGAACAAGGAGATGTACCAGAACAGACCCAACTTGGGGGGAAAAAAACCCCACACATTATGTAGATAGAGATGGGTTACATGAAAGAGCTGAGAATGAAATTATAAAGGGAAGAAAAGTCAGTATCATCTCTGTATTATGACAACAGAAAGCAGATCTGTCACAGTAAGAAAAGTTCATATTGCTAATTTAGTTAATAGGTTTTTAGAGAAACAGCAAAGTTCATTTACAGGGTACAATTTTTTTTTCACTGGTGGGAGATTTGCAGGAGAATCAGAGACAGGCATTGTCCTTATAACTTTCACACACCTAAAAGACTAATAAGCAATTAGAAATTGTTAGGAAAAGAGACTGATCCTTTCTCCAATCCTGCCAATTGAAGATTATTCTCTACTATCTCTTAGCTAATGGCTTGTAAGATCTAGAATTAGAAACCACAGGTGGTAGAGCTTTTTCCCACTTTCTGTAGCAGACCATTCTCTGGATATATGCATCTACAAAATGAGCACTTTTATGTTTTTCTCTGTTAAATCCTGATTCTTGTTACATCAGCTATATTGAAAGTTTCTTTTGTATTTCAATTTTATTTCACCCTCAATTTTACTTCTCACATTTGCGCTTTTCTTTCCTGAAATACTTCAAATATTGTTGACAATATCGCCAAGGTATAAAGCATCTACAACAGACTGCCTAGATGAGGTGTCCACACAGAAGAAACAGAGTTTGCTGCAACGCCAACCAACATCAACAGGGATCCAACTTCAGTGGGGTCAGAACCAAACCTTCAGAGCCATTATTCCCCCTTGCAGCTGAGCACCTTTATATGGCCAACCATTGTGAGGCTCCCTCCCACTATATTTCAGACCCTTCCTGGTATTATTCCCAAGTATTTTATGGCATTACCCTTTTTGAAGTCTCTCCACAATATACAACAGTTTCACTTGGGGTAGACTTCTGTAAAGTTAATTGCAGTTTTGCATTTTGTTTTATGTTTCTGACCTCTTTGGGTTCTTTTGAACCTTGAATATTTGTCCAGACATGTATTTTCAGCTCTCCATAATTCTAATGTCATTCATACAGCATCTGAATCCTCTTCATATGACCAGTTTAATTTAGAAAGGACAAAAAATGAAGCCCTTTGGAGAGACAAAGCAGGGCAAAGTTTCTGAAGAAACACACAGATAAAAGCTGTTTTATCACACTCCCCATCAGATCATTTTGCTGAAGTAATTTTGACCCGAAGTCCCCAAATACTGGCAGAAATGAAACAGAACCTATTTTGAAGGAAAAAAACCCCAATAACCCAGAATTAAAGTTATATAAGCTTAGACTGACTTCTTTAATAAAGCAATGGGAAGCTGCAAACTGAGAAGAAGACATTTAGTTACATACCCATAGATCAGTGATTACATCGCTGTATTAGAGAAAAACACATGATAGAGATGCCCACTTACTGGGAATAATAAATAACTGCTGCTTAAAAATTAAGAAATTGCAGAAAATAATTCTTCATAGAGTTACAGATAGGTTATTTTTAGCAACTGAGGAGTTTTTTTTATTTGCTAGTCTAAGGACAACAGTGCCCCTGCAAACAAAATGCAGGAAGCTGGGGAAGAAAGAGAAACAGTTTGTATTGAAACTTGAGTTTGGAAATAGACAACTGTTTTCAATAATTTTTCTACAGTAGACAAATATAGAAAAGAAAGGTGATGTAGGGACCATATGGTGTGTTATTCCAGTTGTGACAACAGCTCTGTTGTCGGTCCCTTTGCTAGACTGTGAGAAAACATGCAGCTTGTGTCACTGACACCAGGAGCAAAGCTCAGTCTCATCAGGTATGGCAAATATTAATGTATAGGCAAATAAAAGCTTGGAACTGGGAACAAAAACTGAATGACCAGCCCTGCAAGCCATCTCTTCCCTGATGGGGAGCATTGCTGAGTGCACAAAGAATTAACAACTTCTAAGGTGTTCAGGGAAGGTAGGATAAACCAAACAAAAATAACCTTGGAGCAAGGACGAAACACGCAGCTTTTGAAAAAGAGCATACAACAACAAAAAGCTATCCATACAATGTGCTTGGAAAATAAGCCTGGACAGAACACTTTCCTAATAAATCCAACCAGTCTGTACTGCACTAGCACAAAACTTCAGTGTCCAACAGGACACTGGCACAGGCACTGTGGGTAAGAGCACCCCACCTTTGTGGGAAGGCAAAACCCCAAGAGCCAGGTGGTGATACACCCATGTCTTCCTTCCAGGTGAAGGAATAAGAAGAGGACAGGGCTGTCCTGTACTGCCAGCCCACAAACAGCCTGTATCAGGATGCTGGAAGTGGGTGTTTGGATTTGGGGCATGGAAAGAAACAAAACAGCCTCTGCTTTCACATTCTGTACCGCAGCATGGCAGCGGGTGGCTGCCGCTGCTGGAGAGATTCGGCTTTGCCTCCCTGTGTTAGTCTCCTCATCTGGCAAGCAGGCAAATAGTACACTTAGAGAAAACAAAACAAGACAAGCAAATAACATAACTAACCCTCCAAAACCCAAAACCCTCCCAAACCAAAAACACAACCCAAACAAAAAACCCCCAACCTAACCCAATGACTTAACACAAAAACAGAAGAAAAAAAGAAACCACCACTCCCGCCCCCCCTCCCCCCCCACCAAGCCCTCGGAAATCAATTAAATTATGATTATAAAAAAATCACCCTCATCTATTTCAAGCTTGAAAATCTATAGGATACTCATTCTCTAGCAACTGGAGATGGGAAAAGCCTCTCAGGCATCCAGAAAAAACATTTAGTAGCAAATGGATATGGAACCGGACAAACTAAACAGGCTGCTCAGGCAGGACACAAATTCTTAACCTAAATGACTGTTGTCAAAATGTATTTTTAGTAGACAAATCCAGACAGACTTACAATTTTTTTTGTCTCTAGATAATTCCCCAATGTCATTGCTGCTGCTAGTGAGCTCTAAGGACCAAAACACATGAAAAAAGCACATGAAAAAAAGAAATGGTTCTTGCTAGATAATGTAATTCAATCTCTAAATATTTATTTACTCTTGCAGAGGAAAGGGAGCAGCTGAAGCACAGCTGGGATAACTCAGCAGCACGAGCTGCCATGCACTCCCCCACGCCACGGCCTCTGGCTGGGCCAGGAGGCTGCAGGGGAAGGGGGAGCAGAGCCAGGCTGGAACACACAGCTGTGGTCCCAGCAGCTCCAGCTTGCACTCTCCACCCAGCACGAAAACTCAGTCTTAGGACATGGTCCACCTTTCATCCATACTGATAAAAGGAGGCTGGGTTCCCATCCACTCCATCCCCATCAGGACTTCTCTCCATGCTACCTCCAGCACCGGTGTCCTCAGACGGGTCCTACGGATGTATACGCCAACCTCACCCTGAGATCTGGTCAGGAGCCCATCCCAGTCTGACACCAGCTTCCTTAGGTACTGTTCCAGCACTGATAAATTACCTCTCTGATGTAAAATGAGGACATTTTGGGCCAGCAGCACATCGCCAGGACACTGAAGATTGTGTATCTGTGCAGGGTCAGGCTGCCAAGGGAAGAGGCTTGGTGATGAGGATGGGTGGCTGCAGGCATCCTCTGCAATTGAATATGGCTGCTAGGACCTCCCAGGGGAGTCCCTGGGAGCATGGCTTTGCCTACCTCTCCTGTGGCAGCAAGACCTTTCCCCCTCCTCTGGAAAACCCTTGGGTTACACTGGTGCAACTGCTTGTAGAGGGCTGCAAAATCAAGATAAAGAAGTAATCCAGGATAAAAATAATGTCATCTCCTCAGAAGGAGGTAGGGAAGACAGGGAGGAAAAGCATAATTTGTAGCCTGGCTCAGTTGTGAGTAGATTTATAACTGTGAGAAACATGCATGATTTCCTTTAGCTTGGTTCAGTTTTTCTTTAAAAGTCTTAACTTTAACTACTTGGTTAAACATATGACACCCTGTTCACAGCACTGGCTACTCCCTATAAATTCATACCTGCACAGCATTAATCATGATGGGAAAGCCTGAAATCCTGGCACAAGGGCAGCACCACCTTGTTTTGGTTTGATGTTTCTCCCCTCAAGCTGCAGAGGAGCCCTGCACACAGCAGCACTCACTGTGTGTTCAGATGGGAAGATATAGCAGCCCTCAGACACAGGCTGGAGTTGTTCTGCTTCAGAGTCTACACCCTCTTGGGGCTGCTATGGCACATGAACCATCTGTAGTATAGACACCTGAGAATATGTCAGCTGCATTCTGTTCACAGATTTAACAGTAATCCTTGTGATCAGAAGGGCTCAAAATGCCTTTTACTTTTTTTTTTTTTTTTTAAATAAAAGCTCAGAATCTAGAACACCCTCATTTTGCCCAAGCTGGTGTTGAAACCTAATCCTACCTGTTGATTTCCAGATCTGCCAATTTAGTACCACTTAAACATTAAAACCTACCTCCACTCCCAAAAATGGATTTAAGAAATTATCATGAAAAAAGAAGTACACCAAGTTGCTACAAAGCAGACTTGGTAAAGAAGATCATTGTTTAGTCAACTCTATTTTAACTGTATTTCTTGATATTCCAATCTTCTTGTCACTTATTTTCAGGAAAAAGTCTTCTTTAGTTAGACTGAAGAATCAGCTCAACTGCAATCTAATAAATAATGCTTATTTCCCATGCTAAGATTCATTTTGCCTAACTTAACTGAGTTAGGTAAAGAAGTGACAAATCCAGTTGTGTGCATGTATATATTGATATGAAACAGAAAAAAAACATGTTACTTTCTATTGAGACTGAAGAATAGTTGCCAAAAATTCCCTGTAATGAAAAAGACCGCAACTTAGCAGCACCCCAGGCACATTCAGGCCTTGCTAATCCCACACAACTCCAGTTTTTGCCAACCTCAGCCAGAAACAAGGGCTCATGGCAGCCTTTGAGGCTGTTATGAGAACAGGTTCAAGGAACTGAGCCAATAAATTTCTCTACCACATAGGAAGTTACCCATGACATGAAGTATAACAGGCATGCTCCTTACTTTGGGCAACCCTTTTTGGTTTATAAATTGAGTATCATAGTACTAGTTACATAGCACTCCAACAGAACTATTCTTTTTCAAATAAGCAAAAATTAAATGGCAGTAAACTCGCTGGTCCAGCTGACACAATTCATTCATCTCTGACCCCACACAAGTAAGATGATGCAGGACCTGTTAGCACCCAGGACTCAAAGTGCAATTTACAGACCAAGTGCCAGCGGAATGAAGCAAGTACCCCAAATAACAGCTCCCTGCAGCTGAGGAACTATGGAGCTGCACCTAACATGGCCTTCAGTGGTACTCCAACGTCCAATTCCAAGAAGAAAGCAAAAGGATTTAATAAGAAAAATTGCAAAACCATTAAGACAAATCTAGTTCAGATATTTTTAACAGTATTAGCAAATGTAGATCCTAATAGAAATTTTGGGGTGGAAAAAAGTCCCCATGTATCTAGAGGGTTCATCCTAAACATTTAGCAGTTATTTTCACAGTAAGTCCTTTCATGTTTTGGTATACTAGTGCAACGGTCTTGTTCTCAAAGCAAGCCTGAAGGGTTTCTAAATTAGTATGTCAATGTTACCATGGCAACATAATGTACTACCAAAATGGACCACTTTTTTACAGTTACTATAATCGAGTTAGTGACCAAAGAAGTTATAAAAACTCTTGCTATTTCAGTTTTGGGGGGTTGGGGTTTTATTGGGTTTTTTCCTTTGTTTGTATTTGGCTCCTTTAACTATTTATGATCATTTTTACTATTCCTACACCTTTAAAAATATTTTTAAGAGCTTGTTTTGTTTATCATGCAGGAATAAGTCACAAAAATAGAATCACCACCACCAGCAAAAAACATCAGTTCATAGGACTTGCTCAGGGTAGTTGTAGTTTTAGTTCCCAGGCATACAAAGTTTTAGCACCCCACCTCTGGTTTTATTTTTGCGGACTGCTCCCAAACAGAAGACATTCTTTCCTTGTCACTATTTAAAACACAGCAACATCTCATCTCAGAGCTTCTTACACACCAGGATCCTGACCAACATGCTGTCTTTGATACCCTGGGGCATGTTAAATGGCACTGGATGCCCTAAAAGTCAACCTGCCATCCTTGATCAGACAATCTTCAAACTGAGAGTACTCAAGTTAAAAACATTCTCATGTAAAGTTCAGTGTTCAAAAGATATCATCTTCACGGTCATCACATCCACACAGACCAGAGTATCTGTCCTACATTCACACAAATTTGTTAAACACGTGAGTTTCTTTGTATCTCTGAAAGAAAACCATCACCCCGAGAATACAGCCAACCATCAAGGGCCACTACAGGATCCCATGTGGACAAGGAGCCACATCCATCCAGCACAGCCACAGCATCCAGCAAGTTTTCACGCAACAGTCTTTATTCAAACAGCATCAAGTATTTGAATTAAAATCCTGAAGACTTGTTCTTGAATCTTTTCTATTAATTGTATGTTTTTTGTATCATAAGCCTGCTGTAACAGCCTACTTGGGGCATTCCTGTGGTCTTGCTGTTTATAAAAAGAAAAATTAAAAAGATATAGAGATTATATGAACTTATTTCTGACTCTTGTGTTAAAATGAAAGAGGAAACTAAAAGTCATTGATTTATGGTTGTGCCAATAAAGAGCTTGATGTATTGGTTTACAACATGACTTGCCAATACCACTGACATTCTAAATCGATATCTCAGTTCAATAATTCATCAAGTTAGATACACTTGTTATGAAAATTAATAAGAATATTTACTTTTATTAGTGTGAGTACATAGCAAATATCCAACTTCTCTACTTTTGGTCTGGCTGACTTGTTCTTACTCTTCTAGATGATACTGCCATTTATTGTTGAGAGGTAACGCCTAAGCATATTTGATTAATCTACTAAAACAACTTGCTATAATTTATATTCCTTTCAGAAAGGTGGAGGAAAAGGAAGAAGCAGTGTCCAAAGACACTTTGTAAATCCTTCCATGAAGACTTAGTAGAGCCTACAATTGCTCCTGATCTTCCTTTGCCCTGTGAAACTACAGTAAAGGAGATAGTATCATGGGATTCCCATTCCACTCTATCCCCAGCTTTCCAAAAAATCTCATCTGAAAGATACAAAGGAGAACAACAGTCAAAATATACTATATATATATATATCTGTGTAGTGTCATATATACATATGTACATACATACAATCTTCTCTATGTATGTATATACAGTGCAACAGCTTAACTTGTGTGATTCCCAGTGTGGATGCACTTATTTAGGTATGAGTAACTTTCTGCTGTATGGGTGGAGTTTGGTGAAAGAGTGTACTACAATCTTTTCAAAAAACAAATACGCATGAATGAGCCACCAAAGTGAAATTACGCATAAAGGTCAAATCATTGTCCACCTTCAGCCTGCTGGACTTCCTAACTTTAAATGGCTTGTTTAACAGAACTGCCCAGTCAGCAATACACTGCAATGATTTGTGTGTGTGGCTTCCTCTTCTGCTGATTACAGCTTTTAGGCTATAACTAAAACAAAATGTGGCTCAGGGATTTTTCATATACAGCACTGAACACACACCTGAGCAAAAAAGTTAAAAATACCACAATCTTATTTTTATTCCCTAAAAAATACAAAAGCGCTGTATCTGCAAGTGCTCCAAATGTCACAAAAAAAACCCCAAGTTCAAAGGCATTAGCAATTGTACATTCCCCTATTATGTTGTAAAGATGCAGTGTGAAAAATCCTTTAGGATAATCTTCTCTGAATCATTAATTCCCTTCCATTTACATGAGAAAAGAAACACCAGATCTTTTTATGCAGTTTGTCACAAAAAAATCAGTAAACATTGAGGCCTCACAACCTGGCCTTTTCCCAGCTGTTTTGAAGGATAGATCCTTACTTTAGGATTTTCCCATTTACATTAGATAAAATAATCCTCCCTCACTCCAGAAGTCATAACAGCTGCATCTTAATTGGAAAGACAAACCAATAAGGACCAGAACCAACAACTGTTACTGCAAACTAGTGGCTCTGAATGCCAAGCAGCTGCCTTTCTGCCAAAAAACAATACATGACTTGTAAAAGTAAGGTGCTTGAAAACAAATCAAATACCAAAACTAAGCTACTGCCAACGAGGACATTGTATTTTAGTGATGAAAATGCATGAGACACCAGCCAATTTCAAGCTGCAATCACTTGAACATAATCCTTACATGTAAGGCATCATTTATAGGAAAAAATCTGAAATACCTACTGTAGAACTTATGACTTAATAGAAGGGATGCCAACTGCTAAAACAATTCACACACCTGGTTGTTTTTATAGTGTGTGAACTGATGGGGTCGTGCAAAACTTCAAGTTATTTTCAATGATGACTACACTGAGAGCATACCCATCCTTTGAGGGTAGAGAACACTTCTGGATCTTCATCAGACTTCTCATGTTATGCCCTTTTGCTGCACAACTGTCTTCCTCAAAATCCAAAGTTTTACTGGAAAATTTCACTGCTTGTCAGATCAATGTTTGAAATACAGCATCTTCTCTTGTTGAGAGCAGCATTTATGTACGTGGCAAAAAAATGAAACTGCTGTTACAGTGTGAAAGAGTTATGAATTTGCAAGTGGAGCACAGTACAAGATTGGGTCCTTCTCCATCACCTTGGCTGTGACGTGGAAGGAAGGAGAGGGGCTTCTGGGCAGCCACCCCACAGTGCTCTTCACTCTCCTCCTCTACCTGCTACAAAAACAGTAGACAGGCAAGGAGAAAAATCCCATTTTGCAGTTTTTTGCAGTTGCTTAGCAACTACTACCAAACCTCAAGACATTTCAGTCAATGGCACACCCACATTTCAACATGCTGAACATGAGGAACACACCACCTCAGCCCCAGGATGGCTACAGCCCCAACAGCAGCATGTCCCTCCACATTTTTCAAACCCGCTTCCAGCTTCTGCTTTCTTACACATTCCAAAACCCCCAGAACCATAGAGAGGCACAGCGAAGCACCCATGTGCTGGTGATGAGAAGATTTTTAATTGCAAAGATGCCAGCTACACCCTTTCCCTCAGTTACCACACACATACAAGCCACGACTGCCTTAAAGAGCAATTGAGATTGAAAAGCTGTCCCTGAACTTGCCCTCCTGTGGTAGAGACCAGTTTCTTCTCAAGTCATGGAATGTATAGGCAGTGACCATTACAGGCAATTCCCACACCTGTTATCAGTTTCGGTGGGAAGCACTGGCCAAATTGCACAAAACGTTTGGCCTTTGTGATCACACACTATTGTCATGCCAAATGTTTTCAGATTTTAAAACTTTAGATAGATACAGATATATATATGTATGTGAGGACAGACAGATTTTGATGTGGAACAGATTCTTCAACCACTCTTCTGTGAATTGCCACTAGACACATACAATCTATGCTGGAAAAAACATTTTATTTTTTTTTTTAAATGCTTCACTCCACAGAAGAGTATACATGGAGGGAAAAAAAACCTCCACATCACACTGAAGTGCAACAAGTTTGACATTATCAGTATAGGAAACCTTGCTAACCAAAAGTAAAAATTTATGCTGGAAATTAAACCATTGCTAAGCAGTAGAGGTTCAGAAACAGCTTGTCCAAGTACAGCAACGCAGCCAACAAGCTGCAGCCATATAAAAGCCATGTGTCCTGTTGCTTCCTCAGCTGGCAGAGGAGAAGGACCACCTCCACCACCCATGCTGGTTGGAGAAGCCATACCCACACGTACCCATTTCTCTTCACTGACAGCAAAGGCACTGTGGCAACCCTGGAGGTCAGCTGTCCCAGGGTGAGGGGCTGCAGGGGCCAGTCAGGGACCCCTGCTTGTTCCAGCTTCCCCCACTGCAGTCCAGGCCAGAGCTGGGAATTGCCCAGCCCCAGTGGTTTTGTTCACTTTCTGCGATCCTTAATGGCAACTGCAAACTTCTCTCATGGGTTACCTTTACACTAAAATAACTTCAACAAAATGTTGCCCCGGTGGTAAATCCAGAAAAAATAGGCCAGCACATTTCTAAGACAGAGAAAGGCTCAGACTCCATTTGAATTTCAAGGTGCATCTTGGCTCTTGTACTTACTTCAATCCATAAACCAGGAAAATTCCTTAATTTTACTCTATCCACTCCCTCCTTTAAACTAGTAGCCAGTACTTTTTGAAAACTTATCTGCCCTTATTTATCACCACTGACCTTCACTTATGAAAGTGTGCTGCTACCAAGTAGACCTCTCTGATGGTATTTCACAAACAACTCACTTGGCACCTCCAAGAGACCTGTTACATTCTTCATGCTTGTAATTCTTAGTATAACAAAACCAAATAATTCTTAAGAAATGCACTGTTTGTAAATCTCTCCTAAACATCTTGCAGCAGTAAATGCTCAGAAGTTTTTTTATTTCTTTCAATAGTGCCCCAGTAATTTTAATAGCTCTGCACTTCCAGGTGGCTTTTATGTGAACACTAGAAACAGAGGCAAAGGCCTCAATAAGTAGGTTTGGTTGTGGGGGTCTTTGGTGGTGGGTGGTTTGTTTTTGTTTCAGTTTTTTTTTTTTGGTTTTTTTTTCCCTTTGGTTGTTCTCTATTCGTTAACAATGTGACCTCACAGTAGCATTGCCAATGGCCTCCACTGGGAGCCAGTGCATACAGCACAGTTTTGAATAATCTGGCAAACAAAACTGGCCTTCAGACTTTCAGGCATCTTTTAAAAAACCCCATCGCCAAACCTGAAAGGACAAGAATAAAACCCCTGCTGGTTTTCCAGGATGGTATTAAAGAGAGTTAATTAATGCTTGGAACCATGACATGAGTTTGACCGTATCGCTCCTGTTTTGTACATAAAGAAAAACACTCAGACAGTGGAAGAGAAGCGCAATAATTACTGCAATTCCTGGCTCCTGAAGGTAGGTTGCATCCCCTCTGCCAGGCCTCAATGCAACCCTCAAGTCTTCCAAAATGACATGCCTCCCTGTGCTCCCACAGCCACCAGACACGCACAAATCATTTCAGGAAGCTCCAGAAAACACATACTGAGTTTGTTTAGTGCCTTCAATACCAAGTAGCTGCATAACAAGTCGTATTTTTTTTCATTATTCTTTAAGATTTCCTTTATCTTGTATTAACGTTATACTTTATCTTCCTTCCCAGGACAATTTGCTTTTGTAACTGATGGTATTTCTCACTGCAGACAAATCCATTCACCTAGAAATGCCACTAGACTAGACCTGTTCTCTATAATCAGTGACACCACAGCAAGTTTCTGTTGCATTACAAGCCTTTGCCTATCATCTGCACAGAAAACTCCTCCCAGCAGATATGATTCTGCAGATGCAATGCAAACATAAACACAGGTCCTTCTGAAAAGATCTTTTTCTAGGTCTTAATGGAAATGTTTCTAATACTTATTCAGCAAGATTGCCTGGTGATACTAGGTAAATTAAAAGAACACAGTGGAGCACACTGAATTTATTTAAAACACCTTTTACCAGGTAGAAATGATGTAAAAAAAGCACAAAGATTACTGTTTGGAAGTGTAACAAGGTGACTTAGGATGGCATTACAGAGACAAAAAATCAAAAATTTTGGTAATAAATGGAAGATGACAGGTTATGTTAGGATATCTTACCGAGATTTTCAACATTGGGTACAACAGAGAAGAAGGAACCAACAAAAGATGTAAAGACAGATGATATGATCAAAGCCACAGGCTTTGGGAAATGCTCTTTCAAGCAGTATCCAGAACTGACGTAAGTGGGACAAGGCTGCTTTCATCCAGGCAAGGAAAGTGTCAACAGAGTATTTCAGTAGTAGAATAAGACACACGGATGGCAGATTTCATAGTATGGGCAGATAGAGAAGCCTGCATCTCAGATATACTGCACTGGGAAAATCCTCAAGATATGGGCTTTCCCTGCTTGGGAGGGCCTTGGAAGAAATAAAACAGGGATTGGAAGGACTGATCAGTTTTTATTCCACTGCTATGGTATATGGTGATGACAACTTTTGTTTACATCTCCATTTATTACTATTATTATTATTACTATTAGTATTATAAAAGATTAACATGTTTAAGACAGGAAGAAAAAGATATTTTGGATTCAAGTGGATTGCAGAATTTTTACCTTAAACCACTTTCATAATTTCTCCATAAGTGCTGCTTTGCCTGGAAAGATCATCACAAAGGCTCCTTAAGGCACAAGGCTCTCAGTAGACTAACTTGGCAGAAATTGCACCTCCTACACAAGTTAAGTGACCTTTACTAACAAGAAATATTGGGACACTTCAGGGGTTTAAAAGGCTCTAAAAGCAAATTAAAGATTCCAGCTGAGCAGAGGACAACTTAGAAGGTAGATTAATGCTAACCCTGTTCGCACGTACTTAAAAATTATACAGACAAATCCCACATCTATACAGAAATAAAAGTTTTAATCTAACTATATCAAAGGCAACACAAGCATTCAAAACTTATGTAGACTATTTAAGGACTTAAGTCTCAAGGGAAAGTACATTTAAAGTACAAGTCACCTCAGGTGACAGCTTATATGAAATAAGGAAATCCCTCAGGATTCCAAAACTATGCTAAAATCATGCTAGATGCAATGGGGACTGAAGCAGAATTACACTTAGTATAGTTTTTCTCTTTGAGAAGAAAAAATGCAATTACTTTTTTTGAGGCTGTATCAGTTCTGCATTAGTAACTGGGCCACCTGACTTCACCCACAAGTGTAAGAAACTGAAATAAACCAGTAGTAAAAATTAACCTCATCTACCTGTTTCTTAGTCTTAGCTACTTATTTTCTAAATGCAACAAACAATTTCATTTTAAAGACAAAACTCAAATGGAGTCCCCAAAGGCATCACCATAGCTGGATTTCTCCCCTCTTTACAAAAACACTCACAGATTCCAAATTTTTCCATAGCAGAGCAAGGGTACTGTGCAGTAGTGCAAAGTACAGAGCCATGTTCTAATTAGTACCTTTGGCTGAAAGAAACCAAACATAGCAACGATCTCAAGAAGTCACACCTCTGTCACAGTGCTCTACATAAAAGCCCCTGGTTCAAGTCTACCTTGATGGAACTTGCAGCTGTTTCATCACCACTGGGCTTGGTGTGACAGAATCCTCAAACTGGCAGGCTCTAGGAAGAAACATCCTAAAAATAGAGCTCATCCAACACCTCGACACGTAATGAAAATCCTTTCCAGCTGTGAGGAAAAGCAGGAAACTCACACCCTGGTACAATGTTGAAGGCACAATTGCTAAACCCCATTTTGAAGGTCTGATATCAAGTTCCTAAAGAAAACCTGGTAAACTCCAAGTAAACTCTTCCTTGGGGAACACCATGTAAATGCTCCAAGCAGCTGAACAAGAACTTCTGACAATTCCATTGTCTCTTCCTGTAGAGTTTGGAAGGGCAGAACCATGCAAGAAAGCAACATGCACACTGCTGACAATGCCGAGCTGACCTCTGACTCGCAGGGCAGCTTCAGCTACAGACAGGTCCCACTTTTACAGAACAATGTCACATCAGACACGTGAACATTTCCAGATATATCATGAAAAGGAAATGAAAAGCAAGTTTCACACTTTAACATATGAATAGGACTTTTTCTTGCTTCAGATGGCCTAATGGTCCTTGAAATTGAAAAATCACAGGGGAAGAAAAGGGGCTGGGGGACAGAGATAGGAAGGAATGATTAAAAACACACAGGCAAGGAGGTAAAGAAGAGCAGAGAAGGGAGACTGGAAGTGTCAGTGCAAACCCATTCATTCTTCCTGCATGTTTGCGATACCTCACAAGACAACTCCACTAACAGTGGCTATCTCTAAATGATTTTCAAAAGACAACTGCACTGATCCAAGAAAACTACTCAATGTAAAAGGGATAACTGCTAAACTAAAATGAATGGTACAGTTCATATGGATTAAAGGGTTTATCAGATTAATTTTTGAGAATTTGACAGCAAAAAAAGAAAGTTCCAAACTTTCTAGTGGCTGTGATCGTAACTGGTATGTTAAACATGGAGCTAAGCAAACTCTCAGAATCAGTTTGGTTTATTTCTTCTTCAAAACAGATTTTATTATTACTGTTGTTATTTTTGCAAGTGCATTTCTAAGAAGTTATTTCCAGACCTATGAACAATCAGGAAAAACTAAAGCCCACACCATATTTGACCATGAAGAGTTGGAAGAGAGAACTTGGCATTGCCATTTACTTAAACAAAAATCCAAATGCTTATGGGAAGAAAGATAATGTTTTTTCAACTTTTTATATAAAAACTCAAGTCTAAATGCTTTGTCACTTATCTTGGCTAAGATATAAACAAAGAAAACCTCTTCAACCCCAAAGAACATAATGGCCATCATTTAAAGAAGGGGGAAATTTACTTTAATGTGGGTCGAAAAGGAGAAAGAAAATGTGTTAATACTAAAAGGTAAGATTCATGTCTTTGAAGGGACATGATGAAGAACTATGTGTCTCCTTTTCCCCAACAAGTATCCAATTCATGCTACAAAGGATGCTCACAGACAGCTTCCTCCAACACAACCCTTCAGGATCATCTATATGCCAAGAGACTATGTGTAATTTTAGCAGTCAGCCAGCTTTCTAGTTTTCAAGAACACCATAAGACAGCCAGACACAGCTGTGGGCTGCAGAAATAGGGCTGAGTACCAGCAAAGCCATAATTATGCACATGTAGGACTCAAAAAGTACTTGAAAAAATCCAAAGTATTGAGTACTCTATATAGATACATAAACTCAGGCCAGTTTTTTTGTGTTTACTGCTTAAGTTGGAGCTACCTTTTTGAGAAAGAAGAGTCTAGCTGAAGGTGAACCTTCCTTCTTCCAGAGCCTTTTGCTCTCTGCTTTCTCTCTTCCTGATCTCCTCCTGGACATTTTGTGCCCACTTGCACTCAATATGCACCAGAACAAAGATATAATTATCTATAAGTAGTGCCCAAGAGAAATCATCTAATAAAAATAAATCTTTCTTTAAAGCAATTTTGTCCAGCACATTTATTTTACTATACAGATGTAGCATATTTATGGGGAAGGAAAAAAAAGCTCCTCAATGACTGCATAAAGCATGTGTGGCCTATATGAAATGGCAGTAGGATATTTAAAAGATATATATAAAACATGCTACTCCCTTTTCCATTGCTGATATTCTCCAGTTTGTCCTAGTTTTCAAGTATGCTTACACTGGAGACAGAAATAGGTAGGTGTATACATACCTGTACATGTGTACACTCACACCTAGGATATACTCAGCTATAAAATGTTACACTATTTGGATTGCAGAATTAATATATAAAAAAATGACTTGCCTAGAGCTGCAAGGCCTGCTTGGTCTGCTATTTGGGGACTTCTAACAGAATCACAGAACAGCTGGGGCTGGAAGGCACCTCTGGAGCCTGTCTAGCTCAAGGCCTTGCTGACAGTAGGGCTGCCTAAAACAGGTTGCCCAGGACCACATCTCAGTTGGATTCTGAAAATCTCCAAGGATGAAGACTTCACCACCTCTTGGGGTAACCTGTGCCAGCCATCCTCAGAGTCTAAAAGCATTTGTTTACATTTAAATGGAACTGCCTGTATTTCAGTTTGTGCCTATTGCTTCCTGTTCTGTCATGGGGAACCACTGAGAAGGCTCCATGTTCTTTACTCCCCTTTATCAGGTACTGATGCATACTTGATGCCTTGGGTTTTAGCTTTTATATTTTTCAGACCCTGCCACTTGGTGTGTAACTCTGAAACTTCATATTAGATGTTAGTTAGTTCTCTTCACAGGATGGTTAGACAAAACTATCCCTTCCCAGCCAGAGAATCAAGGACGAGGTACCCAAAAAGCATAAACAATGGCTAAGGGAAGGGGGACAAGCCAGGGGGTTGAGACTTCATAATCTGGGGCTGTGGTTGGTTTCTTTCTTCTTCAAAACAGATTTTATTATTACTGTTGTTATATGTAGATGAACCAAAACTTATAAAAGTGTAAAACTTGTGACCTGGTTCCATTTTGGATTTGATTTGGGTATAGCCCCGGTCAGGCTCTTGCACTGCCCAAGGTGTATCCTTTCAATAGGTACCTATTTTATTCCTTTTGCTCTGTCTAGTCTCTGTTCCAGGCCAGCCTTTCCAGGCACCACACTGAAAATTCCATAGTTAATTTTAGTAAAAAGTATAGAAAAAAAAAAAAGAAACTCTGTGTAGGATCCTAAGGATCCCAGTGCTTTCAGGACTATTTTCCAAAGCCAGAAGTAAGAGTAGTTATAAAAAAAATCAATGGTAATTCAACACCAGATGGATTTAGTATCTGTAATGTTTTCTAAGAATGGATGTGTTCTAAAAGTTATAGACATGCTTTTGTTGCAAATTTAGGCTTCAGAGTTGCAAATTTATACTTCAGTACTTCATGCTGAAATAAAATATGAAAGTATAAGTTGCTTTGAAGCATAAGGAAAGAGAAAACACTTGCAAAAACTGTCTCTTTAGGGAGCTCAAAATCAGAGTTGATAGTAAAAAAGCATCCTAATTTTCCGCACATACCACAGTCCTCATCAAGTCACACTACAGATGAAGAACCCAAATCCTGTATACTTTAGCACAGGATAGGAGCATAACCTGCTTGGCTGTTTTTCTGTGAAGGTTTAATGAAGGCAGTCTGGAAAACCTCCTCCCAGTGGACAGCCTGTGGCAGGATCCTTTAGGCACCTGCTGCAGCCAACATGCAAGTGCCAGTAAAAGAAGAGCAAAATAAATGTGACTTTAAGGCAGTTAAGTACCCACACATCTTGGAGCCCTGCAGGCACCAGTGAAGCTGTCAAAATTCAGATCAGCAATGTGCCACAACTGTGTGAGACACCTTTGAAGAGCAGGAGGAGCAGAAGCAGCTCCTTGGGTCAAGCTCTTACAGAAACACAGCTGTGGTGTGAGGTACCTGCATGAAGGCACGACAGAAAAGAGCCCTGTTTGCAGAAAGTGGTCAGCAAAGCTCATAAATCACTCAAGAAAGGCCTGATCTAGAGATGACAGGAAGATAAACGGAGATGCTTGCTTTCAGTAAAGAGGTAACTGGCTGAGAGAAAAAAAGCAGATATGTCAGACTAGAAAAGGTCAGAGCCATGATTTGTATTTGTCAGAATGAGCTTTCCAAGCAGGAGTCAAGGACTTCTTGCTGCAACAAATAAATACATAATAACTTAAAAAAAACAAGTATCTTTGCTAAGAGAACTTACATTCTTCACCTGTGTGCTGTCCTTGGGAACCTCTGCATAAGCGATATTTTTGGATATTATTGTGGTTTAACTCCAGTCAGCAGCCACTTGCTCACTTTCCCAACTAGCAGGATCAGGGAGAGAATTGAAAGGGTAAAAGCTAGAAAACTCATGCATTGAGATAAGGACAGTTAAATAGGGAAAATAAACCACGCTTCCATGGGCAAGCAGGTGTTCAGCCAGATCCTGGGCGAGCAGGGCCCCACCACATAACAGTGACTTGGGGAGACAAACACTGTCACTCCAAATGTCCCTCCTTCCTCCTCTTTCCCCCCAGCTTTATATACTGAACTTGATGCCACATGGTCTGGAATATCCCTGTGGTCAGCTGGGTCACCTGTCCTGGCTGTGTCTGCCCCACCCTCCCATGCACCCCCAGCCTCCTCACCAGCATGGCAGCACCAAGAGCAGGAAAGGCCTTGGCTCCCTGCAAGCCCTGCTGAGTGATAATAAAAACATCTCTATGTTATCAGCCTGTGGTCAGCACAAATCCAAAACACAGCCCTATACAGCCACTGGGAAGAAATTCAACTACCCCAGCTGAAACCAGCACAGATATCCACCTCCCAAAAAGGGGGAGGTGGCTGCAAAGATGTCAAAGAGCCCAAGGTTGAATGACAGGTAGAAACTGAAGGGCAGAAAGAGGGAGTGGAAAAAGTGGGGAAAAAAGAAGAGTAGATTTAAATGGGAAAATGAAGCAGACAAATTTAGAAAGGTGATGGCAGCAAGGAGAGGAGAACTGTGATGAAGACAAACAAGAAGCACCAAAACACTGGAAGATAACAACATCATCATATTCAGAGGTCCTCTTCTGCTGCACCTTTCATGGTACTGCATTTCACAGAAAATTGACACCAATTGCACAGCCCCTGACTGAATTTACCCAGTCCCTGGTGAGCTAGGGACCAAAACAGCAACCTTTCCACAATATGGTAAAGGAAAACAGGGGACACCACATGGCACAGAGCCATGGATTACAGTAGGGCTGATGTAACAGTAATGGAAGAGGAAGGGATATAATTTATCACATCCCTCATACATCTTCTGACTAGACTGCTGTTGTAATGTCACAGTAGAAATACAAAGCTGCACACTCATTTCCAGATGACTGCAATGCCCAAAATACCCAATGACAATTATGACATTGAGACAGAAGGAAATCATCCTTACCCTGGGAAATTTGTACTGTAAGCACTTGCATAGACAGGAATAGTTACACTGATCTTATATTTTTCACTCTTTGTAAAGATATTTGCAGTGATGGTTTATAATCCGAAAGCACAGACTGTTCAGTCTACCTTGCAACTCCACAGTTTGTGGTCACATAAAAGATAATTCATCTTTATTGTCTCCATTTCTCCCTTCCACTCCGGCCTTTTTCTGCCTAGATTATACAGTCGAGAAACATTTTGGCACGGACACTGTATCATATTTTGCTTTTGTATTATAGGGCAACACACCACATTGTATTAACATCTCTCCTTTAGTAACATTATATACAAAACCAGACCTTGAAAAAACACTTATATCCATGGATGCTAAATGACCCTAAATAGATGAAAGAGCTAAATGTTCACAAACTTGTGAAGATGTGCATACCACTACAAATCTAGATATCCACATTTCTCTCCAGTTAAACAGCACTAATAACATGTACAAGTCTTCTGACACATTGCATTACTTTGTTACAGCGTTGTTTCTATAGTCTTCCTAATCAGGAAGTAGAATAACCTTTGGCTTAGTCTACCAACTTTCACAATGTTAAACTCTCTTAAAAGAAAAGCAAGAATTTAATATCCTTCTTTGCCATTGATTGGTGTTTTTGTACTACACACATTCAGGACAGTATGGATGATACAGTAAAATTATTCTACAATACCCAACAGATAAGCAGCCAAATAAGTAGATGGCCATAGGATCATCATCAATGTAGAAATATTGTTTCAATTAAGAAACCAATATACTACAGAAGTATGCAACAGCTACACAACAGGGCACAAACCCAAATAACATCTTAAGTTATGGAACAGACAATTAATGTTTAAAAATGACATATATACAAAATGAAGATTGGGGTTGGAAGCCCCAGGTGCTTCATGGAAAGATACAGCAAATATTTGTGTCTACAGCACATCCATGAAAGACAACATGAAATTAAGACAGGAATCTCGCTACCAGGATTATGCAGACAATAGCATCCAGGATTACTATTTGCTGGCTATATTCTGCATTTAATCTATCAAGTCACACTTAATACTGATGGTAATACATTTAAGAACAATTTAAATTAATCATAACAGGAAATCAAGTGTAAAATGAAATTAATATCCATTTTGTTTTTAATTTACCATACCATTATGAGAACTGCAAAGAAGAGTCACTTTCACTTCCTGCTCTATAAAACACAGCTCTACTCTTAACATTGCAAATGCCTGACACACAGCTGCCCAAAGCTAGGCATATTTCATTCATCCAGTTTCTAAATCCACATGGTTAGTTCCCCCGGGTAACTTGTGCCAGGCAAAGAGCCCTGCAGGAGGGGAAGGTAGGACAGGGCAGACATTCTCCTGTGCCCAGTCCCAGGGCATGGGAGGACACGCATCCCTGAACTGGAGCAACAGCTGTCTGCACACAAGGAACATTTTGGACCCCATTAAACAGTGCTGCTGCATCAGTGTGGGAGGAGTGTCACAACAATAAGGCCTTCCCAAGCTGAGGCATACTGTGCTGAGCCCACAGAAAGAATCTCCACCAAGAGGGCTCATCCTGCACCTTCACACCACCCAGCCCAAAAGTCTTCAGCTCTGAAGAACAAAATGACCTTCACTCCACAAAATACAGAAAACAGGCTATTGATTTCCTGTGAACTCTCCAAGTGTTATAATAAGCATTTATAGATGCGCTATTGAATGTCTCAACCATTTAAGCAGGCAGTCATTTCATCAGCAAAGTAATAACTGGAGTTAGTTCCAAAAACAGAGGAAAAGCAAAAAGGAGCTTTAGGGCACAATGTCACTTTTCTCATTCTAATATAAACCTTTATGCATATATCACTGGCTGCTACTCAAAAACTGAAAGGCATGTAAGTACAAATCCTGCAAAATAAACACTGTGGTAATACTTTAAATCCTTACGACTTTTTCCGGAGTATTTCTTTCATTGCTAACAGACTACAAAAAAATGCATTAACCTTAAGTATCATGTTTCCCCTTTAGACTTGGTAAGGGTTTAAGCAATGCAAAATTCACTTATATGCACAGCAGTAAAAGGACATAATATCTTAATAAGGAAGAGTTAGTGCAGCACAGTTTATTACAGCTACTCAGTTTACTGCATATATCCTATCTCCAGCCAGCAGCCGAATCTGGTGTTTCTAACATTACTCTTCCAAGAGTATTTCTATTGGATTTCTATGATGAGAATACTGGTATGACATTGAAAGTGTTTTCTACACAAACATATGTTAGAGCTATATAGTAAAAAATATATATGTATTTATACATGTTTACCTGCATATATAAATTAAACACTTGAGATTTTGATTTTCCCAACATACTTTTGTGCCTTTACCATACATATGTATATACATACACATACCGTATTCCTGTTGGGAAAGAAAAGTTTCCTTTTCACATAACAAAGGACTTGGAGATTCAACCATAGGGCAACATACAAGAAATGAGAACAGTCCACAGAGGTACATAACAGACATGCTATGCATACATCTCCTAACAAAAGAGTAATTAAAAACCTTTACATAAAGAAAGTCACTTACAAAGCTTGAATAGAAAATCTCATTGATAATTATCTGAAGTGTGTCAAATTTCCTGGAGCAATACACTGGTTATAGTTAAAATATGCTTATAGCAACAAGGATGTCAACTTTTTAGAGAGTAATTCACACAAACTGTTGCTTCAATTTGTTTTCTTAGTTTATGGAGAAGAAAAAATGAGGTTGTAACAGAATAAAGCAATAACAAAGTAGCAAATTCCTTGCTGTTAAGATATTGCAAAGTTAAATTACAGTGTCACAAGTTCTAGTTTCACTACTGTCACGTTTTCTTGTGATATTTGCATAGATCACCACAGTTCTTTCTGGAGCAAAGACATCACATCTGAATAGCTGTTGGTGCATTGTTTCAGTTCCAGTGGGTGGTGGTATTACCTGTATCCACCACCAAAAATATGATAACTCTTACAGTGTTTTCCCAGACATGCTTTATGTTGCTTACAAATAAGAATAGCCTAATACATGGAGTAGAAAATATCAGCCTCTCCTCTCTTAGAAACCCATTTGTCTGGATTTGGTAAACATGATTCAGCTGCGAATATTTACCTTTTACATTTCATTATTACTAACATTGATTTCAGTTACTCCTTCTTGGGATGCTGTTGCAAAGGTTATAAAAACAAAGATAAATTATTTAAAGTGAGCCTCTGTTAAAAAAGGCAGAAGACATAAATCAGCTTAGAGCATCTTTAAAACACTTTTGGTTGGTAACTTGGGGCAATGAGGGAATAGAAAACAGCTCAATAACAATATGCTCTCACATCCTGAGTCCTCCCTGTCCAGGCTTAACTGTCACAATGCAAGAATGCAATTTTCCAAGTCTGCCTAAAAGAAAACAACTTCAAAAACAGCTCCTGGAATATGGAAAAATAACTTGCTCTTGACTAAAACAGATACCAAGTTAACTGTATTAGTCAATATTAAAACTTCAAACTGTTATGTACCAGCTGTGATTAAACCTCCCAAATACTCTTCTGTTTGAATACACAATCACAAATAATACAGATTGTGTCTTTGCTGTGCCCACTGCCATATAAATTTGGTAATAGAATAAATGCTCACATTTGAGGGTATCTACTCAGAAGGTAACACAGTTCCACACCACATGCTTGAAAAGGGAACAGCCTAAATTTTACTTTGGTTTATACAGTAGAAAAAAAAAACTCTTCAAGGGTAAGTGCAGAGGGAAGAATGAAGACTAATACCAAAATAGCTCCTGTTCCTAACACCTTTCTGATCCTGGCTGAGACAATCTACTCGTACCTCGGACGCATGGTGGCAGCCAGCCAGCCAGATGACTGCTGACTTAATATACAAGTTCATGTGGGCTCTGGAGTCTGACATAGACAAGGGCATTAACTCTGAAGTCTCACCAGTCAGCCTTAATAATCAAAACTCATCAAATGAGTCATGACTACATTATGAGACTTTTTTTAATACTTTATGCTTGGTTTCTTTTGTTCTGAACAGCTTTCACTGTAGAATGTTCTCATTAAATATGCATGCTTTTTATAGGAAAAGTTGTGATCAATTGATGCGTAGGTCAAGCATGAAAAAACTTAAATGAGCATGACGCTATGATAAATACTGTAATAGTCTCAGAATCACAGATTAAAAGATTGGCATAAATATATCTTGTTTCTTTCCACTGCTGAAGGCAGTTCTCACAATAAACAAGGCTTTGGGCCAAAATTCAGCCTTTGAGAACAATAAATACGTATAAAATACATGTATGTGCAAGCAAAGGATATATTGAAATCTACCAGACTGAATAGCTTCAGTTTCATTTTGAAAGCCACTTAAAATAAAAGCTAGTAGATGAAACAAAGAATCCACCCAAACATGAAGGCTCCAGCATCTTTGTTGAAAGAACAATAGCATAATACTCCTCATCCCTCTACCTTGTTGCAAGAGAACCATCAAGATAGTTATTGCTGTGATCATATTAAAGAATACTTCACAAAATTATTCTTTAAATTGATCAATATTTACAGATTTGTCTTCATATGCCAGTAGCTATAAATGCTCTAATTCAATTGCTCAGCAGAAAACATTCCAACAAAAAACATTTCTATTAGCATAACAAAAGGCAACCAGTAAAATCACTCTCATGCACAGGCTCAAAATTTCAAATGAAAGCAATATTTCTCATCTAAATCCACACTATTTTTGAACTGAATCCACTCCAATGATATGTTTTGTAATCTGATGGCTCTCCCACCGGAGTATACATGATATTAACGAAAGCAAGATCAAATTAAACAGATGACATGATTAACAGTATTAATTTCATGCATGACTGTTTTACCGGAGAGATAAAGACCTGAAAGTAATTACCACCAAGTAAAACTCCTTCACTGACCTCTCTGCTCCCAGCTAGCAGTCTTTAAGTACTGATGCTTTGCAACAAAGACCAGTGCCTTTCATCTGTGGGCTTTCTTTTACGCTCCGAGCTGAGCACCTCTCCCGTTGCATGCACGCAGTACCTCTGTATCTATGTCTGTAATGCAGCATAAAGATTACTGGGGAAACCTATCAAACCGGCAGGCAGCAACCCCGGCCGCCAATAAGCGGGAGGCACATGCAGAATCCAGCACATGCTCGCTGAGGCTCGCAGGCTGGCACCGCTGCTGAGCAGGCTGCTAATCTAATTATAGCCCTTGGCTGAGCGCAGGGCTGCTGAGGCACGGTGTGGAAACACAGCCCAGCACATCACACCTCGCAGCATCACTGCCTGGGACTGCCATTCGTCTGCGTGCATCACCATAACATCCCTGCTTGGGTACTGTTGTTGTTTTATCGAGTGATTCACCTATGAGGGGGTTTGTCTCCATCTCTGAAAACAAAGATCTATTTAGGTGTGCCCTTTGAGAAGCTGACCACTTGGAGTTTGCTAGGTCTATTCCAAGGAGACAATAAAATGAAGCTGTTTGTTCTGCCAGTAGGAATTGTTTTGAATGCATGCATTTCCAGCACCACACAGAGCAGATCTCAGGTTCTGTGCATTACTGCACAGTCTACAGCATGGACCTCAGATTAGCAAGCCACCACACACATGCTTTCAGCGCACAGTAGCCCTACAGAAGTCAACAGGACCCCCTCTGTCCTTTACATTTACCCGTGGGCAAACACCCAGATTATCAGAGGGCTTCTGCGTGCATTGGCACATAAAGTCCTAACTAAGCTTTCACGAGGCTAGAGTGCAAATGCCAAGGAAATTTTTGCCATTATGCAAAACAACTTAAGTAGTTTGGAAAATCATGAGCAAGACTGCTTAGATGTATGGGGAACTAACACAACTAAGTCCTATATACTTACTTATGCTTATTTTACAAATAAGTCCACAAAACAAAAGGAATGTTATGGTCCAAGAGAACATTGTGTATTTGAAAGATGCTGGGAGCTTTTACAACATCAGGTAAATAATCCTGGAAAAAGATACAGAAGCTTGTTTAGTCTTCCTTGGTAGTATACTTAGATTAATCCTCACTGTTTAGCACAAACAGAAAAACACTCTTCAGATGTTTCCTGTTTCCACATGGTGATATAATCACCTAAGCTCTACACTGACCAAAAGGTTTTCAAACAGCAGTGACAAGATGGAAACACACTGCCTAACTACCAAAAAAACCAGTTGTGGTGCCAACTCTCTCTTGTGAGATACAGTACATTTTTCATGACTGATATTACAAAAATATTAGAATGCTACAGCATTATGTACATACAAACTACAATGCATTTTTAAGATATTTCACTAAGTTATACATAAATTATATCCATAAACATTAGTAAGATCTTGAACCTCACTGCAATAATGAATTCCACTGAGCCCACACTGGCATTTTTTCTAATTCTTTACTCTACCAGCACCATACAGTATCGGGCACAGTCCAAGAGTATGATATTAAAGGCTGTCTATAAACACTTTCTAGCTATTGTACTAACTTCAGTAAAAAAATTATTTTTGGTACTACATAAAATTTTAGTAATGGAACAAGATCTCAATGTCATAACACTGCAAGACCATATTTACTGGCAAGATGTAAATAGCTATGTCACAGCTTTCCCCTAACCTGACAGTGAAAATTGCTCATAAAGAGTTGCTCTGTGCTAGAAGTACACTTCATCACTGTAAGAATAATATTCTCAAAGCTATATATGGCTAGAAATAAAAAAGAAATGCAGGAATAGTGACATTTTGCTCCTTGATTCAATGTTCAGACAACATTAAGTTTTGCGTTTCGATAAAAGAAGGCTGTTTTATTAAGTCTTTCTTTATAGATGACATAATCTAAAAAGTTCATCAATTATTATAAACTGTGCCTCTTTAAAATAGTGTGGAATACTCCAAGTTTCTCAGCCATACTGCTTGAAACCAGGAAACCATGTATTTAATGATGAAATGCAGAAGAAGCAGTTATACAGAGGTTAAAAACTTAATTGGAAGAGTTTAACAGGCACGTGGAAAAGATGCCCAATGATTTGATGATCAGATTCAAAATGCTGTTTTTCTAACAACATTTTGCCAAAGGTAGCAACAGGGGAATAAGACCAATAAAAGTCTTTACCCTAGTCCTCTGATTACTGGGAATGCTCACATTTGCTAAACAAAAGAAAAGATGCACAAACACAAACAAAAAATAAAGAGACTCAATTCTTTTAATCTAATCCCCATTCAAAAATAACCAAGGCATGTATGAAACTTGAAAAAATTACCAAAAAAATGAAACAGGAATTAACCAGGCTCAGCTACTACAGGACTCTCAGTTTTGGCTCCCTCCCATGCAAGGTGCTAAGCCTACATGTCCCTCACCTCTGCCCAGCAGGTCCCCAAGCCCTCGACGCTTCACTCTGTTCAGCTCCAGCACAGCTCCCCAGCAGCCAGCCTCTGCCTCCTCCCACAGCTGCTGGCTCCAAGGGCATGTTCAGCCACAGCCCCAGCAAGGGCTGCCCTGGCAGCACTCTCAACATACCATTGCAGCAGGGTGTTTATTCCAAACTTGCTTTCTTTTTTAAAACATCATGGTAGTAGCTGCAAACCCACAAACAGCTGCTAAGGTGCATTTCAAGAAACACCTATTTGTCTCTGCAACAGAATCAGTACTCACTAAACCTCTGTGTTTAGCTTTGCAGATCAGCCAGAAGAGTGCCAATGTCTGTGTCAATTTTTACAGTTGCTTTTAACCATTGTGACAATATGGTCAGGAAGGTATGGGGAACTGCACAGTGGGGCTAACATTTAGACAGCAGTCATTCACAAGAATCCACATTTGGCAATGGCAGGTGGCTAAAACTCCAACTGAGGACAGTGCAGAGCACCTGGATGATGCACTGGACTTGTGACAGGGTAGAGCCATCTATAGATGTGCCAGCAAGAGAAGCCAAGAGAGGTTTCATAAGGACACAGTCACAAGAGACTCATCAAATCCCAGAGAATACAGGTTTCACGAGGACACAGTCACAAGAGACTCCAGCAAGTCTCTGTTGGAAATGAACAAATTGTGAAAAGTACACAAGTTGGCCAATATTCGGCAGACTTTCATCGAAAGCAAAAGCCTGTCCCTGGCACAAGTTACCCGCCTGTGCTAAGCTTCAAGTTCCTGCTCCTCCGCATGGAAACAGAAGGTCTCTGCAACATTTTTAGCAATTATAAGCAAGTTAGGCTTTCTCTAGCTCAGCTCCTTGACAGAGGAATTTCAATTAAAATTTTCCAAAACCATATGGTCCGAGGCAGATGCCCATCACAGAGGGGAGGAGAGAGAAAAACCTATGAGTGTATGATGAATTCATCATATGACACAAAAACCAGCCTCCTACAGTGAAAACTGTCTAGGCTAGCACATTAATGAATTTTGCACTTCATTTAGGCATATCTAAGTGAATTAACAAACAGATTACTATTCCGGGAACAAATAACTTTTTACTATATTATTATCATTTGTGTACGTACTTCCATATCCAATTATTTTAATAAAAGAATATATTAAAAATTTCTGATGTGTCTTGCAACTGAACAGGTTTTACTCTGGACACCACTTAACCTTTGGCTTAAAAATGTATCAAATATCACTTGCAAACTGCTACCTCAGTTACTTAATTAGATTTTGCAAAGTATAGTAAGCATATGGAATGAAAATAAGTTGAGCAAAATGGCTGGTGAATCAACATGCTGCATTTCTAAAGGCAATAGTGTGTATATTTCCAAGCTGTAGCCTTGAGAGCTTGAACTGAACCAATTACTCTAATGAATATTTTACTTGGCTTAATGCATTCATTAGACTTTTAGAAGTAAGTTAAACCATTCCATGGTTATGTTTACATAACAATAAAATCTTAAGATTTTTGGATGGTACTTCTGACATTCACACAATTTAAAAGATAAGGGGACAATTTTCTCTTCCACTAATTTTTCTACATTCCAGTTTTCCTTCCCAAATAACTTTATCTAGCATTATTTTCTTTTTCTTTTGAAAACTACCTTTGATTTCACAATAGCTATCTGCTGAGCTCTTTCCTTTCCTAACAAGTATATGGAAAGCCTGCCAATTGGTGGCAAACTCATCACTAGGCCCATCATCATTTATGGAGGACAATAAAACATGGGCGTAGTGTTTGCTGTATAAAGTTTTCTCTGGAAGTCACAAATGCCTTGAGGTTGGCACACAGCATGAACAAACTTATTTTCATTTTACATAGCACAGCGGTATTTCCTGGATTGCCCCAGTTTTGACTGGTAAGCAAGCAGTTACCTAGCCACACGTGTGCATTTGTCAATGCTCTTGATTATGTTCTGAAGTTGGACAGATAACCCAGAACTTCAAGCTTTTTTCCAGATGAGCTCATTATATCCATAAACACCCCAGACAGAACTCCTCTGTAAGATTAATAACAGGCAGAGACGTCTCTATATTAATGCCAGAGACTTGGTGCAGGATGGCACTAAGATTGATCCCTACAAACTATTTACTTTTATAGCATTCTTATCCAGTTTTATCTCAGAATCATAGAAAAACCAAACAAAAAAATCCTCCACACCCACTTTCCAAAGAACATTACTATCCCTCACCTCCACAGATCTACACACTAGTAGCCTCCTCCCTGCAGACCTAGCTGACTGAAATGATGACATCAGCCCATCACTGCCACCTTGGAGAGCCAGGGAAGGAGCAGTTCAGCTGTCAGTGAGGTGTGTTTCAACCTACCACTGATGGATGTGGCATAAAAGGATCTCAAGGGAAGCCTGCAAGAGCACTTGCACTTTGGACACAAAACCAAACGTGGAGTAACACAATATTATTGGATTCTTAAGAACACACAAATCCCAAACAAAAGATCATGTAAAAAGGTCAGACTTCACATCACCCTGAAACATGGTTCCCTTTACATACCATGCAACACATCTCCATAACAATGTCAGCTTTCCCTTCCTCCTCAAGTTCAATCCATTTTGCCTTCAGTGCAAGGTTTTCTTCACATTTATACCATATTTCAGCAGTCACCTCAAACTACACAAATATGCTTTGTGCCCTCTTGTATTTCTACCTTACTTATTTTTCCCTCCCTTTCCTCACAGCTACTGGCAGAGACACAGTAGGAACCGTCCATTTCAAAAGGTGTAACACCTGTCAGCACAAACAAGGCCAATCAAGACCAAAACGTGTGTGCCTTGTAGCCACCATTTCACAGCCTCTGGCTGACCACCTAGATGGCCACAAAAGTTGGTGAGCCACAGAAAGGGACCACACTGTTTACAATAAACACAGAAATAGCTTTAAACAGTGCATCCAGAACATGGATCCCATATAATGCATGACTAACTCACACAGAACCAATGATCATGATCCTAGCAAGTCAAAGATTGGAAAATATATTACAGAAAAACAGCCTCTGATTCCAAATGGTTAAGTGAGAAAGACATATTTGCAGACAACAACAAACAGGTTTTAAAAAAAGAGCACAATAAAAAAAACCCAAACAAAACCAAAACCAACAACAAAAATCAAATTAAAAAAAATAATAAAAAAACAAACAAACAAAAAACCCCCCTTGACTGACATAAGATGTTGACATCCTAATATAAGGTATAACGGTAGCAAAAGATAACTGCTCACATGGACATAGAAGATTAAAACTACATTGGAACAGGCCACAAAAGGGCTTCATAAATGGAGATACATTTTTTGTAGTTGCTGGTGGAAAACAGGGACCCTTAAACCAGAAAACTGATAGACAAGTACTGATTTCCCTAGTGGAAGAGCAGAAAAAAGAGCTTGTAATATAGTAAGTAAACTTCTTGCAACTCCACATTATTAATCTTCATCACCCCTGCTGGCATTTTCTTCTCTATTTAGTAGCATGTTCACTATGATCACGTTGCTGAAATGGGTGACACAACCTGATGCTGAGTATATCCAACTGAGATAAGATTGCCTGGGAAAACCTTAAATACAAGTCTTCCATTACAGGACAGGTGCAATTTTTCAAAAATGCTGTGCTGCAGAGTGCAAAGGCTGAAAGATGAAGTATAGCATTCCTCCCTTTGAAGAAAAAACTCTGTCAAACCTGCTCACTTCTGTAATTAAGAATGTTATTTCCAATTCTGAGTAGAAAGAGCAGCTCCAAGGTTTTCTTTGATCTTCTGTGATTACAATGAAGACCCATCAGGCTCTCTAAACCCCATTGTTTTTTTATTCTTCAAAGACTGTTTTTCACTATTACATCTCTCTAAGTGAGAAGGTATTTATGTTGAGCTGCAAGATGCAACTAGAAAGCAAGCCAAGGTGCAACTGCTGGAACATGAAGTGGTTCTTTGCAGACACTAATGCATATAGGCACTTGCACAAAATCCTCCTTGCTGCCAGGCAGCTCTCTGGGAGCTCAGAGACTGCAAACCTTTAAGACTTCAAGTCTCCAGTCCACACCCATAATTCAGGGTTTCAGAGCAACTCTAAGATCTTATTACTTTACACCAGAATTGAAAATATTTAGCACAATGAATCCCAAAGAAAACTATGCAACGGCTTTGGTTACCACAGAAATCAAGGCTAACAAGTTTGAAGACAGCCTACTAAATGTCAAGCCCTTTTAGCCAAAAGTAAAATAAATTTAGATTTTAATCTTAGAAAGATTATAATTAAATTTCTAGAAATTATGTCCATATAAAATCAGCAACCATGACTCGCCATACTGGAACTCAGTCTCACGGTCTTCTTACAAGAAGCCAGAAGCATTTTGCTGGCACAGATGAAAAGTCTCTCCAGGAAGAGAGATTTAATTATTTAATAGAGCAAGCCAAAAGCTCTTTTATGAAAAAGTCATCAGGACTCTTATTCCATATAATGCTCCCGAAGAAGAGCATACGTTCATCTTGGACAGCTTGTACACCTAGCAAGTTAAATTTTGCTGAGCTGATAAGATCCCCTTGTCCTTCTTCCAAGAACTGCTTGATGCTTTTGTCTAATCCCCTAATGCAAAATGAGCACTCAAGTCACATAAGAAGGGCTATAAAAACTTTCCATAAATGGAGACAAATGAGTAGCTATCCCTCAAATCGAGTGGCTCCCAGCCCTTCCTTTCCATCCTTTTCTGAACATTTCAGCACTTTCATCCCTGCATAGTGCTCCAACTAAGGTGAAAGGGAGAGTGATGATCCTTCTTAGCATGGGAGCTAAGAAGTGCTCTGAAAAAGACAGGAAATGTGCACTAGGGGAATTCTGCCACATTCTGGGAACAAATTACTTACTGTTCCACCTTCTCAAACTTTCCTCGAGCAAAATAGCAGGCCTTTTCTTCATCTTCCTTTCCTAGTCCTGGGAGGAAAAAAAAGTGCCAAACTTCCCAGAAGCACACATCTGCATGGCCAGTAGCCTCACATCAGTCACCACTTGTAATAACACTGGTGCCAATAACCAGAATTTCTTCAGGTGGCAATTCTTATGAAGTGCCCAAACCAGATGGAACCTTTCAGACCTTTGTCCCAGACACAACTCCACTGGACTTCCAGAACAAGTTTCTATAAGCACAAGTATTAGGATTTTCAGTTTTAAATTAAGCAAATTGCAAACACAACCTTCATCTCAGAGGCACTGTAATTTAACACTGCTTACACACACATCACATTAGTGGGAATTTATTATTTATCAAGAATGTATATCAACATAAGATTAGGAAAAATCAGAGTTACAGGTCTGAACCCAGCCTTCATTGTAAATTCACACACAGTTTGTGAGCACCAACACACAGCAAGTACAGCTCAGCTTTTCTAATAATGTATTCAATGAAGCTCAGTGCATTTTTGAGATCATTGATTTCCCACTACATCAAGTGGATGACTCTCAGCCATGAGTCTTAAAGTCCTAAACATATCAGTAGTAGGAAGGGAAATCAGTAATCCCATACAACTTAGCCTTAATAGCATAACAGGAGCCCTTTTTATCCCTATAGAATGTAGGCACAAACAAGGGAAGATAAGGTCAAAAGGTGAGCACTCAAAAGTGAAGTCAGAATTGGACCTTTCAGTCAGTCTCAAACATTTCTCTCCTGCATGTTCTACAACAATGCAACCTTTACTGATGTGAGCCAAGAAAGCCCCTTCTTGAAGTCTGCCTTAATCAGGACTTATAGAAGAAGCTGCTCCAAGAGTAATCCTCAAATAAAACAGACACTGATATTTTCAAAGCAAATTCCAGTAGTCTGTAGTCAAAACATAAGCAGCATAACCACAGTAAAAGGGCTGCTAGAAAAATGAAACATTAGCAAGTTTCAGAGTTGCCTAAGTGTTTAACACAGACTTCACTATTGGCATTATTTGTATTCTATAATAGAAACTGCATAACTATGAAAAATGGCATAACTTGAAAAATGTCATAATTTTTATACTCAGTTGGACTGCTGCTGGCAATCCTACCATACACCACTCACTAGCACGTATATTCCTATTTGGAAGGACTGAGTGGAAGCAATGTGAATAACCCCACACATACTACTGAGTTTTCATGCTGATCAGTTCAACACATAGGCTGCAGCATGTGCACATCAAACTTGCAAAAATCTAATAATTTATCTCTTACAGTATTAAAGCTGTTTGGCATATATACAACTTCCCCATTTATATAATTCCATATCTGTTTTATTTAAAACAAACAAACCACTTTGACATATTGATGTTGGGAAGAATTTAGAAGGCTCATTTTCCCTTGGGGTACTCCAGATATAATAAACTCTTGTGGTAAACTACTATACTATATCGGGTAAAAGTAGCTTCTACTATTGTTTTGCATCACATCAATGAAATGAGACCAAAAACCAACCAAATTTAGATGTACAATTTCTTTTTTAAAATTCTACACTCTGTGTTAGAGCCAAGAACTATTTCAGAAGTCTGTATTCATTCAGAACTCAGGATTTAAATTGACTTTCATAGCCCTAAGGGTGCATAAAGGGAAAGTCTGAAAATTGCCACGTTTTGCAGCATTCACACAATTCTTTTGGGTCTCTCAACGTTTATATTATTTAAATTTCCAAAACTAGTGGAAGAAAAATTTTGGAGTAAAACCAGAGACTTCTTAAAGTCTTCTAAATTATATCATGTATTAGAACACCTCATGTTTCCCAACCCATGACATTCCTCCAGCCTTACTGCAGCTGAGTCTGAGTTAATGTTCAGCAGAATTTACAGGTAACTTCCTCAAGTGAATAAAAATACAAAACTAACTGGGGATAAGTGAGCTGGCCTGGATATAAAAAAAAATTAAGTCTAAAATCTGTAGAAGCTGCCGGTGGTGAAGGAGATGCAAGTGTACTTCTCAAGTGCAGACAATGTCAGAAAAAGCCTAAACACAACAAAACCAAAGGAAATCAAAAAAACACGTATAAAAGAAGAAAAAGGCAAGAAAAATACACATAAAAGGTATTAATAGGCAGAGAACTCCAGAAAACAAAGGATGCCTCCCAGGTGGCAATGTATCTTTGCTCACCTCATCAACTTGCAAAGCCTGCTGCAGGCAGATCTACACAACTTGTGAGGAAAATAGTAGAATTGTCATTGCTGTATAGATTATTTGCATCTTGCTATTACAAATCTCAGGGGAACTTACCAATAACTACTTTGAAAACAAAATTATCCAGGCAAGATCCTTCCCAGCAGCAACACAAGCAGCAGCTCATACTTGCCAACTGTATTTCTTGTCGTGCAGACATAACTTTTTTTTTTACAGACAGACAGATTTAATTTACATAGTCTTTGAGACAGTCAGATGGAAAAAGAATATTGATCTCTTGCCTGAATCCTTGCAATTCAGCACTTTGATAGAATTAGCTAGAAGGGCTGAGCCCTTCACCATGGTTAAATACCACGCTCTGCGGCACACAGCAATCCCTCGGTAGAGGAGGAATGTAGCTAAGGGTCATGCCTTGGCAAAGACCAACCACCAAAAGGAAGGCACTGCTAGAGGTAGCAGAGAGAAGACATCTCTTAAGAATAGTATCACCTCCAACTGAAAAGTGCAGCCTGTTGGCAAGTGGGGTCAAGTTATGTTGTGTTTGGAGGTACTGTGAAAGGAGATGGAGAACTTATGCTCCCTATGTCTTGACCACCCCAAGAGAAAGATGCAGAGGCTGTATTCGTGAGAACACTTGGGAACACGTCCCACATTGTTTTGGTTTTTTATTTTTCTAAACATTATTAAACTCACTGCAGCCTACCACTGAGAAAATGAAGATAGAAACAAGGATAAGAAGACAGAACAAAGCTAAAGATAGGTATAGTTACCTGATGCTTTAGATAACTGGTGAGTCATTTGAGTACTTGCACTAGAATTAAAGCATTCAAAAATTAAAGGCTGCTGTCATGCAATCTAAAAAAGAATGAAAGACTACACTATGTGCATATCCAGGCTACATCTCACAAATTCCTTCTGCCTCACCCCTCTTGCCAAGATTACGTGTATTTTTTGTTACAAGATAAATCAATTTCTTTATACAAAGTTCTTTAATACAAGGAATACCATTAATTTGAAGAGACTCAATATTAAGCTAACAAGATATGGAGACAACATCATTTAGGACATCTTCTCCTGCTTCCCTTAACATTGATATTTAAAATGTTGACTGTGACTTAAATAGGCGAGTGCAGTAACTTAGTATAATCAAAAGCAATTGTCCAAGGAAATGTGATCTAATACTTGTATAATTTAAAATTATCTTGCAATCTGATCTAGAGAATAAAGAAAACAGAGACATCATGAGGTAAATCCCTTTTTCTCTCTCCGGTCCAACAACATCATTCAGGTGAGTCAACATTTTCATTACAGGCTGCCTATCGCAGTGAAAAAAGTGAATGAGCATTGCAAAAGACGTTCCTGTAGAAATGAGTTAAGATACAACTTGAAACAGTCACAAAGTAAGCATTGCTTATATAGATTTATTTATTTCTTTGAACCTGTTCTTATTAGTAGAATACAGAAAGAGAGATGACAAACAGAAAGCTCTACAGAAGACAAACCCCAACAGAAATAATCCACAGGCAACAGAAAACTTAATTTTGAACTGATGCGAATATAGCAAGCTTGGAAATCAGACCGATTACACTTTAATGCCAAAGATTTCCAGATAAAGACAACTTAAATCAAATCACATTGAAATTACTGTTTTTTTGGCTGAGGTCATGTATCTTGCTCTTTCTTTATTTGTACAGTTTACTCTAGAGTTCTTCTGATTGTTTATATGACATAGGAGAACATACTTCACTCCTTTGAAAGCTTAGAGCACCTAAGCTAATATAAATTACAAATTGTGGTTGCAGCAAACAGCAGCAATAAAAGAGACAGTGATATTTTTTAACTTGTTTTTTGTTAAACAGTATTAAACAGACCTATACAAAAAACATATTTCTTTCAGGAAAATACTTTACGGATCAGAAAACTATTTTGAACACATCGACACATTCAAATCAGGGAAGGCTGATTTAGCTTCCGAATGATGCATTTATCTAGCACAAGTATTTATACTTAAGTCTATCAAGAAGTCTGTTAATAAGAAACCTGCTAATTGTTACGAGTAACAAGCTCTTCTCATTACATTGTGCCATTGTAGGACTCAGGGACAATGGTGGAAAAATAGTCAGTTGCAAAAGAGTTCACAGAGAATTTATTTTCTATTCTTTGTACTCTTCGGACTTCAAGAGATCACAGAGCCTAGTACCAGTTCCTCTGGAAAAAAAAAAATAAATAGGGATTCTTTTCATTCAATACACCGTCTAAGAAAGAGGCCTAGGTGGAAACATTTAATTTTATTGCAGAGCAAGTAATTCTGGATCACCCACTATCACCACTGTGACATTGGCTGCCCTTATGGAAGGATAAAGACTATCTTGAAAAGCTACATTTGGTGCCATGATGCAGCTTCTGGTAAGCTGAGAGACAACTCCAGAACTGGCAATGACAGTGGCAAAATTCCAGGACTGAGGTCCTCCACTGGAAGTTCACTTATGGCTCACTACCTTGCAGATAAAGAGAGCTGCTTCCTCCGTGAAGGAGAGGCGCAGGAGCCCTTGCTGCAGAGAACACATTGCCACTGCCTTCTGAACAGCTCAATGCCCCATATCACCACTGGTCCGTGCTAGCCAGGGTTCAGTGAAAAATCCACAGTGGGCACTCAACACAGCCATCAATTGGTTAATGCAACCTACTGGCACCACTTGGTACATCAAGTCCCTTTGCAACCACATCTAGTGGGTGCAACAGGAGGGTTATCCCACCCAATATGTCAGTTCTGTAAACTTTCTCACTTGGACAGGGCCCCCAAAATATTTTTGTTAAATAAAAATTAGATTCACCACAGGAGTTAGATTTCTTTAAAACAGAGAGAAGATCCAATGTAATTAGAACAAAGAAAACCACCTCTCTCATACAACACATATTTTTGAAATACCCTTCTTCATAAATTTAAGTTTAATCTTCCTAATAAAAATTTTACAGGAGCCAGAATTTGGTTGTTTTTAGGTTTTATGGCTCTTTCAGGGAAGTATTAAGATCACATACCTAGTATTTTGATGATGTACCTCTGGTAATTAATACAGCTGAAAATGTCATTATCTCTGAACATGTATCCACCAAAGAAACAGCAGGAATACCTGTTTTGTTTTAAGGGGTGAGGGTGTAAGATCTGAACATCTCCTAGGAGAATAACTTTACAACTGTCACAGCTGAAAGAAAAGCTTCCAAAAGAACAAAGCTTGCAACTCATGCCAAGTCACTTCTGCATATCAACAATGACTAGCAGCTGGGACCTTATCAAACTGTTGATTGTTGGTTTTGGTTTTTTGTAAGCATTTAACAATAAAAGGTAATCAGAAAAAAAGGTAGAGGCAACCAATACATCTCTACCCTTCAAGTCCTCTCCTCTTGAGGAACCAACTGCAGAATTATTGGTTGACATGAGACGATGCGAAAGCCACAAAACTCCTTTAGCTATCTGCGTGATTTCCAGCAGTGACTGCCCAGAGACTGTGAAACAAAGAACAGGGATCACATGGCTTGTGACAATGAGTACTTCACTGGACATTGTACTGCAGTGTGAATGCCACTGCACTCTGCAGACCTCTATTTTCTGGACTAACCATTCTTCAAAGACACATTCAGAGGGTCATATCTCCCTCCACATATTGTCCATGCTAGGCCCTCCACCTCTACTTCTGCCTCTCCACCAGGGTGTCTGCAGTGCTTTCTTCCGGGCAAGTTTCAGTCTCACCATCAGCCACCTTCTATTTCCACAGAGCCTTTTTCTAGATAGCGGCAGTGCATATACTTAAAGAACACTTGAACCAGCTGAAGAAAGAAAACCACATTTTCAGCTACTTCAGCAAAGTGAGATCTTGCACTTCCCAGAGGTGCACAGAGTGAAAACCACAACAGCAAGAAAATGTCGTTTGTTCACCCACATTTTCCCTTTGAACCAGCAGGGATATAACTGCTCAAGATACAGACTGGAGGAAACAACCATTCCTTTAGAGAAACAAGCTTTCTATAGCTCATACAAAACAGGCATCAGGCCTATCACATGGAACACATGATGTCCCATGTATAACCTGCAGCATAACTAGAAAGATGAGCACATGCCAGTGAATTTGTGCATCACTATTCTTTTGCATAGGAGTACAACTGTATTTTTATATCATGTAGCAGAACTGTAGCACAGAATAAGAAAAGCTGGTGCCAGCAGAGGGAGGCAGTTGCTCTCCAGGACATGCATCTTCACATTCCCCGATGCACAGTAGGAAGCCAACAAGTTTGTTTTTGTAGAAGTGAACTCACCCCTCAGCCATTGTGTAAATGTGGCTTTAAATCAAGCTGTAATTAGATTTTGCCGTATTTAACAAAACCCCTCTTGTGCTCCTCTTTTCCAGCTCTAGACAGGAAAGAAATGTATTTGTGAAAGAAAAAAGGAAAAAAGTTTATGCCTCTTCCCAGAGCATGTCCTGGCATGCATGCAAAAGCAAGTACAAAACATAAAACAATAAGCTTACAGGACACTCAATCTTCACATTACGTAGGAACACAAGGATTTCTCAGCTGGTCCACTGTTAAATGTCAGCTCATTATTATCAATATTCTGCTTCACCACATTAACCTTGTCAAAAGATACTAACAATCCAACCCTTGGAGTTTAGCTTCTCTTCATAAATTTAATTTACTTGGCAGAAACAGAAGTGGAAAATCTCTGCTAAAGACTCAGGCAAATTAAGACTGCCACGCAGCCCTTCTAGGAGAGATTTTTTTTTTCCCCCCTCTCAACTTTTATAGTCATAGCATTCCCATTTTTAACCAAACAGCTTTATCCTCCACCAGCAATCTTTGTGTATTCTGGTAAATCCAAAATAAAGCTCTGTGTGGGTGGTTTTTTTTGGTTTTTTTTTGTTTTGTTTTTATTTTCCAAATCTCCTTTACTATAATATATGTTGCACAAGGTGGTTTTATTTTGTGTAAGTTCCTTAGAGACTAAACTGCATAATTCCACTGCACTTCACACTGCCATATGCGAAACTGCGTAGTAAATGAAGTTGAGTACACTCAGAATAATAAACAGCTTCAACTGTATTTTGATTATAGGCTTACAAAGAACTTTATGGTGATGGCAACAGCAGTGGTAAACTGGTGCAAGGAAGTCAAGAGGACATGCCCAAGGGCACAGAGCAAGTCAGCTGCTGTTTTAACAATAAAAAGTTTCTGCTCTTAATCTAGATCTTCCCAGTGAGTCAAAACCTACTGATAAACTATCCAGTCTTATAAAAGTTTCAGGTCCTTTAGAAGAAAGAAGAAAAGATAACTGCTAATTACTCACACACAGACATCTAACCACTGTCTAAGATTAAATGATTTACAAAGTTATTAATTTTTAGGAGAGCTTTAAGTGTGCCCTTTCTAAACCAACTTATTTTGAGAACATATACTCTAACAGCCTAATTCTCTACAAATCATCTGTTATGTCGCAAGTTTTAAGAAACCTAAGGTTGATTTAGACAACTCAAATGATAACCTCATTTTGAAGTAATTTTGCAGTTTAATCTCTAAATGCAAAAGATCAAGGTAAGAAGAAATAATGGAAGTAGATTATCCTCCTACACCTGTAGGAGAATAGTTAAATTTGGTTGTTGTTGGTTGGGGTTTTTTTAATAGCCAATACTACCTCTTCCTGAAGCAGGACAATGAAGTATGGTTCAGCACCAATCCAAAATGACAATATGAAAATTCTTACTATGTTCTTACTATTTTTACTATTGAGTTTCTGGTTTTAAAACTTATAAATCACCTCAGCAAAAGCTCACAGGTACTCAGTATCCTAATCCTTACTCTATCTCTACTGATACATAAATAAAAGAAAACAATTTAAACATCCTATATAAAAGAAACTTAAATTTGGCATAATCAAAGAGACTACAGGTAAATTTATTTCCTCACCTTCTTTGACTCTTAGAAAACAAGAGCTGGTTTATTTTTCTGTAAGTCTGAAAGTTGGCACAGTATAATGCCATCTACAAATGTGTGATACATTTTGAATATTACTGTCTAACCAAGCCAGCAATTCAGAAAAAAATGGGAGTGAAATACCATAAAGTAGGTGAATGGTATGGTGCCCTAACTAGGAAAGGCAAGTTTCTATACTATCTCTGAAAGTAGAAGCATACAATAGGATTAGCCTTATCTTAAGTTTCTTAACAGCAAGACTGCATCCTCCTAACAGCATACTGTTTCCAGCAGGACTCAAATTCTAAGTAACAGCAATTCTTAAAATAAGTAGCTATGTCTGGCAGAGCAGGAACCATGAGGACAACACGAACATTCAAACCAGTTTATTCAGGTTTGACTCAAGAGAAAAACTACATTTTCAGGCTAGACAAAAATAAGACCCAACATACCTAAAGAAGCTTCCAGACTACCATTTTTAGGTCATGCCCTGTACTTTTTCCTGCTTTTCAATTCATACGTAGGAAGGTCAGATCATAAAGTGGATTCCACTGTGGCATTTCAAATCAGATTATTCTCTACACAATAATTAGCGTCATTCTTCTCATCACCTGCACACTGTTTTGCTAGTCTGAGAATGTTGTGTTTATTTCTGAGAAGCTTTTTTTAATCCCTTCAAAGTACCAGCATCCTAAGCACAGCTATCTCATGCTCCATGAACTTTAGTGCAAATGCTGTAAGCGTTTCTTTTCTTCTTAACAACTTCATTACAGTGTTTACACAGGAATATAGTGCTTGTACTGTAACCATGCAAAGCAAATATTCTGCAGTAAATGCAAGCTTTACTCAAAGTGTAGCTTTAGAAGTCTTTATGGCATACTCCAGCCTGGACTGCCAGTGCTAGTGTAGGGAAAATAGCAAAAGGAGAACTATAATGACAGACCTTTCATGCTAACAAGAACTTTGGAATGATCAAACAGAAAACCTATGGGCCAAACATATTTCCAAAATGTGTCTGCTCCTCTTTGCTAATCCATGAATCCCGAGTTATCCCTGCAAAAAGGACCTCAATTCCTCTACGCTTCTTCTCAAGCTGTTTATTCACTATGAGATTGTTTAGTATATGAGACAAAAATGGCTGGAGGATAAATAAACCTGGATCACAGTTGCATGAGAAATGGAAGCAGAATTTTTCTTCTTAAAAAGAAGATTCAATGTCCTTTTGGCAAGCTAGGAATCAAGTTGTGATTTTCCATCTGGTAGAACTAAGTATGACCAAGACACAGACCACCAGTGACAGACTTCGCAAAGAAATACATCATTCAGGGAGAAAAGCAGTGTCAGGGATCCCTAAGGACCATTCTAGAAAAGACTTTCTGCCAGAAGGAAAGCTCTTAAGCAAGACTGAAATACCATTAAGGAAAAAAATAAGGAGAGAAACACCAACAGCCTTTTATAGCAGAGAGTTTAAATAATGTCAAAGCTATTAGTGGAGGCAGTGAGCAATCAGAAAGAAAACAAAGGCAAAATAATCGGTGTACTAGGAAAATTGGCAGTGTTGGCTTCACTTATGAAAACACCTCATGGTTCTCCTCTAAAAACTTTTTTTTGGACTCACACAAAACTCTTGTATTTTACCTGTTCTAGCAGGAGAGAAATTAAACAACATTTAATATTCAGGGCTTACTCTGTACAAAGTGGAAAATGATTATGCTAGCCCTTAATGATCACACTGAATGAGGGTCTGCTTTTTGGTTGTTGCCCTTTCTTTTGTTTGTTTTTAAGGGGGGGGGAAAAAAGACTGCACTGAAAGGCACACATGGCAATGTACATAGATTTGCTTTTGCTGATATCACTACCACGGACCTAAAGTACTATAATTCAGGAAATGTAGAAAGTCACTGAATGATTTAACAAAAAAAAAAAAAAAAAAGTAAGCCCACTGAACCTGCTATTTTGAAATCCAATCTAGTATTAATGGCAATAAAGCAAAGAATAAAATCCAATACCACAATCTCAGAGATATAGTGACGCCTGAATAAATCAAAATCACCAGTTTTGGTTTGTGGTACAGAAGTTTACATTTGAATACAGCTGGATTGCAGTCAGCTAGCCAGCTCCCACAGCAGTCCCTCCAAGCTGTATTGATTTCTAGGGAAGAAAAGGCACTGTAAATCTGCCTGAGCAGCATTGCGTCATACTTTTGGTTGGCTTGAAAAAAGCAAATTAAATGTTTTCCATTAGCATGGTAAAGAAGCTATACAATTTTGTTTTTATTTCAAATAGTGTCTCAAGTTACAGAACACTTTAGCTAACTCTGTGGCAAGGACTACATGCTCTGTGTTTGTGAAGCCAGCAATTCATGCTTATGTGAAACCAGATGTGTGCACTGCACAGTTCCCAGGGCTGGGAAGGGCTTTTTAAAACATGTCGCTGTCGATTAAAAAGGACTCTGCTTTTCACTTAGGTCATGGAATATACTAAAGCAGAAACAACATGTTCTTGCAGGGAAGGGGAAAGAGGGGAAGAGCAAAGGGTCGGAAGCAGAAGAAAACTTTAAGGCCATAAAAACCACACACACAGAACAGCATAGGAGCAATGCTGTAGTACAACAAAGAGCAGCACAGATCTAAAAAGCAATAAGCATAACATGATTTGAGGTAACAAGAACTCCTTGATCAATTATTCATATAATTCACAACAGTTACAGCTGCATCAATGAGAAAGAAAAAAAAAAAGGAATCTAGGGCAAATATAAAATCTTCACAGCTATGAAGTGTCCTTGATTTTCACCAGTACATTTGGCTGTCTCATATCATGTGTTTCTAGTTAGCAACAAACCCCTCCAACAAAGGGAAACAAGAGACAGAGAGGCACAGAACAAACTGCCTTGCTGGAAACAGTGAGAGTGTTCAAAGCTGCACTTCACTCATGGATGCTGTGCATCACCAAAACATTACACTGACACTGCTGTGTTTGAAACCTAACCACAATCCCACCTAGATAGATCCATACACCCCATGGGATTACGAAATACCTTCTGTGAAGTCTTCACTCGCTCAATGCACAAAACTGCACTGCTAAAATAAATAAATGTTTAAATAACTCCCAAAAGAAATGCTATGTCTTTGTAATGTACGGTTATCTCAATTTGTATTGCTTTGTGTACTCCTAAGGCAAATGTAACAAAGGGAAGTATTACAGAGATAAGTATTTCTGGATGGGGTTTTCGCCTTCAGTTTGAAATCACTTTGTAACCGTCAGCAGCAGCTTTTCTGCTCTGTCAAGGTTTGAATACAGTGTCCTCAGTTGTTCAAGATGACCTTGCCAGTGGACTGGAAAAACACGGGTGCAGCTGAAATCCAAGAAATGTGAAGCAAAGAGAGAGAGCATGGTACAGCAGAGGGATGAGGGGGCCTAACGGTGCTTACTGCACTCACCCTCAGACGTGAGCAGACCATGAGAGAGGGTTTTGAGTTGAAACACTGACCGTGCTAGTGGGAGAACTTAACATCGATTTTGATTTTACTCCACGGATGGATGGGCAATGAACTTAGGTCTAGCTCAGAACTTTAATTTCAGTTTAAATTAAGATCAGTAAAGGATTAACTAGAAAAATCTGCAATTCTTCTCAGGTGAATCAAGAAATATTAATTTAAGAAACTTTTCAACAAAGAAATTAACACCTTGCAAGAGGTAGCTTTTAAAAATGAAGAAGCTAACAGAACTTTAGAAGCACCTACGTTCAATCCTAAATAAATCTGTAGGAAACATTTTCGCTACTACTTGCTTTTTTCAGCCAACTCTCTACACTTAGTTCAATTAATCTTGTCAGTATGAAGGAAAGATCCTGCATATATCATCACTACATTCAAAACACTGGCAAACAAAACCATAGCATAGTCAAATCTCCCTAAGTGTGTGCAGCTGTAACACGGATAAGTTCAACAAAGTTCTTGGGGTCACATGTCTTTTCCTTCCATCAGTATGTATCCTGTACAAGCAAGAATGGGTTCTGGATGCTAAGAAATTACCACAGCACTGATAAACAGAAAATCATCATATACAAACCTCATTCTTCTCCCATTGCTGAAGATACCAGGGAGTGTTTCCATATTTTTGCAGCCACTCAAAGCAAGCTCTGAATGTGGTACTTGAAATGGGATATGTTTCTAAAAACAGAGTATGCTGTAAAGATCAGAAACAGCCTGTTCCCTGGCCAACAAAGAACTGTAGATATATCATTCTACTAATAATCTAAGGAATTACTTCCGGCTCTAACCCACAATGCATATTATGTTATTTTCCTCTCCCCTCCCCCAGCATTTGCTATTACGACATTTGTATCAGGTAGCAAGGAGCTACACACACAAAAGAAGGAGAAAGCTCAGAGATGCACTTGAGCATTTATTTTGCAAAAAGAAAAATCCTTATTTTGAAAATTGTGTCAGACAATTCAATTTGCTTGAAAAATGAACCATTTTACCGTGGTGTAAGACTTCTGAACTCCTGCCAAGGCTGTCTGGCCCGTTAGGAGATCTTCACCTTTAGCAGAGGTCTCCAGATGAAGTCAGATCTCTTCACCCTGGAACTCCCAGAGGTTCCCTGCAGCAATGCCTAGAGACACAGCAACAGGGAAGGCATTTAGCTTCATCATCAAAGCCACAATTTTAGAATGGATAAGAAAAGAGTGTCCCTAAAGGCTGCATCTTGGTTTAAACAATGTAAATTTCCAAAATTAGAATATTACATCTTCTTTTGGAGACTTAAAGGCTGCAAAGAGGTGTTTATTTAGCAATACTGGACAAGCATTCAGTCAGCTATAGATGGTCTCTAGCCTTTATACTGCCAGTCCCAACAGCATAATCTCCAAGCTCTGAAATTTAACAGGTGACCCACAGGTACCATTTCTGAATTTCTTTCATGTCATTATTTTCCCCACATTGAAACTGCTCAGAGATATGCACTGGAAATGCTTCAAGGCAAAGAGCACAAGTGTGACACATCATCTTCTCAGAAGACTCAGACAGTGCAGTGCCCCTGCAGGCAAGGAACACTGCCTGCAAACCACCTAGCCACCCTGCACATGACCTCCACCTAGCTGACAAAGCAGTCCTTGTTAAGTCCACTACAGAACACTGTCTTATGCTCAGAAAAATTAAAAATAAAAATCCTTAAATTCCACCATCAGAAGGGAAGGATAAAAAGATTGCATTCCTGAAATGAATGCATTGCACCATTTCTTTTTACATGCAAAACAACCATACAGAATTCAGTAGTTTACAAGCTGTGACCTAAATCCTTGTTATGTTCTTTTTCTCAAAATGCCACCTGAGGTAAGACCAGCTCTAATCACACAGAAAAGTACTTGGGTACACGAGATTTCTGTGGTTTGGTTTTATTTGACAGTATGTGGTCAAGCACCCTTACTGGAACAAGCAGATGGCACAGCAGCTTCCTTTAAGCAAACAATTCTGAGTGGTTTCAAATTACTTTAATTTTCTAATCAGCTATTCACTCTAGAAACAGGACTGCAGTCAGGTTACAGACCATGTGATACAACACAGGGTTCCTTTAACAAAAATCTCAAAAATATATGCAGAAACAGCTTAAGCACAAGTTCAAGAAAGCCATTTTTTGTCTCATACTGTTAACAAACCGAGCAGGCAGCAATATTCGTCAGATATCAATTACCTTGGGCTTCTTCACTCACGGTCTTTGGGGACCCTGACTGAGTTTGGGTCTTGACATTAGTACACTGAAGATAAGAGTTTGTTTGTGTTGGGTGGGTAAATGAAGTCTCATCTTGGGAGGCTGCCTTTGAAACAGTGGTACAACAGAAACAAGTAACAACAGGGGGATTGCAGACAGATTGGTATCTGCATGTAAATACTTAAAATTAGAAAAAAATAACAAGAGAAAGATGAAGGCATAAGTATATTCAGAGTGACGTAGCTATTATGAGCCTGCTGTAGTACTGTTATTCTGGCATTTGGTAAAAGAAAAAATATTAAAAACATGGCAAAAAAAAAAAAAGTTTTTCAACCTTGCCATGCTTAGTACAACAAAGTACAACAACAGAGTAACAATCAGAGTTACACTCTTGTATTATTACACATTATTCTGATATCCAAATTATTCTATTTTAAACAGCAATTCTGAATGATGCTCATTTCAGCCTAAAAACTAAAGCAAATGTGTAAGCAAAAGGATCCCTGTAAGTTCATATTTGACAAGTCAAAGGGAAAAAAGTGAACATGGTCATTAGCTGAAGATAGTAAATCTGTTCCAGCCACATTACTTGGTTAACAGCCTGAGCAAGTTCAAGAACACTTTTATTTCCAAGTTGAGTGACAAATTTTAACACCTATCAAGTGGTCAGGATAGAAGACATCCCCAAAATCCCCAGAAGACTGCTAGATGTACTGCTTAAAAACAAAGACTTGTGACAAAACGCTGTAGGGGAAAAAAGTTCCCTACAGTATTTTGTGCAGGTAAATACTCAGCTTCACAAATTCCTTCCCTTCTGCCTGTTGAAATTAGTCCCTTTGTTTTTGCTTCGTCAATAAATTGCTGGTTTAAAATCTGCCAAAAATACGGTCCCAAATTTATATTTGGTATTAGTAGTGTTACCAGTCTCATATGGGAAATAAATATCACTGAGTTGAATATATTCATGTTTAAAGACGGAAGAATGGCATTGCGTGTATGCATCTGCACAAATATATTCAAATTAAATAGCTGCACAGTTATCAGTCAGCTTCTCTAAAGTGCTCAGAACTGCACTTAAAAAATATTTTTATGAACCTGTTTTGTATTTATAGACTACATCCTGAGTTTCAGCCTTTATCCAACAAGCTGGAGCCTTTTATGACACGTGTAGTTTCCTGCTTCAGTATCCAGTATCAACAAGTCTTTGGGCTTTTTTCTGAAAGGACTTTTCATCCTCAATTGCTATGTTCTTCCTCTCTTGCTAAGTATAAAATCAAAGTTTTAATACTTACAAAAATACACATCTCATGGAAGAGAAGCCAAACGAAATGTAGAAGGATTCATGAATGAATGGCCTTCTTATTCCAATAACCCCAAGGGCATCAATCTAAACCTTCAAACCTCACTCAAGTCTACCATGAGGTTTCCATAATCCAAACTAAAGTCTTTAAAAACTTAGGATTTCTTTACAAAGAAATAAGCTGATAGGGAAGCTCAGCAGTATATGATTAAGCATTTGATAGCTTAATGCTTTGGTAAGGCATTACCTTAATCTCTGTCACGGAGGAGAAGCATAAATCAGGAAACTGAAATTAGGCAGCTGGAGGAATCTAGCTACTCAAACAAGCAAGGTATACTTTCTGTGTCAAAAAAAGATATTAGTGCTCTCTTCAGCCAAACCTCTGTGAGAGAATAACATAGCAGAAGAGATAGAGAAGACCTCAGCTTTATATGTAACTAGAAACAAGAGAATATCTAACAATGTGTATTGTGAAAAACTATTCAACCTTTTTAATGCAGACCCTACATTTTCACAGGCAGCAGGTACAGACTCACTACTCTCACATCTCTGTAATTTTCAGGTAAAAATCTCACATCAAGCATAAATTGAAAGGTATAGTCAATTTAGAGAACACAATTTTCAGAAACATTAGTGGAGTTTTGTTAGAAAGGGTCCATATCCACTAGCTCTGGCAGTTTCTACTCCTGCAGACTTACTTTAATTTACATCAACAGTAAAACTAAGTTGTAATCTGTTCTCATATTCAGCATTAAGCCCCTGAAAAGACTGAGGAATCAAATTAAGGATATACAGAAAAATCCCAAGTCAGGCACTTCCCACAATTAATATTAATACATTCATACTTAACACAGTGCTACTTCAATTATTACTCTATATTACTTTTGCTGGCTAGTAGAAAGTATCTTCAGTACTGAATGTTTTACTTCTGAGGTGCTATAACACTCACGTTTTCTGACTTGATACCCAGTTGTTAGAAGCATTCATTCCAACTCAGCTCAAGACTAATAAACTTCATTGCAAAGTAAGACACCTAGAAAGTACTAATAGGAGCCTTACTCCCTGCAAAGTTTGATGAAAATACTGCTAATTTCCCCAAGTAAGAGTTACATCCAGTGGACAACCGGAAGAAAGATATAGCAACATCTTTAAAAGTTTCAAGATTTCACTACCACCATTGTTGCAGCCATATCTCACTAGGAGACTCTGGATCAGCACAGCTATCTAGCCACTATAAACTGTCAGGGAAAGTTACAGAACACTTGCAGAAGCATAAAAGTGCAGTAATCTCCTAAACGTTAATTATACTGAAACAAAGCTTCAATTAGAAGCAGATCACCAAGTCCAACACCCATGAATATTTCTGTTTGATGGTGTGTACACATGCATGTCTGAGAAACATATCTACAAGAAGAGAGAAAAAGCAGATCTTCATTTTACTTTTTTTTAGTTTTCTGCCCACATTCTCAGTTACTCTCTTTTCTACTCTCCAACACCAAGGGTTTCATTTGCAGTTTGTATCAGTTATTAAAATCTAATAGAAACCAAAAAAAGGAACACAGAAAACCAGGTTTTCTGGCCAGCCTGCTATCTGGTTCTACAGGATAGGATTTGTTTTTCTAAAGTTAAAACATAAATGAAAATATGTGTAGCCATCATGACAGGGTAATTAAAGTGCTTAAGCATCAGTGGGTAGCCTGGTAAAATAGGGCTTCAAAGATGAGCAAAAAGAGATGGTGTGTTTTTTGAGGAAGAAATTGTTTTGGAGGGGAATGAAGGACAGGGAAATTACAGTACTTGAACAAAGCAGTAGCATGGATGGACCTGATGGGTTTCCATGCTGTCACTTCCTTTGTACACCTGAGGAACAACAGTCAAACACCAAACAAGCTAATGACAAAAAAGCAATCAGAATCAGGTCTGCTAAGACAGGTGACTATCAAGAAGATAAACACATTTCTTATGGAAAAACATTCCTTCAAGAAACTCCCCAGAAAAGCAGATGATGGAAAGTACTCTGAAAGCACAAACAGTTCAAAGGGTGCCAACTAAAGCTGCAACTGGGAATTTATGAACTGTGTTTATATGCTAATGTACCACTTCCTACCCTCTTCAGTCTTTGAGAATATAGACCTCTTGCCAAGGGACTTGAAAGAAAAAAGCCTGTAAACTCATGAACGTTCCTGGGTTTGGTAACAACAGCCAACTAAGAGTTCAAAGAAAGGCTGCAAAATGAAGAAAATGAGGCACATGATGAAAAGCAAATATAATGATTCAAGAGTGGGGTGGTGTGAGAAGCAGAAAAGGCCTTGACACTGTGCAAGCCTTGCTCAGGAATAAGAAAAACATTCTCTGTATTATCAACACTGATTTCAGCACAAATCCAAAACATGTCTCCAGACCAGCTACTATGAAGAAAATTTACTCTATCCGAGCCAAAACCAGCACAAAGTGACACCAGAAGATAGGCTTAAGAAGGGTCCTGGTACCATGATTAATTTAAAGTAAATAAGACCAGGAAATTTATTCAAAACAACTGGGTTTCTTAAGTTTTCACTGTGAAAGGGAATAGGAAAATGCCATAGTGCCTTTTTACTGCAAATGTTACAGAGAACCATAAAACAGGGAATAGAAGCTGAAATTAAGACAAAATAAGAGATCTTTCATAAGAGTTTTTGGTGAATTCTCTATCACTCAAAAAAAAAAAAAAAAAGCCAATACAGCTTCTAAAAGGGACATCATTAAAGTAGTTAATTTTCAAATTTCAAAAAATAATGTACTCTCTGAGACCTTACTGATGATCCAGGGAAGATGTCAGTATCCTCTGGCTCAAAGTTATTTCCCAAATATAATGATTTCTGAGTGACAGCCTGGGTATAACCCCCAGAAGTAAACCAAATTCTGAACTGTCTTGATTTTCAGTTTCCCATTTAGCTTTATTTAATTTTCATAGTCCCCATGAAAGCATAACCACTTTGTTGTTCATAAAATGCAAGCTAAATAATTGGTTTGACTTAGGAACAAATATTAGAAGCAACCATATGCTATCACCATCTTTGCCTGCTATTTGGAAAAAATCTGAAGACAACACATTGATGCAAATATACATGACAGCAATTAATTATTTGTAGCTCAAAGGGGAAACATATATGTTACACTGCCTGCCTGCATTCTCACAACAAATTCTCTAAAAATCAGGAGCGCTTAATGGGCAGAATTGGAAATCTACTAAGCATAACAAAAGCATGGAAATATAAGCAAAACTATGCATGAGAGACTTTAGATCTAACAAAGGTGACACCTTGCTCTAGATTTTAATAGTGATGCCATTATCATCTTAAGAACGATAGTCTGGAACATACAGACACTTTCAAAAGTCTGCAACATCCAAGTAACACAAATGTTCCTTAATGGCTTCAGATTTGGACTCATTATTGGTTTTGTTGCAAATCCAGCCATGGTAGGAGAAGTAGGATTTTTATATAAGTTATAAAACGTATTTGCTGTACCCTCTAATCTTTCCACCATCTTGGCAGATCTGCATAAGATAAGCTGGGCAAGAGACATGAGAAACCTAACCCTTCCTGGCAGTAAACCTCCACATGAGATGTGTTCCTTCTCCCTTGAGTGTGACCAAGGGACAATGACTAACATTCAAAGAGATAAAAGTGACACCCAATTCCATTAAATAATCAGATCAAGGCAGCTCTCAGGTTTTTAGCTCACAGTTAGATGCTGAAGCAAAACCTGCCCAAGTAATTTTGCCAGGGAAGGATGCCAGGGAACTGCAAGAGTGGTTCTCCAAAGTACCTGAATGGCTAGAGGCAGTCCGACACTTTCATCAGATCTACAGGAAATCGGGAAGTAAGAAAGTGCCAAATGGCTACAGAACACCAAGCCATGCACACGTTTTGGAGGAGTTTCAGCTCACCTTTGTTCGGCCAACACAAGAACTGAATTTATAATATAAGCTTCAGACTAGAACTAGCACAATTATTAATGAGATAGCTACAAATCAGAGCTAGGAAATCTGAGCTTCCTGCAAATCTGAGCAGAGAAAACCTCACCAGCCCACTCCCCAGGCACCCAAAAATATCCCACTAAAAAAAAACCAAAACATCCAAACAAAACACTTCAGAAGTGTTAGGCCCCAAAAAATTAGGCACTTCATAAGAAGTAAAAGACAACTAGCAGGAGGAATCAGCTGAGGTAAACAGTCATTGATTTATCAATTCATTACACATGACCAAAACACAGATGGACATTACAGCCTGTAAAGATGAATTTTCTTCTGGCATGAAAGTTTCCAGCCCAAATTCTACATTCAAGTTTCCAAGTTTTCATCAGCAAGTTATTAAAACTCCAAAGCAGCAAGAACTCACTTAAATCTCCATTCTATCTCTGCCTGAGGACATCCACTTGCTTACCCTGCTTCATACTCAGACTGTCAGTTCTCTCTTCACAACTCAGTATAACCAGGAAGAATAACTTAGTTCCTGATTATTCAACTGTAATTGTTTCTCATAGGATGTTTTACAGCTGGAGGAGGAAAAGATACAAACAGGTGACCTCAGTTTTGACTTTAAATCAATCAACAAATGAAATGTTAGTAATAAGAGACATGAAACAGACACATTAGCCATAATAGGAAATACTAAATCTACAGCTGGGCTTCAAAACAAAACCCTACAGTCCACTTTGCTGGGAATAAGAAGATATACAAAGCTTTGACTTGGGGTCAGGCCACAGGGTCAAGTATTCAAAGAGGATATAAATCAGACTTTATTTCTAAAACTTACTTGCCAAAGGACAAGAAACAGTGAGTACAGAAATATTTATGAAAACATATCAACACTGGAAAAAAGGCAAGTACAAGGGCATGCAGATGTCAGCCAGTCACAGATGTGCTGCTTGCTTTAGCAGTCAGACCTAATCCCTGCCCCAGCCAAGCTTGGAGACCTGGCTCTCACATCCAGGTTTTAAAGCAGGGGAGCTCCCTAGGACAGTATATATAACTGGGGAGTACCCCAGGAGCCACACTACTGACCAAGCTGGGGATTCAGGAAGGCTCAAGTCAAGATACCTCAGAGAAAATGCACCAAAAACTTTTCCTAGAAATTACATTAAACCATTACTGTTGTTTATTAAATACAGCTAATACTGGCCCACAACAAAGTACAAGGAGTTTACTGCTTCTCTTTGTGACCTGTTCCAATACTACACTGTCATTGATAGGAACAGTAAAACAGTATCACACTTGCAAGGAAAAAGAGTGCTGGGTATAGGATATTAATGATTTAACTTTATTGAGACTATGGAAAGAGCCCTTGCATAGTGCCCAGCAGACAATGGAAAAGGGATGTCTTACCAAGAGCCCTTCTCCCTGGACAACAAGGAGAGCCCTTCTCCAGGCCATGGGACTCAGCACGTAGGATTACTCAGCAGATGGTCAAGAAAGTGGAATTAAGTGTAACATGCCAACTCTGCAAAAGCCTACCTTCAGAGGCATTTCATAATAACATTTTTGTGCTGCACACCACAATTTTGAGAAAGAGAGAAGCAAACAGCAATGTAGTTACCAATGCAACTACAGCTTACAAGCAGACAGTTTGAGGCAATTCTGTACAGGAGGAAAAAATACATAAGATGCCACAATTGATTACTTTTCTTTGTTTAAAGCTAGTTATAAAAAAAAATTTCTTGTTTATGCAAATTATTACTAACCAGAATTTCAGTGCAATGGCACAGCACTTCCATACCCCAAAGAAAGCAAATCCAGGACCCTGTTCATCTCCAAGTAGCAGGAAGCTGGCAAACAAGCCGGGGCAAGCAGCCAAACCAACCACTACTGCTAAGAGCAGCATAAATCAACAGTTTGAATCAGAAGGCTTTACAATTTCTTTCTGAGGACGCAGTCACTTACTGCTTCTTTTAGAAACATTTATCAACCTTGTATCAGGTCACTATGGAAAAGCATGAAAGGGGCAACAGTTGCAGAGTACCTCCATGGGTTTGACCTTGATTTGGGCCACTTGACTGTCAAATGTAAAAACAGGAGTAAAACTTAAGAGACTACGATCAGATACTATTCTGACATAAACATAGCACAGCATTAGATAATATAGAACGTTGAGACTTTTCTTATACTTTATAAATAAAAACATCAAGCAGTCACATCACATCACCAGATGCAGGACAAAAAGCCATGGACAGCCACATGCATTTGACAACTATTACCCTCATTTAATAGCACTGAGTCCAGGGAAGAAGGAAAGAGCAGATAGCATTTAAAAAACAAACAAACAAACAAATACAACTTTACAAAATGGAAACAGAATTCACAAAGAAGATAGCTACTTGAAAGCAGCAATCATAAAAGGAAAGATGCATAGGGGCTTGCAGCTAGTCGGTGACATGTCATCAACCCAAAAGCAAGGACTCTGTTCTACTCTGAAGCCAAAGGGCAATGGAGGGATTGTCCTATCCTGTCAGCCACCCTGAAACTTGCTAGCAATTATTTTTAAATAATGAGATGGACCACTAATGCTTACACTGGTTATCCTTTGGAATCTCAAAAGAACCCACAGCTAAGAAAATTATGCTGGTGATTACAGTAAAAAAAAAAAAAAAATCTCCAAAAAACACAAGGAACATTTTTCTACATCAAAACAGCTATTTTTCACTGGTGGCACCCACATATCCCCAAGGATGTGCATTTTGATGATTCCACCAGGCTAATAAAATGCTGATATGGCACTTTTCCTTGTAAAAGTTGACAGTATAGTAATACTGCAGAATTTTTTTTATTTACATATTATTATGTAATAATAATAACTTATTATTATTTATTCTTAATGTTTTACAAAGACAGGCAACTAAACATGTACTAAATCCCAGACATCCAATTTGAACATTCTGAAGGCCAGTATGAAGCATCTAAGGAGATGCATGTGAAACATACAAAATTAATCAAAATTATCAAAAGCACTATAGACAGAAAGAACAAACTTTAAAGTTCAATATCTAAAGAGATATCTATCTTAATTTTTATTGCAGTACTATAATTTCTACTCCTACATTCACATAATTTACAAACAATGCATTTAAATGTCCAGTCATTACCACAGATTCAGAAGAGTTTGCACTGGAAGGGACCTCCAAGGGCCATCTAGTTCTAACCCTCTGCAATGAGCAAAGACATTTTCAGCTAGATCAGATTGCTCAGAGCTCCATTCGACCTGATCTTGAATGCTTCCACAGATGTGGCATCTACCACTGCTCTATGATCATAAAAAGGAGGTAAATTTTCAGAAGCATGCTTTCTCAGACCCTGCTGAGAAAGTGTTTCATATGATGCAATTCAAGCAGAATGTTTCAACCTGCTTGACACAAACCAGATAGTTATTTCATTGTACTTTCAAGACAAAGTAACATACCAAAAGTCACGATTTGATCACTAACTAAAAACGTTAAAATAAAATATGTGGGATGTGAACAGAATTTGATAGGTATTCCTAGAATACATTTGACATTATTCTTTCATGTGTTTTATGTTTTTAATGATCTTGATAATCTTTGCTCGTTTTACATGCAAATAACTTACCTATGCAAGTTAACTTTTTAATCCAGTAAATTTCAAGTGAATTTCAACACTTTAAGAGTTGTTGGGCACAAACTTTCTTTGTATTGACAGTACTTTAGCATTTACACTACATAGCAATTTAATCAGGATGTTATAATTTGGTTCTATGTGGGCGTCAACTGACTTGCCTCAAAGTCTGCTTCACATCTACAGAAGTTATTCACAAAGAAGATGCAATTATATTAATCACATGGGCTGACTACAATGTCTAAGGCTTCAGAACATCTCTCTTTGGGAAGTTAGGACCTACAACTCCTCATATTGGAAGACTTCCCCTGAAAGCAGTAAATACATTTCTCGACTTGTTGCCCAAACCCAGTTTTGCTGGTCTTGTAGTAGCACATAAAAAGTCTCCTGTCCAGTCTCTCTTACATCCACAAGATCTTGGGCAGGAACAGGAGAAAAGCAAAGTCAATACAGGAATCCTTAACACAAACATTTTAACAAAAAATTACCTTTTCTCCCTCAAGTCTGCACTCTTTCATACAGTGCCAGACATCAAAATACAGACTAAAATTCCAAATCTTAGTATTTGAAGGAACTACATGACATTTGAAGAAACAACTTCAAAATGTCAACACAGAGGGCATCTAAATTAACCTATTTTTTTGTCCATAGCCTACAAACAGAATGTTTATGAGAAGATTCTTATCTTGATTTACATAACTTTCAAATTGATGGAAAATTCATTACATTCCCCTGTGTAAGTTATTCCATGATTAATTATCCTAATTTAACGACCTTTGCTTTCAAAGTGACACAAAAGATTAAGATAAAATTAAAGGCTTCATTAAACTATTTTCCCCAAGTTTGTTTAAACCTCTAATACAGTAGATTATCTGTGTAAGAGCCAAGAATTTATTCTTCCAGTTTAACAGCACTCTTCCCAGTGTTTTCAGATTAGATATACAATACCAGGCCAAGTCACTGGTGCTGTGCAGCTAAACATACAGGGCAGTAGCTGCTGAGGAAGAGGAACAGGAAAGCTAGACAAGGCAAGTGAGAGATTTCATGTTTTAGCCTCTCCCAACAAACTACAAGAATTGGCAAGCTTCCCATATTTATTTATTTTGCTCATGGTGATGAATATTTTCAGGAGAACAAAAAAATCAGTCCTGTGGCCCATTTTGTTATATCAATACTGTAAGACCTCTTTTGGGTAGAGTGTGGTCACACATGGGTCAAGAAGGCTGGGGACATGGCATGGAGCTGGACAGCAGGCAAGGGAGAATGCCATGAGCCCCAACCCCAAATTTGGCCCCACACTAATAAACACAAAGAACAGGCTCCTGTGAGGCTCTGTGATGGTGTTCAAAATTACACAGGGGAAGGAAGATATTGGGGTGCTGGAGAACATCTAGAGGAGGGCAACAAAGCTGGTGAAGGGTCTGGAGCACAAGTCCTATGAGGAGCTGCTGAGGAAGCTGGAGTTGTTTAGTCTGGAGAAAAGAATGCTCATGGGGGACCTTACTGATGTCTACTACTACAGAGAAGAAGTGGTATCCAGGTGGGGGTCAGTCTCTTCTACGAAGTAACAAGTGACAGGACAAGAGGAAATGGCCTCAAGCCTTCCGTGTGAAGGAAGGTTTAGATTGGATAATAGAAAAAAATTCTTCACCAAAAGAGCTGTCAAGCATCAGAACAGTCTGCCCAAGGAAGTGATGGAGTCACCATACCTCTGTGAAGATGTGGTGCTCAGGGACATGGTCGAGCCATGGACGCAGTTGACAGGTTAATGGTTGGACACAATGACCTTGGAGGTCTTCTCAACTATGATTCTAAGGTGAGCATCTTAACACCCTGATGGAAAGGAAAATGCTTCCATCCATGTTTGAGAGCAACAGTGCTTCCTCAGTGAGGAAGCTTTCTAGCCATGGAATATAATTTTTGAGGAATAAAGATTTAAGTTATTAATAAGAATGAAATCTCTTGACCTCGATTTTCTCCAGCTTAAACAGAAACAAACCATATACACATACAACACAGCCTTCCTCTACCAACATAAACATATTACACTCATCATATGGCAGAGCACTTCAAAACAGATATTTCACAATGAAAACAAAAAAACAGGCTCTTAGTGCTCCTCCCTCATCCAGCTTTGTCTAAGAACATGAATACAGATGATGTTTGATTAAAACAGAAACCCGAACCCCAAGTTGCACATATTTACTTTTCAAAAGCATTTTACAATTTGATTTTCTTCTTGCCTGCTGTGATAATTGATGAAAACTACACAGGGATTAAAATGAGCACAGGTGCGTGTCTACACAGTTCAAAGAGATTTGATCCTGAATGAAAATAATAATAATATAAAAAAGTTTGAGTATTTTTAGGGGTGGATTTAACATAGCCTAACCAAGTAAGCCTAGATTAAAAGTGGGATTTTACAGTCCAGATTTCATATTACTGAAATTTAAAATGTGCATAATGTATCAGAAACTTTTGCAAGCAGTACCTTATTTACTTGCATTTACAGCCCTCCATATCATAAGTGTCAGAGCAGATTCAGAGAAAAAAATAAAGGCGCCACAAACAGCAAAGAGCACTAAAACACAATACAAGGCCATGTATTACAAAAGACATTTGGCACTAAATCAACCTTATTTTTAAATTTGTGAGAGGTAAAAGGAAAGTCTACGAGCTGAGAATATCTTTCTGCCAATATACAAATCAGCACAAAACCCATGCTTATTTTCTTTGCCAAATTTATCCTGCTACAGCTGAATCACAACTTCCTTGCACCCATGAGGTCAGGAACCATTTGAAAAGAAATGCACAATACAGCTAATCTTTGTGTCAGCTCATCATACCTAATGCTAAAAACATGAATTTCCCCATGTTTCTGTCCCAGCTTCCTCCAGCTAAACTAACTAGCATGTTGTTAATCCCAAATTTGTTGCACTACTTTGTTAAAAACGTATAAAATAGTTAATCTTAAAAGACAAATGCACACAAATCACACAGGAGAAAGAATTTATTCTATGGTCAAGGCTTACCACTGAGCTTCTATTAAGAACTGAAAAAAAAGAAAAAAACCAAAAAAACCACCAAACCAACAGCACTCAGTTGTACAGAAAACAAATTTATTTGTCTCAAAGGAGGATTCTACACTTATGCAGGCATTTTTACACAACAGCTGCTTTCTTGCCTAAACTACCTAAAACACTGTTCCTGCAATAACATGTATTCAATCTTCTTTCTGAAGCAGAATCCAATATATTTTTAGGCCTCTGAATAATAACAGCAGGAGATTACAAATATATGGATCAGAGATGGAAGAATTCCCTATCCTCCAACCCCATGCAGGGGGGCAAGCTCCTGACTCTGTCACATGGGATACAAGAGCTAATCAGAACTTCCTCCCAACAGGCCTAATTTTCACTTAAGCACCTTTTTGAGTAGTGAGAATGAGGGAACACTGGCAATCATTTCACAGAAACACATCAGGGAAATTGTCAACATCTGACATTTTCCCCAGCGGCTCCCTGCAACTTCATTTACCTCCATACATTTTCCTGTACACCTTAGCCATGGATTTATACTTTTGTAGCACCAAAATATAAATTAACTCCAACTCCATGTCAAACGTCTTATTGACTTAGTGGTTTTGAAACCCCTGAAACTTTTACTTCAGATTTTCACACAACCCTCAGAGGACTCACCAGGGCACCAAGCCCAGTTTAGCAATAGACTGGTAAAAAAACTGAAATTAGGAGATGAAAACCTGAAAAAAATTAACCCACCACTAACATATGCTTCTAGTATGTTTTCTTTAATCAAAAACCCATCCTATGCCATTACCACACAATTCAAAAATAGTCCTTTTAATTCTGTTAGAACACCAAGAAATTAATTTTCCTGTTGCTTAAGCCATCTTGTATGCTTGCTATTGATTTAACTTATAAAGACAGATGATTTAAATAGCTCCCCAAATGCAAAACTTTCAAGCATAAACAAAAAACTGCATAAAGAAAAGACAGTCTTTTACCCATTTCTTGTCGATTAAATATATTGCTGAATAAATTTAGTTGCAAGATCTTTTACTGGCCAATATTACATCTCAGATGCAATTCAATTTCTGAATACCACATTAAAAACTGCGAAGATCATAAAAGTACAAAAATCAAGACCACTAAAAAAGTGAATAATTATTTTTCACATTTTACAAAATTCTGCAGGCCAGTTCAAGCCCTAAAGAAGACAAACATTGGTTGTTTTTTGGATTTTTTTAAATTATAGCATATAATTGTGTACATAAGAAACCATATATATTTACTAGAGAGTTTGAAAATAACAAAGAGAGGACTAAGGCATGCATTGAAAAACACTTAAGACTTCAAATCCAAAATAATTTAGGTACTTTAAAATAACCTAAATATAAAATTGCTGTCATTTAGTTTTAATTAACACATAACCAATTTGTTTTCTGCATGAATTTGCATAGCACATGGCTAATTACTACCTTGTGAAGAGTCTGGGGGGGAAAAAAAACCCCACCACAAATCTTTACATAGTTCATCAACAATAAAAACCAAAATACCACAGTGAGGGCCTTTTTTTTCTTTTTGTGACAGCAAGTATAAATAAAAACATACATTTTAACACACAGGCAACCAAACAGGAATAAGACTGTGAAGTGAATCAGTGCAGGAAACACAGGATTAAGGCTGAAACTTTATTCTAATCCTTCTGCTCACAGAAGTAGCGGTCACCAGGCAGCATGTGGTCTAGGCATGCACCTGCAATACACAGGCAGGATTTAAAAGTACTTACAAAGAGATCAAGTCTTCTCTGAGAAGTTTCTCTTTGGCTTAGGAAGTGGAGTAGCCACCTTCTCCAAAAAACAAACAATAATCATGCACATCAGCTTGTCAGTGATTTTGCCAGAATGATAACCTGGATGTGACACATGCACAACTCATCACTCCTGGGGATTAAATTGACAGTACAAAAAAGCTCAAGAAAAGAAAACAAAAAACAAAACCAAAAAACCCTCTTGCTGTGAACATATTAAACAGTTCAAGTTGATAGCCACACCACACTATTACTCTGTGAACTTTGCATCACCTTTATGTAAATTCCTGTATTAATTGATGAAGTCTACCCACTTGGTAAAGGAGTTCCAGCTGTCTCTATCTGATGCACCTGGGAGCTAAATGAACATTCTCTAAGTCCACAGATCCATTTTGTATCATGGAAAGATTGGGTCACTGCTAAAAACTGCATGGGGAGGGGTTTCTAAATCCTGTAATTGTAAGTTTAGCATAGAGTACATTAAAAAGAGAGTCAGAGACCAAAATACTTTCCAGTGTAGCAGCTTTGAGAAGCATCTGTTTGCCTCTGAGACTGAAGCTACTGCTTTCAGTCAAGTCATTTTGTTACAAAAGCTTAAATACTAACAGAACAAGAGATATTTTGCTGATACTTGGCGCTGTTTCTCTTGAAGTGGAGTAGAATCGAATTTGGTGAACTATACCTATAAACTCGGTTCAACTCCTACCTCGTTATTTAGCCAAATACTGCCAATAATAAAACCACAATTCACCACTGTGAAGTGGAAATGCTTGCAGGCTACTTTCTGACCCTTTCCCTCAAGCATACATGACCAGCTGCTTGCCATCAGGAGTGATTTCTTACTGCTTCATACTCTAGCCCTAGTTTCTTCTATTGCCTGGAGAGTCAGCTGCAGCCCAGCAGCAGGTATCACAGAGCAAGGGACAACTTACCTATTCCCGTACATCACACGGATGCTTGCTCATTTGAACTCAACCTACAGGATCACATCACTAAGCAAACAAAGAAGTTTATGGCATTCATTATTATTTTCAAGCCGTCAGACATCAGCTGCCATAGCTGACTAGGAAGAAACTGTCAGAGGCAAGTTAACAAGCTCCCAAAAACTGGAACTCACAGAGTTGATACTAAAAGATACTTGGAGAAATTAAATAGCATTTCAGCTTCCAAACTGAAGATGCTTACATAATTAAGATATGCAAATAAGGATAAACAAAAAGAAAGGAAAAAAAGTCTTAAAAAGCTCTGACTATACCTGCAAACATTTTCCTACTTACAAAGCCACAGCCTTGACTGACAATCAAGTACTAATACTAATCGTTATTTAAAAGTTCATGGTAATTATATAACTTATCCTTTTAAACAGTTTACTGTATTCAATACTAAACAGCTTTATCCTGCATAAAATCAAGCCAAGATACAACAGAGCCCCCCTCCACTGCAATTCTCAGTTTTTCCTTTGAAAAGCAAACTCATTATGTTCTATAAAGAGAATAAAGTCTCTAAAAGAAGACTAAATTCTTTCTTTCTCTCTCAAAGGCAGGCTCTGAAGAGATTGCATAAAAAGAGATTTTATTCTTGGCTCAAATATGAACATTTGGGAATCACTACTTTTGAGCAAGGACTCACCCACTTAAAGGCAGAAGAATTTATTTTGAAAAGTGGTGTGAAATTTCAGGGGGAAAAAAAAACCCCAAAACACATGTATTTTGCACTTCGCAGCTTTTGGTACTTTTCCAGTTAAGACAAAAATCTCAAAATAACCTCTTCCCCCTATAACTGTTTTCTCATAGATGCTGCCAAGCTATCTTATACCACCAGCAAAAACTTCTAAAATACAAATACAATACAATATAAACTATTTCCAGACAATTCAACTCAGAGGACTGACAGGAAAACAAAAGTAAGATAATTTCAGATATTTTAGGAGAGAACCTGGGAGAAGGTCCTGGGGAATGTGTTTCACTGGATGCCCACCTCAGTCTGCCTTGTCACCAGTGTGTTCAGCACCTTTCAGAAGATGTAGGGGAGCAATGCTGTAGCTCAGAATTCATGGACAGCCTCTCAAAGCACAGGGCAAGAGTTTGAGCCCAGCCCTCCTGCTAAGGACTACCTTCTTACCATAGCTAACAGTCCTCAGAGGAGCAACACTTCTCCTTTGGATGCAGACCATGTACTGGAACTGTTTCCCCAGATTCATTCCAAACCAGATGCAGAAAGGGAAAGCCCATCTAGAAGATTAGATCAGGTCCCTACAGAAACATTTCAGAGTTTTAAACAAAGGGTATTATTTGCATGTGGACACCATCATGTTGCAGAAAGAATACCTAGGGATAGAGAGGATTCAGTCTTCTGTCTCCAAGATGCCTCAAGATTACCTGCAGACATCCACATAAAGTTTCTCGATTGTTGAGGAATGTTGCAGATCCCACAGTTAATGGCACAGATCAGAAACCAGATCAACTCCTTTTCCCCATTTCATGCATGCATGCTTTGCATGCTAGAAAGGTTCTTTTGTGTATTCTCATACTGTTTAATGTGAAGGATTTGTTATTTCTCTCTAAGATACAAAATCTCAACTATGACCTGAGAGTGCTCTGTGTGGCTGAATTCCTGGGACAGCATCCAAAGAATCATCCGTGGTTCTCCTGTTAAGTGCCCATCACACAACCAGAGGTGAGAGACACCAAAGGATTCAGGAGGGATGGCCAGGTATGGTCCAAACCCAGAGGTCAGCCATGCCCTAATTCAGTGGAGAGGCAGGCCAGGCTGTGTCCTGGGGGTTCCTGTAGGAAACCTGAACTTGGGGCACAGCAGGGAGGCTCTGTGCTTTCCAGGGGCTGCCTGGATGGTCTCTTCCCTAGACCATTGGAAAGCACAGCTGCAAGGTGGACAGCATGTGATCCTGCCATCAAGATGGAATGGAGGACTGAGGAATGGCTCTGCCCAAGCCAACCCTTGGCCTTTGCCTGGCTGCAGATGTCTCTCCATGAGCTGCCTTTACAGCAGGAATGGGAAAAACCAGCTATTTTGATAACTACCCTCCTATTACAAGTATCAGTCTCCAGCTAGAATTACTGTACCAGCTCATCTCTTCTTTTCCCTTTTTATTTACATACCCACACCCTGGAATGTACATAGGAGTAAATTAAGGCACTTGTATTATGTAGGTCAAGTCCTGGCCTGTTCATCTACATACATTAGCATACATGTAAAAGTACTACAGACATCAAAAATGAAACATTAATGGTTAGCTCAAATACACATCCTAGGCAGTGCTAGAAGAAAAAAAAAATCAACAAAAAATTTAATACAACAGAAAAGTAACAGAGACAGTAAGGCAGTACTTAATTTTCATTTCATCTTTTTTCCCAAGAAAATTTTCCTTTGAGAACACTTAGATGCATTTATGAGTAGACAACATAATAAACCAGACATCTTAATTTTATTTCACCTTACATTTTGTATGTAGTCAGGCTGAAGACCACATATATAAATCAAAATAACTCTGATCTGTCTTGAAATGGGCTTTTATTCTACATGGAAACTGTGTGCAAAGTTTTCAGATGATTTACATCTCTTTTCATGAAGAACATATCCTCTTATGTCCCAAGTCAGAAAAGAATTGGTTAAAACAAAAACTATCATGTAATTGAGAACATATAAGTAGATATGTTCTGTAATTTCTCAGAGAAAAGAGGTTCTCCTATACTTTAGGCTGACAAAGACTGTGAATTTGTGATCAGAGCTATCATAATATTAATAAAAAAAAGAGAAGCTGGACAACAACCCAATGGTACACTCCTTTCACTGTCAGAAGCCTTCAGAGATACAAAGCACAGAAGCCACAATTAATTCAGCCATAGTCTACCACTGTAATTCCCTCCTCTATATCCAAGCTCTGCATCTTCCTTACCCTTGGAGAACAGTCACTTATAGGTGCCAGCGAAGCTTAGAGGGCAGTGATCACAGTTTCTGACAATTTCATTTACACTTTTATTAATTGTCATGTCAATGAGTTGGTTGATCATGGAAAAAAATTCTAAGAGCTCTTCAACTTGGTGAACACCGCAGCTCTGTTTATCTTTTTGTCAGACACAACAATCTTTGCAGTTACGAAAAAGTGAGTTCTGACATCAACTTGAGCAAAATTCCAGCCTAGGAAAATCTCTGCATTTCTGTGTAACTCTGCAAAACAACTTCAAAGAAAGAAGGCAAAAAGAACTTGTGCCCACGTGACTCTTCTACAGAAGAACAAGAGGCCTTTATCTCCACTCCTACATATCAGTTATTCTAAAAGCACGTAAAGTGAATTTTAAGAGTTTGGTATTCTATATATTGCCTGTTAAGAAGAGAAAGATATTAAGAAAACAATGGGAAATCCAGTTGCCACTCCAGAACTGTAATGCAAAAAGGACTGCGTGGAGAACTATTTTATTGCTTCTTTCAGCTTAGTATATTATGATACTAAATTACACTTCATTGAAGCCAGACTTCATGGGGATTGTTAGCACTCTTCTGTCTGGTTCAACGTCAACAACAGCTGACATAATTTTCAAACATAACATGGCTTTCACAATTTGCACTAAGTTGAATGAAGTTTTCCATGAAAGCAAATCACACTGATTAAGGAACAGGTTTTTTTGCTTCTCATTAGAAGTTCAGCTTTAAATTAGTAGCAGTTCAAGACATGGGAAATACGTAGGAGAAAGACTGTAACCTCACAGCAGGTAGCTTTCCATTAGACAGTATCTGTATCACAACTACCATCATACAAGCTGCCTCCTTGCCTTCATGTCCAACTCATACAGCAATTCCTTCAGGCTTGAGCCTGCAGCAACAGGTGAGAGCCTCTGGCCTGCAGAGCTGCAATACTAACCACGTCCACTACAAGGGCTTTTTGGATACCAGTCTTTGTCCTTCTAGTCTGCACCTTGTTGTCCCAGCTCAGCTGCAACACTACAGGGAACAGCATTTTCAGGGAAAGTGTTCTGAGCTCACAGCAAACTCCAACAAAGGGTACTGCGAGAGCGAGCATGGATCTGTTGGGCGCGCAGCTCTTCCACTCAGCATCTAAGCTGATATCCTCTGAGTAAAATATATAATACCATCCTGCTATTCATTAGTAAAGCAAGCCTTACTGTCACTAGCAGCATTTGATTAGCCTTGACCACAACAGCACAGGAGGCAAATATTCCTCTCTGCTCTCTGGCCCAGTAGCACAGCCCACACAATCTAGTAAAATACACGTAGGAGGTGGAGTGTGAGGATCTGATTTCATACTGGGGCAAGGCACCTTATAAAAACATCTTTTCAGTAGCAGCCATCCAGAAGTAATATGGAAATCAAATTAGTTGATTGCAACAATCTAAACAACATCATTTGATACATTCATAGAAGTTCTTGGATAATGAAAGTTTAGAAGGAGAAATCCTATATTTTATTAAATTCAGCATAGCTGGGGGACAGGCCTCTCCCTACAGCTTTTGCCTACTGCATTTTAGGCCAAGTAATGAAAACATTAATGCAGCTTAGCCAGCAAAGCACAAGTTAATTCAGCTTCTATCTCTCCAAAGCCTATAATTCTCTGGACTAGTCTTCATGAACAGGACTTAAAAATGTTTCAGATATAAGATGAACATCCATATAATCATCTCTGCACATGCCTGTTTATGAGAAGCATGGATGCTACTCCAGAAGGCACTGCAGAACACACAGTTCTCTTCCCAGGCACTGGAAGCACAAGCAGGCATACCTGCAAGGCTAGGATATAAAAAGTAAGCCCAGGAAATGGCAAGCAGGTTTCACCAGGATAAGCCAGTCATGAGGACGCAGCTGTTTCACAGCTGCACAGTATCCAAACCACCATGACTGCACAGGCTGCACACACATGGAAGCCCAGCATGAGCTATAAAGTTGACATAGCATGGGCTTTGGGGACAGAAGGGGGACAGTAGCAATGCAGGGCACCAATAGAGGGAATGTCAAGCAAAATTCAAGAGGTGCTAAAGATGTGAGGTGCCACTAGAACCCAGGGAAGCCACCATACTCCAACTTCGACATATAATGCCTACAAAGGGGTCCTCTAGGACAGAGGACAGTCCTGTATCAATTCTTTTAGCCTAGCATCTGATTTCTCACTCTTCAGAAGATAAGCCCTTACCTCCTGTTGTTAAGGGATACCTCTTATTTTTTCATTCACATTCACCATTTACTCAGAAAATTTTTCTTCATCCTTGATCCCTCCAGCCTGCATAATAATACAGGTGATCAAGAATAGTAGGCCACTGACTCAATTTTGCATTTTTATTATGCTTGGGGAAAAGTTTGCTGCAATAATCTTATTCTAGCTCATCAGCACTTCTGTTTTTTCGTATATATTCCGGATAAAGCCCATGCAGACAAACTAGCAGGATGATATTTCACATAATTCTTTGTCTTTCTGGTTCAATCTCTCATGTAACTCGTATTTGCTGCCAGTTCCCAAGTTCTTAGGTCAGGAGACGGTGTTTCACACAACTGCCTAGTATGCCAGGATGGATGGCTTCACAACTGGGGCCACAGCATCAGAACAGCACAAAGGTGTAGAACCAAGAGACTTTCAGGAATAAATAGTATCAAAAAATAAAATAAAATCAGAAAGGCCAAAGAGCATTTGACGGTCCCACCTTTCAGAACCACGAAGTACCCATTTAAAATTTCACTCCCAATAACAACAATGCGAAGAAGCTCCCAGAAAGGCATGCAGCAAATTATTGCCCTGAATACTACCAATTTTACATTTGCTGAGTGAAAACTATTTGTCTATTTGTGTGCATTTCTGCAATTGCACTTTTCATTCATTAAGATGAGAAATTGCCTTTTTTATGCAATCTACTGCTATTCAGATAGCAAAACAAAGTAATGTCTGGTAGCAGGCTTGCTGGTTTTGGCTTTAGAAGGGTGGGGGGTTTTTTTCCTCTCTTCCTGTGAGAGGAAAGCTTTTCCCAAAGGATTCAAGCAATTTCATAAAATAAATGTAAATACAAAGACACTTTTGTTTAAGGACTGAAGGGTTTGTTTTGGTTTAAGGCAGATTGAGAGGGAAGAAAGAGAGAAATGATACTGATCATTTTTCAATTAAGGGGGGGGGGAAAAAAAACGAGTTCTTAGTCTTAAAAGAAATCTGTGTGATAGCACAAACTTGCTAAAATACATAGGCCATCAGAAATCAAATCAAGATTTATTTTCTAAATAAAACTAACTTGTTTATTTTAGTCACAAGTGAACACCTCAAATGACTGCAGCAAAGATCAGAGGAAAATAACATTTCTCTCCAAATTAAAGAGAACATTGTGCACTCCTATATGCTGTGTTTCATTAGAGTCCATGTCTTTTTCCTCACAGTCTATCAAACAGAAAGCAAGGGGTGCAAGGGGGAAAGCCATGAAATCTGTGGTTTTTTAATTTTGGGGGATTCACTTCAGCTAGAAGTTCTGAAGCTCAACCTAATAAGTATTATTTCACTTGCAGGAAATAGAACCTAAAATTACAACAGGAGTAAACCCCACACTTGCACAGAAAACAGTGGAAGATGGAGACAGCATAGCAACAAAAAATAAAGACAAAATTAACTAGAACATCTAAAATCCTTCAGTAATATATGGAGGCCTTGCAGGAAATCTGAATAAGCAGACCTTCACATCTGCAATACTCTCCAAGCATTTGTACAAACACATTGCAGAAATCACACATTATGGAACTGCGATTCTAATTTCTGATTAGCAGATACTAATTAATAAAATGTACTGATTTATCAGTAAGTCCCCACATATTGTATCAAGTTTTATTATGTAAAGAGACATCACAAGCAATCTTCAGTGATGAAATAATATCTATCCAAACGGAGCAAACCATGAAGTCCCATTCATACTGCCTACCATTTAAATCCATTCAGGATTGACATCCACTGCATTTATCATTCAACACCCGAACTAACACACTGGGACAACCCAACAGTAATAACATTCAGTAATATTGCAGCTCAGAAAGGCAAAATAACACAGATAATAAGAATCTTGCCATTAAATACAACACGCACAAGGAATGTATCATGTTACTTGTACGTACATGAGCAATTTACAAATGTTAGTAATAAATATCAATTTTTCAAAATATAATCTTGAAGTATGAAGCATGTGGCTGCATGAGAAGTGACAAAAGGTACTTGAGGAAGATTTTTTAAATGGTCTAAATCCACTGGAGTTAAACAGAAGACAAATAACAGATTGACAAGCATGTCACAGCAACATTAAGTTTTAGATATATGAAATAAACTACAAATAAAATGCATAGTATCATCATCACCATTGTTTCAAAAGTGTTCTACCCAAGCATTACTTAAATCATTCTCCTCCATTCTAATTTTAACTGCTTATATCTATGCATGCACATGCATACATGAGAAACAGTTTCCTTGTGGTTGCTTGACCTCCCAAGTGGTAGCACGCACAGATTAACTTGTCAAATAGAGAGAGACAACATACAATTTCTGCACTACAAATCCAGAGGTCTAGGTCCATTCATGAATTTGGGTAGTTACTTAAAACAGACTTGTCTAATATGTGGAGAGCCACTGGATGAAGAAGACGACTCAGACAATACTGGACTCTGTTATTATCTTCCCTGTCCAATAAAGTCTTAAAACATTTCCTCCCATTTCTTAATGCAGACTTTTCCAAGACCTCAAATTGTAACAGGAAATTATTTGAGTGATTTTTGTTTTTAAAGAATACAGCAAAGCATCAAGAGTCAAGTGCTCTGCTCTTTGATTTGCTAAAGACTGTTTGAATTTAGGTTGAATCTCTCCCTTGTAAACATGAAATAAATTTTCCACCTCATCAATTAATATTTGGGACTTGAAGGCTGTCAAGTGAAAGATGTTATAATGCCCAGTACAGCCCTAGTCTCATCTTTTTTAACTAAATACCCAACACTTGTATGATAGGGCAATAGCAGTAAATTAAACATAAGAGTAAGCAAACAGCCTAATTATGAGTGCTAAAAGCTACCAGGACAATACTTAAACAATCCCAGGGAAAATTGAATGTATTCTTCTGATGGCTCAACACAATCTTTTTAGAATTACTTCCTATGGGGCATGCTGACACATTGAGTTCATTACATAGCTCCACTTTAAAGCAAAAAACACACAAGCATTTAGAGCAAACACCTAAAATTCAATAGTTCAGATTTTTAATAAACTACATCAGAAGGGAGTTTGCAACTGGATTATTTCTAAGGAAGTAAGATAACTTATAAATTCAAAACAAATAGCCATAAAGCAATATCAAGATACTGATCTTGCTTTGATGTACAAACACATCCAAAGCACCTTATTTTTGCAATGGTTCTTCTCAGAATAAATTCACACAAGTGACATTCATTTTTTTTTTTTAAGTCATCTCAAAACTTCCAGAAGTTTCACTGGGCATACACAGACCAGCCACAGGACAGCTTATAAACAAAGACTGATGCTATAGCAAAGATCAAATTAAGTCAATGTGGCAAAGCCTTCAAACCACATATGCCATCTTTCCAGTTTCAATGGGCCACGTGTCTCTTCACTGTGTACCAGTCAAGTCTTCAACATTGCCACTAGAGAAAGTGTGTCTAACTGGCATATAACTCATACCTCAATTTCTTCTCAGTGGTTAGGTTGCATTGGCCTTTGCATAGCTCAGCACCAACACCTGGGCCAGGTACCACAAAAGGAAGCCCCAGACAAGCACCCATCACCCCAGTTGAGAGCCCCCACCATGGGTTCTCAACAGCTCTGCACTTCATCTACTGCACAAGGCTCTGCCCAAGTCCCTCCCCAGGCAGTCTCCTACTCCCAGGAGCACAGTCCCCAGCAAGAGGATGCAGCCAGTGGCATGAAACGCTCCTAAGACCAGAGAGCATGAAATCAGGCAGAGGATAAAGATGGGCACTCACAACAGGAGAACCCTTTTATTTATTTATGGGTGCAAGTCAGCCAACCTGACCTCCAGCCTGCATGTCCACTTATGCATTTGCTGTCCCACACATATTAATTTGTGGTTATCTTTAATATTTTATGAGTTAAGCTTCATTCCACTCCATTATGCACCTAAAAGAGAACAAAACAGCTACTAATGTCATAGATAAGTGTTTTTATTGGCTATAAATTCCATCCACCATCACGTGACTAGACAACACACACTCCCCAAAAATAAATGCTTCTGCTCATCACGCCTCCATCACACTTACTGAAGTGATTTCTATTTCTGTTGATTAACTGTGAACATCAAAACATAAAATATGGCAGCTTCAGTTACCTGAACTGCTCAATTCCTGCACAGTCACTTCACATGCAAACTTTGATACTTAGCTGGGAGGCAGGATACATACAGCTAGGAAAGCATCCAAAATCTGACAGTAAGGAAACTCCTTTTGAATTCCCCACATACTTTATTCATCAAATTACCCTTCTGTACGTCAAGTTTTTAACCCAAAATCACAGGTGACTCTTCAGTTTATGACCCTTCCTCTCCCTCCAAAAACTTGCCCCAGGGAATTTCTAAGCAGCTGCTATCTCCCATGTCTGCCATAACTAAGATACAAAAGCCAGAGTAGTTTAAGTTTTGGTCTCTCATCTAACTCCAGACTGTTCACACTACATGTTCTTTGTAGCTTGGATGTCCATCTACATGTTCCACTAAGATTTAATATTTTCTGTACATAAGTGCCCAGAACTATGTACAGTCTTCGACACAAAGTCACCATAACGCCTTGCCTAATAACCTGTTTATCTTCAATGAAGAGCTCTTCCTGAGCATCATGTTTGCTCCCATTTCATGGTCAGTATCAAATAAAAGTCATCCCCATTCGACTATGGCAGTCAGACCTTTTCCTCCAAACCTGTTTTAAGGGATAATTTGCCAGCTGATAGCACATGTGTCGCTAATAATTACTCAGTAGATATCTTTGCTTCTAGAGCTATTTAACTTCCTGCCATTCCTATTGTTTCAGTCATCACAGACATTCAATTCTTCCTGTGCAATAATCCAACCCACCTCGGCGCTGACTACGTTTCCAACTTTACCTCATTAGCAATCGTCCCTCTCAAATAGTTATTTCAGCCAGTATGGTGAAGTAAAGAGACCAGCTCCTCACTAATGCTGATGCATAGCATGAATAATTCCTTTATTCAGGCAGGCAAACTCATAATTTCTCCTTCAGGAGATACCTTTAGCTAAGCCTCACGCTTCCAATTTAGTTATTTTTGGTGTATACACATGGAACTGAAGCCTTCTGAAGTCCTATTGTCTAGGACATTCAGTATTTAACCAGTAATAATATTACTTTAGTCTCCCATGACCTAATTGTGGCAAATACATGATGCATTTTATCCTTTTTTCCACTTTACTCCATATACTTAATTACTTTTTCTGTTCCAAATTTATCCTAAATCCTTGAATTCTATTGTGACCAGAGTAAAATGTGTGAAGATATCATTCTCTTCTCCTTTTAAAATAAATGGAACTATACATCTTTTGCTATCATAGCTGCTACCTTCAGCCTAACAGATAACACCCAGTTCTATTCTTTAACCTGGCTCCAGTGCCCTGCACCAGCTCTTTCAGAGCCTAAAATCAGAGACCCTTAGACTTAGTTTGACTGGGAGCAGACATAAGACATGTAGTCTAGTCATTTCCATTTGGCACCCTATCTTTCTCCCATGCATATCTAAACTAAAGAACTAAAACAAGAAGTGCTAATTTTAGAGGCAGCAACCATTTTTCATACAGCCTAGTCCTCACAACATCATAGCCAAATTCTCTTCCCCTGCTCTTTTTATTTTTTTCCCCTTCATCATCTTAAATTTCTTCATCCTCTAGCTTTTGGCAGTTCACATGCTGTCCCTGCAGTTTCTGCTCTCCAACAATCAATCCCCTCCTTTACTTCATTCCTTTTAGGTTTTCTTGTAACTTGCAGTATCTTATTCCCACAGCAAGGTCCACAGCCCCACTTGGCAAGGTTTTCCTCCTCCTTAAAATGCAGTTTCCAAGCAGCTATTGTACCTTCCACTAAAGACAGTCCAAGCTTTTTTTTTTTTCTCTTTTTAATTTAAACCTCCAATTCCTACAGGCCTTTAGGTCCATGGACAATACAAACTAGTTCTTCTAAGTTCTCAGAACTTGCCCTACTAAAATAAAGCTTCCTTGAAATTAAAACACTTTGTAGTTGACATATACTTACCCTTCAGTTTAATTCAAAATTATTCAATTGTGGTTGATCAACACATGTGCTTAAGGCCTTATGGAAGGGAGCCGTAATCTAGATCTAGCAGCGGAAAACAAGACATACTGTCAGCCAGTGAGAGAGCAGAGATGTTCCAGAATTTAAAGATATACCCTCTAGTTCTAGGCAGGCTGTAAATATAAGCTTTCATTACTCTGCATTCCACTACAATTAATGGCCAAAATCTACCCTATGACACTTCAGTGTACTGACTTCTAACTTAACTAGTCAGCACTGGGAAACATACTTAAAAAAAAGCACATTTGAGAAACACCTTCCTTTACACACTATCACACTATCCAAAATGAGCTCTGTAGCTCGGAGCAACCAAAACATGTTTGCAAAGTTGCATCCTATAATTTGACTCAGTTTCGCCTCAGTAAATCAACCTTAGACCTCCAGATTTTGAAACAGAAGCATGAACCTTTAACAGAAAACCATCTCCCATCCAGTGGAAAACTGCACCTATATTAAGTGCAGCAACAACTGGATCTTCAGCATGATCACCACAAGCCTAAGAGGGACAGAGAAGGAGGATGCAGGTGGCCAACTGCTATAACACAACACAGAAAGAGCCTCTGTAGCAAAATGAGAGTGAAAGATCTCCAAGAGAATCTGGAAAACATGGTGTCCCTCTTAACTTTAACTTGTTACACAATTTGCTTAACATGGATGCATTGGCACAAAGGCAGTCCAGGCCTTCTGTGCAGCAGAGTGAACTTGCTGGCATAGGCTATCAGTCCCATCGAGGCAGTAAATCACACTTACCACCACATTCCTGGTATGCCTGCACCTACAGGGCAGCACACAGGCACCTGCCTGCTGCCTCCTGAAACCCAGAGGGAAAACTCAGTTCTGCAGCATGAAATATCAGCTGACATGCTAAGTTACTAATCCAGACGAAATGGGGGCCCTGAGAGGGCACACAGCTCTGTCAGCTCCACACCACAGCAAGGGCTGCCCACCATCCATGAAGGACCAATGGTGGTCTCTGCATCCACCTCCCTTGGCCACCAACACCATCACGTTCATCTCCCCATGGAGCACCTCCAGGCTGCTGGTGCCTCCTGCTCTCATGACCAGTCTCACCAGTTTAACCAAGCTTTTCCAGCAGCAGGGTGAGTGTTCTGCCACCCTCCAAATTGGGGAGCACGGCACTGGACATCTTGAAAAAGCAAGTGATTGTTAGCCATGCACAAGGTAATAGCATCCTACCTTGCACTCCAGAAGTGCTTAAAAGTGTTTTATCCTGTTAATTCTAAGTCAATTGAGTACACGTGTGGTATGGATTACACTGACCCTTTTAGAGCTCTCAACATTTTTAAATAAGTAGGACACCTAACATTAGACGCCCATAAAGCTGCATACCTCCTGTACACCACACACCAAGATCTACGAGTAGGCTTTAAGGCACAACTAAGGAATAGTTGCTTTTTAAAGCATGGCTCTCACAGCACACGTGAAATAATTTACAAATGTCAAGTCTGACCCTGTACCACATTAAATCAATACAGGCGTTTTACAAAAAATGCCTGTATTGGACGAACTGAAGTGACCTTTGCAAAGCTACCCAACAAATCAGCACCAGATTTACAAACAGTACAAGTATTTAGTACAGTTCAGTATAGCTGAGTGATAAAAAAAGGTCTACGTTAAAGATAAAAGTTGTCCTGATGTCTACAAAATACAACATTATCATCACAAGCACAAAGAACACGTTTCATCCTTAAATATCTGAGTCTCTAGAGACTTTAAACATGAGGATCAACATGCAAAGGACCATGAAATTCAAGCTTAAAAAGTTAACACATGATTCACTGGAGATATTAATTTGCCAGTTTCTACCTCCTCTGCACTATCAGCTGCTGTACATATCGGACCCTCAGACACAAACAATCCCATTGCTTTCCCTCCTTTTCACAGATGCCTGGCCTGAGTGAGGGAAGGACGAGCAGGAAAAAAACCCAACACGTTTAAACCCAATAGGCTCCTTCCCTCGGCCAGCTGAAGTTTTCTTGAGGTCAGATTAGCACTCCGAAAGGAGAGCAGGCGCCGGCAGGCCCCTTGGCAGGCGGTGCTGTGACAGACGCGGGGCAGACCCAGGGGAGGCAGCCATGTGCTCAGCCCCGCGTCCCCCCGAAAGGGCATCCCGGGAGGAAGTTCTCACCACGCACAGACTCGGGGAAATAACTCGGAGGAGTCCAGCAGCTATCGCTTCCAGCAGCTTTCTCCTGGGCCATATGTTTTCCCCTGCCATTTAGCGAGGCAATTCAGAGGAGCCAAACCGCCCTACCCGCTCCGCCGCGACCCCGCTGGCGGGCTGGGGGCTGGAGCCGCCGCCCCCGAGGCGGGGGGCGAAGCCAGCCGGCCCGGCGGGGCACCGCCCGCGGCACTCACCCCACGGAGCTGCGCTGCGAACCCCCAGGAGCCCCCGCCCGCCGACCCCCGGCAGCGTGCCTGGGNGCCGCCCGCCCGCCGCGCAGCCGGCGCTTCCTCCCGGCGCGCTGCCGGGCCGGGCTGTGCTGGTGGGGCGGGCAGGGGAGCGCAGCGCAGCTCCGGGCGGGCGCTGGGCTCGCCCCTTCCCTAGCCCGAGCCTCGCAAAGGGGACCCGCCGCTGCCGCCTTTGTTCGGCCGGGCGGCGCCGGGAGGGGAAGGCGGCGGGTGGCACGCCGGGCGCTTCTCCCATACGGAGATTGTTCCTCCGGCGCTGGCAGGCGCGGAGTAACTTCAGCCGAGTTAATTCGGGTCTGTGATGAAAACTCCTCCACCTGTGCCAAACGCAGACTCGACGCCCAGCGCTAAAGTCAGCCTACGCGCGGTGCTTCAGCTGCCTGTTTATGCCTCAGGAGCTGACTGGTGACTCCTGTTAAATTAAGGGTGGGATTTTTATTGCTCAGGGTAGATGGCATCGCAAAGATTGGTATCTTAGTATTCTGTGCTTGGCAGCAACTAAGAAGCTTTGAAAAACGAATTTCAAATACACCTTTGCCCCATTGTCTGTAGGTAGGTTACGGATCTTTCAAACGTAGCTTCTCATTTGCCTATTGATCTATATGTCCAATTAAGGTACCTTTCTCAAAGCTTTATTTTTTCTTTTTCACAGTACTTTAGTGCTCATCCTACAAATCTTCTTCAAGCTTACTTATTTTGTCATTCAGTTCCGGTACTTGAGGTCAGCACACGCAGTCCTATCATTCCAGTTAAAACAGTATAAGGGGGAGAATTTTCCCTCATTCACCTCTAACTTAGAAGAACTTGACAGAAATGCCCTTGTATGAGGCCTTCTCTGAAGGATAGTTAGACTTCAGTTTGCTTAGAGGTGGAATGAGCAGACATCGTGGGCTTTTAAGAAGGCAGCAACAAAACTAGGCTACCCTAGGGTTGTTAAAACCAGGAATAAACTCTAAGCAGCCTCCTTTAAAAGGTCTTTTCACATAATATTCATTAAGCCCCAGCAGTTAAAAGATCCCACCTGGGGAGCTCTCACTATGCAGAGTTCTGCTTCCCAGACTGAGAGGGACAGAGTAGCACAGGGCTTTAGATGCTAAGCCAGCTCCTCAGGTTTAATGCTAGACCATGTTGCATTTTTGTGCTCTAAAGAAGCAGATGATTTATAAGTTCCCCTAGCCATTAGCCAGAAATTTTCTGCCTGGTTCATGAGGTATGTGAGGAAGGAGAGGAACCTGTGGCATGTGAGCTCTTCCACATTACCCATGCAGACCTTCTGTTTCCTGCCTGTGTTAACATAGCTGCATCAGAAAAAGGCAGTGAAAAGTATGTGAATTTGATTCTTTACTCCTGTAGCTGTGTTGTAGAGGGAAATTTTTTTTATCTTAAAATTAAAAAATTACGTGCTTGGGGGTAAAAAGTCTGAAAATGTACAACAGTGTATTAAGCATGGAGAAGCCTGCCTAAGACATCAGTCAACCTTAAATAAAGCCAGTGTGTAAGATACATCCTAGGTGCTATTGAGATCTGCTTGCTGCATTATGCACTAGGGCCAGAAGCCAACCATCAGCCCTGCAGTGTGTGCAGAATGGAGCCTCTGCCACACAATGGCAGAGACATTTGTCACATGTTCAATCCACAGGCATCCCACCTCTTGTGGCCAACTTTTATAGGATGTGCATTGTGCCCTTCTCTCTTTAGGCTGCATGTGTGTAGTAAGGGGAGGAGTAGGTAAATGCAACTGTAATGTGAAATTAGATGACCTGTTCTGACCAGAACATTTCCCAATTCCTAGTCAAAACAGAGTCTTATCAATAGTTTAACTTCAGATCAATATACTAACATTTGCTAAAGTCTAGGTGCATGTATAGCAGTTCTGTTGTGCCCTTTCTGACAAAACAAGAGCTATGTTGTTGTTTTTACACTACTACCTTTTACTTCTTACACACTTACCTATGTAAGTTTTTCACACCCAGGCATCAGATGATGGATAACTTTATTAAATTATGGCACATTGTGCAGCAGCTGCCTCTGGGAAGAAGTATGGAATAATACAATTAATGCATCACATTTTAATATAGCTACTAAAATATGATCTTTGTTCTCACTGTCAAGACTAGTGACAGAAGCCTCAGACAGATGACCAACCCATTGAGGCAGTGGTGAGAAGTCCTCCCACTGCAAGGCAAGCTGCAGCCTTGAGCTCATCTTGAACACCCATGGACTTTATCATGGCCAGGTCCCTTTAATGAAACCAGCATCCTGGCCCTAAGACGACATTTAATGGTGCATTAAATGATTATCCTCATGTACAAACCTTTGTGTTTTAAAACACTATAACCCCTAATTTATAAATCATATCAAAGACAAGAAACTAATTTTAGGAACATGCATGTACCTAATTAAACTCACTCAATAAGGCTGCTAAATAGGAGTAAAAATTGTGCATAAGAAATTATGTTGTCTGGAACTAAGTTAGGAACCCCTGGAAATGAACATAAAATTATCACATTCCAGACTTATTTCTTCTTTGTTCTTTCCAAATAACAGATTATTAAAAAATGCATTAATCCTCTCAGTCCATTAAAATATTTCACTTTCAAAAACTTTCAAAACATTTTGAGATAAAAAAATTAAAACTCCGCCTATTGATCATAACTCTCTTTCTAAAACCATATTGTTATAAGACCAAGAATAAAGCATTTGTTGCTCTAATCAATAGGTTTACTCAGAGACAGCTGACACCACTTAAAATCGTGTTAATTAAGGTAGGTGCTCAAGGTCCAGTTCTAATGCAGACAAGCTGTGTCCACCTTAAACAGAGCCTCGTTATTGTTCATGCTACTTGAATCTGCCATTAATAGTAAGTCTCCATCTCACAGCTGCTGTTAAACCTAAGGCCTGCTTGCATTCAAAGAGGATTTCAGTTCTAGTTTGGCACAGTATATGCTATTCACAAAGTCACCTGTAACTGTAAGAATGACTGAGAACAAAGCCACTCATTTTCCACCTGTTAGCTCTAAAATCTCTACTGTGGAAAGTTTGGGGTTTTGATATGTCTTCCTTGTGTAGACTTATGTGTAATGCTCAAATGCATTAAAAAATGCAGACTGCTGCCTGAATTACTGCAGCATTCAGGCTGGATAAGCCACAGTAACTCTGGTACTGAGTGGTGCAGCCTTCCTAGCTGCCCCTACCTCTGTAAGGGTGTATAATATTTATCCTTGTAAATATTCTCTCCAGTCTACTGACCAGGAGGTGTGAGCTGGGGTCAGCCACAAGCTCAGCTGACCAAGCTGTAAGCTGCAGCAGCTACCCCCTCACCAAGTATTTGAGTATACTCAGCCTTGGTTAAACCCATTAGTGAGGCATGTGCATGATTTCTGATGGTCAGCCTGGTCTGCCTGCTCAAACTATGCAGCCGTCACCACAGCTGTGCCTGTTGAGGTGGGAGTGAGATGGCCAGACAAAACACTACTTTAGCCATCACAGCTGGATCAGCCCATGTCTGCACATTACTGAGTTGCATGTACACATTCGGCAAAGCTCAGTGAGTAATATTTAACAAAAACATGGCTGAGTTCTCGAGTCTTGTATTTGCTCTGGAGAGTATTTATATAAGTTTTGGGGTTTTTTTACTTTGATCATAGGCTTTGTAAGAAAATGTGTGAGCAACATGTTACTCAGGCTATAAATGGTGCAGGTATTTAGGAGTGCTGGGAAAAGTGTTTTCTCAGTATTGTTTGAAGCAGGGGGCTGATGACAAAGGAGAAGTGTTAGTCATGCTGACCCATTCTTCTGTTGCTCAGTAAGAGGGAGAAACAAGCCAGAAACCTCTTCCTCATCTTCTTGAAGGTCTCAGCACTACTTGGATTCATAAAATGGTTTATGTTGGAAGAGACCCTTAAGGTCGTCCAGTTCCAGCCCCATTGTCATAAGCAGGGACACCTTCCAGTAGACAAGGTTGCTCAGAGCCCAGTGTAACCTGGCCTTGAAAATTTTCAGGGATAGGAACCTGTTCCAGTGTTTTACCACCCTCATAGCGAAGAAGTTCTTCCTTATCTAATTTAAACCTATCCTCTTTCAATTTAAAACCATTACTCTATCATTACCATTACCTATCTTTAGGACTGTTTATTTTCCAGTTTTGGAAGGTGTGTGGAGGTAGCACCAGTCAAAATGAAGGAGCTGAAAGATGTGAAGCCATGACTGTGTCACTGACATCCTGCCTTAACCCATGCAAGCAGAGAAATAAAGACACGTCTGCTCCTGTTTCCTGCATGCACCTACTTAGAGAATGCAGACCCATTAAATCTGAGCCAGACAGATATCTTTTCTTTAATTAGCTTGTCCTTTTAAGAGTCCCAGGAAAATTATTATAAGAAATACCATATGATTGCCCAAGAACAAATAAGATATGCTTTTAAACACCCTTTATTACTAACATTGCATAAGCATTCCAACAATCAAATCTAACAGTTTGTTATCATAGTTGCAATCCCTTTGGCTTAGCAGCAGCAAGATGAATAGCATGTCATATCTCTTATCAGCAAATAGCTGCCTGCCTTTGTAAACAAAACTGTCAAGACTGATTCTCCATACACATTTGCAAATTATACTCATTGGTTATGTGTCTTGCGGCATATTTAGTGTGCTGCCAAGGGAATGCTACCCTCACATCAGTTTTATATGTTACCAACATCTTAATATTGTTAAGGAACAAATAGGTACCTTGCCAACTGTGGCTTAAATTCACCAATGTCTCCTACAGATCCCTGATAAAAAGCCTTCTTATTATCTAGTTTAGAAACATTCAAACCTAGGACATAAATGAGAAATATATGTGATATCCTGATATTCAGCCTGCTCCAAAGAGGCCTGTGTCTTCATCCCAGCACCAGCATTTTACTTACTGCCTGGCCAGAAGGAATTAAATTACTTGTCTCAGTTTAACTGGATGCAATATGATGATAATATCACTTATTCAGTGGTGGAGGAGAGTAAATTAGTTGTAATGTCTACCCTGTGCTCTAAGGATATAGAGCAAAATATGAACTTATGGTATAAGTTCAACTCCCCCCACCCTTTGACATTTAATGTTTTTTGAATTTTCTTTAATCTATATAATAAATGCAGAGGACAAAATTGATAGTCATTGACATTTTTTAAAGGAAAAATTCCCTTTTTGTGATTTTTACATAGAAAAAACTCTGACCATATCACATTAACTATAATATATATTAAAATACTGATACTAAAATTGCTGTAATTTTGTTGCTTTCACTTACAGAAGTAGGCTCAATTTTTTTGTATGGAAGCAACTATCATGCTAGTTTTGACATTTTATGTTAATGATGTGTAATAAAGTAATGTCATTTCAACAGAGAACTCTAATTAGTTGCCAGTAACACGATATAGTCTTGTATAATTACAAAATTTGTGTGTGAGGAGAGCTGTCTTGTTCTCATTACAGGAACTAAAACCACAGAGCATCACATTTCTCAGTATTGTACCAGAGGAATGTAGAAACACACTCATGACCACATTAGGGAATGGCACTAACAAGAGAATCGGTAACAGATAGAAGATGTGATGACATAAACTGCCGATCATAATTCATCCATGGAAAAAGCCCCCACCCTACTCCTGTGCTCACGTCAGCCTGCAGCACTCTGGCTGTTGCACAGCTCTCAAACAATGGGGCAGGCATTTCTTCTCTTCAGCTCATCAAGTCAGCATGGGAAGTGATGCTATCAGGGAAGTCTGGATCAGAAGGGGAGATGAGAAAGATCTAGCAGATCCTATAGCACATAGCAAACACTAGCAGAGAGTGACTCCAGGAGCCATTGCCTGTTGCATGCTTTTCTCCCTTAAATCCCAGGAGCTAGAAAATTTGAGAGGAGTCAAAATTGCTGAGTGTGACAGAGTATCATCTAAGTCAGATAAGTTGCAGTGTGGATGTTTGAGTATGAACAAATCCAAAAGCAGCAAGTCTGATTTCAGGGTCTCTCTATTATTTACGTGTTGTGTGAGGTACAGAAATAGCTCAGAATAGCAGGAGGAAAATGGCAAAAAACCACACCAAGTTCTCAAGAAAAAAACATGTTTTGGATTGGTAAATCATTAATCCAGAAAGTGGTGTTTGAAAGAAAGTTTGATTTAGCCTTTTTTAAAGATGTAATTACTTGTTGTTCTCCTCAGAAAAGAGGTTTAGCTTTACTAGGCTCTTGAGAACAGTTAAGGAAAAAAAGAAGAAATATTAAAAGATGAGCATGAACTGAGTTATATGTAGAAATTAAAAACAACTATTAAATATCAAAATAAAGATTAATTAATCATAATGTTTCTTTCATGGTATCTATTGTATCTGTACAATTTCCTAAGCATGAGGGCAGTCTGCTTGTACTGAAGTACTTTCCAATTACAGTTAACACAATAATGTGACAAGCAAAAATCTTAGCCAAAGTCTGAAATATAAGGTTAGCACATGAAACTTTGTATGCCTTTACAGTTATGTGCATCTTTTTTCTCCTCTTCAGTAAAGCTCTCTGCTCAAAGGAACAGATGCATCTTTCTCCAGAACTTCAGCTGCAAGAATTGCTTCCCTGAACCAGCTCTTTCTCAATTTTATTTCCCAGTCTTCATCAAGAAGGGTCCAGAAGACTGATTAAGTTGCATGAGAGGTTTCACTTGCCCTTTGGCTTAGAGCTGGCAGCAATGCTCTCTCCCTACCTCTGCACCCCAGCTGGTGTGGGATCCTACCAGGGCACAGGTTGAGTTGCATCAATATCCCTCTGTGGTGTGGTGTCAGAGGGGAATGGGGGTTATTTAAAGCAGTCCTGCAGTACACGAAACTACCCTACTTTCCAAGCCTTGCTTGTTCTTTCTCACTTGGCTTCGGCAAGCAGCACAACAGGCATCTCAACATGGCCTTATACATTGTCTAACCCCAAGTGTGCAATGCCACCCTGGCACTCACCCACAGCATTCCTCCAGCAGAGCTGCAGCTGCATCCCAGGCACTGCTACTCTCAAGCCTGCTTTGAAGAATACACCAAATACCCCAGCAAGGGCAGATTGGAAAAAAAAATGGGAAAAAAACCTCAATCCATGTTGTTGCATTGAAGCTGCTCAGAAAGGGCTTGCCACCCCCCAGAGTTATCAGCTCTTGCTGCTAGTAGGTATTTGATCATACTTATATTGTGTGTGTGGGTAGTGATTGTGTCCCTTTCTATGCTGGCTATTCCAAGAGCTTCTTTTGACAGCTCGGACATGAAAAGATTTGTTATTTTTTGAAATGTAATGGTAGAGGTTTTATACTTTGGGCCAGAGTGTCAGTGGAGGCTCTTTGGTGATGTGTACATTGGAAGTGACAAGCAGTGAATAACTGACATCAGGCATAAGTAATATTTGTAGTCTGACTTTGATATGTTATTCTTTAAAAAATCCAGTCTGTACATACAGTCTACGTTTGTTAGCTTGAAAGGAAGGAAAGGGGATGAGTGCAAATACAGAGGAGAGAAATGAATAATCATGACAAGGAGAAAAAGCAAGCAGAAATAAGCTGATAAAGATAAAAAAGAGTGGGATTATTAAAAGAGAGAATATAGATATACAAATGGATCAAAACTAATGCAAGATTTCTAAAAAGCAGGAGAAAAATTGAAGATGAAAGTAATCTCAGTGTAACAGATCAGAAAAAAGAAGAAAGTGTTTATAAACTCTAATCTGAATTCCTATATACAGCCAATAATAACTTCAGCACCCTATTAAATAAATGTATTTTTTGTAAAACAGGTATGTGATGAAGTCCCATTGATTGTGAGACATTGGTTTGCAAGTATAAAAAGATTCTGTAAAGGTATTTAAAATATACAGCAGGATCCAGAAGCATGATGGGTATGTGTAGAAGCATTTTGGATGGTGATGAAGTCACACCGTAAAACAAATATTATGATTAAACCCCATAAGAACAATGCAGTTTTTCAGCAACAAGTTACTTATTCCAGGAAAGACATTTGAATGAACTTGTGGGGCTCTTTCAGAGACTCCAGTGAAGCCCCTGACTATATATTCATTCAGACTTCTTATTTTTCTTTGGTAATTATCTGTAGACTGGAAATAGCAACGAGACCAATAAGCTATAAGATGCTATGTAGTTTTCCTGAGTTCTTTATTCAACACTGCCAATTATTTTCTTCAAAAGCAGTAGCAGGTATAATCTAGCAGGGAACAAATTTTTGAAGTCATTGAAGTGTCTTCCAAGAGGAAATATTTTATATCAGAAAAAGAGAAGAGAGAGACATATGGTATTTTCAGGGCAGGTCAATGGCTGGAGCAGAGTATCAGCTCCCATGTGGTGGTCTCATTTTTACTTCCAAACAGCACTTTAACATACAAGAGTTGTCAGATAAAACTACATATCAGTCAGCACACCTTTTCAATTTACTGAACACAATAACAAGAAAAGTATGCAAATCTGCATGTTTAAATAGCATAAATCATGAACGATACACATTGTATATCCACATTAAAAAATAACAACAGAATTTTAATATTGTATTAAGGAGATGGAGCATCAACTGCCTCTTTTCTGTACTTGTCTGCTTATAAGACTTAGTTGCAGTGGAAAAGCCACACATTAAGCTTTTACAGAGGCATGGAGCCAAGACTGGCTATGGCAGGGTAGGGACTGCACTCAGCTCCGCTTCCAGAGCAGCTGCAGGTGCTAAACAGCCTCCAAATGTTTGCCTTTCCACAGCTGGGAATGGGGATGCCACTTTTGAAAACATCCTTTCTGTGCTTCTGTTCCAGGAACTGAATAAATATTTGTCATTTCTTCATTTCACAGGCCCTCTGCAAAATGATATTATAAAGTGTGTAAATTATCAGGAAATCTTGGCTAGAAGGCCTTACACAAAACTAGGTACATAGTACCTTATTTAATAGATTAACTAAAAGAGTTATATATTGCTTACTTGATTGCTGAGTGCAGCAATGCAGGCATTTATTTCACACCAAACAGATCTGTTGTAATGTTTGTAAAAATGGCAGTGTCTTCTAAATTTATCTTTAAAAGGGTGTACAAAACAACTATAAAAGAGTGGGGTATTTTTGTGAGGAAAACAGCAGTCTGCAAAGATATGGAGTAACATTATAGTGATGTTACAGAATATGAAAGTATAATTTGCAATAAAAACTTGTCCATAAAATTTTTATTTATTCTTTCAATAATTTAAAAAAAAATTTACTTTTTCTTTCTTTTCCAGAATTTCTAAAATTAATCCTAAAATCATTCCCAGTTGTTCAAATAGCAGATGTTTTATTAAAAGTTCCATATACTGGGATATATCCTACTTTACTCATCAGACATTTTTCACTATCAACAAGAGATTTTATGTGAATTAAATGATGCGAACTATTGGTGCATGTGAAGAAAGATTGGATTCTTGTGTTTTATATGCCATTAAAAGAAGCCTGATACAATTCACAGCTGCAGGAAAACCACTGTGCAATATTTAATGGTATATTGTCACAAACTATATGTGGAATTTTACTTACAATCATAATTCCTTATTGTACAATATTTAATAAAGATAAAAAGCACAATCTGAGTTCAGAAACGTCCTTTTTCAGGTGTGCCTCCAACTTAATTTGTTTTTAGTTCATATTTTTAGTAATAGACTTTGGCTACCACTCAAGCATTTTCTTTATTTTTGACCAGGTGTATCTAATATTCATAATCTATTAAAAAACATGGAAAGAACACTATTAACATTTGGGGAAATATTTATTTGTTGTTAATGCTGCAGATCTAAATTTAAGCATATATTTAAAATGTACATTCAGCTTCAAATAGATTCAGTTCTACATTAAATGAAGTCTCTTTAGAGATATGTAAAATAGTTAAGAAGGCTGCATACAGCTGATTTCAAGGAGAAACATACATGAATAGTCTTGTCTACTAAAGTTTCCAACTTTTATTTATTGTCTGCCTCATTATATTATAAAATATACTCAGTATATTTTAAAACCTTACTTGGTTTTGCAAAGCTGTTATTAATGTGTTTTATTCATAAAAGAAAGTGGAAAAGCCATGTTGCTAATCCTCTTGACTCTATAATAAATCATTACTTGTTTGCTGTACTCTAATATGTATTTTCAATAATGCAGAAGCAAGCTTAGGTCCTTAGGTAATAAAAATCTCCATAAAAAACAACTGATCTTTCATAAAAAGAAAAAAAAACAAAAAAAGGGATCTCATTTCTCTAAAATTCCTTGCACTTTGAAAACTTTTGGGGCTTTCATGTGCCAAGCTATTTCCCTTCATACTCTGTGCATTGCTGTGCAGGGTCATTAAACCAGCCAGGGACAGCTTGGTTTGGTACCCACAGAGCAAAGGATGGGGAGAGTAATACATGTTGTCCTTTGCCTTTTTGTTAAATTTGAGGTTGATTTGTAGCAACATCTACTTCCTTTTGCTGAAAGTAATTTAAATATTCCAGGCAGAAAAGGTTGTACAACTGTTGAGTATATTGTGCTTAGACTCCTTCATAAGAAGCATGAAACACATTTTAATAGATTGATAATAAGCTAAGACTTCCTCTTTTTTAAAATTTTATTTTTTTTCTGTTATTTTATTGTACGTATGGAGCATGTCAAACTCAATGTGTACCCTTGCCAAAACACCCAATGTTCAAAATACAGTCTGTAGTTAGAAACACTCATGTCTGAATCCTACATTATGCTACAAATTGCTACTGTTCATTAAAAAATCTTGTATTATAAACAGCTATCTTCCTAGGCCTCAGGTGACTTTTAATGAAAGAATGTCTTCCCTTTGGGCATTCCCTCAAATTTCTTGCCAGGTGTTAATCTTGAGATTTTGAAAGATTTTGTTTTTTAAAACTTCAAAGTATTTTGCAACATTGGCTGTATAAGAATGCTTGCTAACTTTATATATTCCATATTTCTTATATTATGTCTTTGTCATTTCATGTGCCACTAGTTGGAGTAATGGAAACTCTCTCCACCTGAATTGAGTTCAATCATAAGAAGGTGCTAAATATCACTTGACCAAAATGAGCCAGAGAGTACATTTTCCTGCACAAGTCCAGGTCTGCCTTCGCATATCACTTGAGTTTTTCTTGAAGGAAGAAACAGAACCAAACATCTCTAGGAACACAGTGGATCAGATATAAACTGACTCTGCCTTCAAGGGAGTCACGTTCAGTAATTACCAGCAAGATTTCTAATGCTAAAAAGACTTCTACAGTTGAAACTCCTGTCATTTTGCATTTTACGCAGGAAGCACCTGGGTGTTGTAATATGGATGCAACAGTTTCCACCTCTTTGTCAAGTCCACTAGAAACACTGTAGATACTTTGATTTCCTCTTCTTTGTTTCCTCTGTCTTAAGAGTGTCCCCCTTAAGAAAACCCATGAGGAGCTTCCCACATTCCCCCAGCAGCAGAGCACTCCTGCACTGGCTAAACCTGTGTCCTCAAGAATCTACTTGCACCAGTCCTCTGCAATTCATGGTGTGGCTGAACAAAGTGACACTACAAAGCCAGCTGCTGGCCTCACCAGAGACCTTATGGCTGTGACACCCTACAACAACAACAAAAAAAAAAAAAAATGGAAGGGGAAAGAATTTTCAGCCACCTTCTCTCCACAGAGATATAAGAAAGATTAACCTGTGGTTAAGGCAAGAGAAACCACCAAAACATTACATTTTCCTTCTGAAAAATCACAATTGTACTATGGCAGAAAAATCAGAGAATTAAAGAAGTCCTCCATTGTGTATCTTTTCTCCATCCAGAATTTATTATCTTTCAAAGCTTGAAGAATTTTTTTATTTTTTTTTCAGAAACTTCCATGTGAACCCAAGTCTCACCAACTTCTTGGTGCTTGAGGAGACTACATAATAAATCTTTTACTTGGGGATAAAAAAAATGGTTATTAGGAGATACAGGTCTGAGTAACATAACAACTTCTGAAAAGTTTACCATGAAACAAAGAATACATATTTATGAGATTAGTTCAGTTTTCTTAACACACTATAGTTCTCCTGGGATATCATAAGAAATATGAATGCCATAAGGTTGTAAACAACAGAAACTGCAATTACTGTAGAGCTTAATAAATTCTTCATATATGTGTTTACTTCCAACATAATATGCAGTATAGCTGGTTTTTAAGTAAACAAAAGTGATGCATGTGTGTGTGATGATTCATATGTACAGCTAGATTAAAAGAAACATGAAATATGCTAATACTGCTGGAAAATATTTGCTAACCAGAATTATTTTTTTCTCATCTATGGAATAAATGTATTGTATATTGATCACCATTAACAATTCACTATTCAATAATGGAAAACAAAAACAAAAATAAAACAACAACAAAAATAAAAACACAAGAAAAAGTCAACATATCATAATGAAACTATACTTGCATGTTTCATTTGAGACTTTTATTTCAATAGACAAGCCTGGGAGTTAATGAATATACTTTCTTCTTATCTGAAACATTAATCTGATACTTGTTTTAGAAGTATTTGGGGGGAAATTACTCCATAATAATAAAGCTGTTGCTAGGAGGCTTGGAGAAACCTAAACCAATTTGGCTTGGAGAAACAGATAATCAGTGTCTTAGTGCTTTCTTTCTAACGTGCCCCTCGTGCTTTTACCCGAGAGCAGGAAATCAGTGAGTGGAGAATAAATCTCCATTCTGATTGTTTACAGAGCATAATGAGGGCCTCGAGCAAAGAAATGCATCATTTGCTTTGTACCTGCAGCTGAACTGCAATGCATCCCATTTAATACCCGCCGAATACCCTGCCGGACGTGGATCAAAAAGCCATCATTTTAGATGAACACATCATGACTCTGCAAGGGTATAATTATTTGGAGGAAAGTTTAAAATAGTCCATCCCAGAAGGTGTTTCTGGTCCTTTCAGATTTTATAGCAGTGGCCTTGAATTTCAGTTGTCTCATTTTAATTTCTCTCATTTTCTTCCTCATTAGCATCTGATCCTGACATAATTTGCAATCTTTATTTCTCTTTTCCCAAATCCTTCTTCTTTTACTTTTTATTCAATGCATGTCTCATTCTGGAGAGGAAGACTGAAATTTTGACAGCATTCCCCTCCCTCCCCACTCCATTAAAAAATGTACTTCCTATGCTTTCAGCTGTGATCACTCAATGGCTGCGTTTTACAAGATGAAGCCTCTCTGTGGGCTTCAGTGGCTCCCTGGGCACCCCCAGATTCCCACCCTATATTGCTCACCATGTCTTGCCTGTAGTATGGCTTATTCTCATTCTCTTTCTTGCTTCAGTGCCTCTGACCCTGGAATCCAAAATCTCTTTTTTCTCTCTGAGCATGTTGTATCTCTGTTTCTCTAGTACTCCCTCTTGGATCTCCCATTGTTTCTCAAGGTCATGCAGCTGTAAAATGGAACTTCTCTTACTTCTTCCTAAAATGCCTTCTCTCCCCCATTGCTCTATCACCAGTTTTCTCTGACTTGGCAAAGCTCAGCATTAGGTTTGATCATTCTCTTCACATTAAGACTTTCACTAATTCTTTTTGCTTAATCTGGAATATTCAAAACAGCAGCCCTTTTTTAGTGGGTATGTGATAAAAAATAACTAACTCTGATCCTCTCATAATTAGTATTAACTCCTTCCTATTACCTTTCTTTTTTAATCTTTACAATATATGCCATTTCAAATAAACTTTACCCAACCTAAGGCTCACTCACCACAGCCCCCATAGACTTGCTCACAGAATTCAGACTTCCTCGCCCTCATTTTTAAGATTCTTTGCAGCTTCTATCTGACAATATCTCATCTGACAATGCCTCATTGCCTCTACTGTCCTCATCTCTCTCTAGATAGTACTTAAGATTTCTCTTCATCCCTCTTTTTCATGGTAGTCTTCCCTCTTCAAGCAAGCTTACTTTTCCTTCCTTTCTTGTTGTACTCCTTTTTTTATCTCAATCCTCTAAATACATAAAAATTACTTTATATAAGAATCAACTATCAAGAACAAAAAACCCAAAACCACCCCAAAACTGGTCAGAACAGGGTTTTGAATTTTGATATTTACAAGTCAAAAGGAGGGCAAGACAGACATTTGTTGCATTTCAAAGCAAGAAGAAAATACATTGCTGGTTGTCTGTTGGTGTATGAGGTACCACAAAGGGTTTCTGTAAGTGGTATTACCTATGCTAAATTTCCTGCAGTCATCAGTAAGACTTTAATCTTTCTGTTGCAACAGTAATTTTCTTAAAGACTTGATCCGACAAAGTGTTTAAACACTTGTTTGTGTTCAGACTTGTGAGTGACCTCACTGTAGATACCAGAATTGCACACCTCATATACTTGCAATTAAGCACGCAAACAATTGTTCTACTCAAATTGTGCTTTAAGTTAGCTTAGTGGTTTATTACATTCATTTTGCTTTCAGGACACAAATCATTTAAAGAAACATATCTTGCAAGATGCTGTATTTAAGCAGATTTTTCAGGTTTTAAAATATTTTTAGCTAATCATTAACTTTATTCTATTTTACAGATGGAGACATTAGTCTTCTGACTTTTACAGAAGTTCACATATAAAACAGAGAGTATGTTAGAAAAAGTGAAATACTAACACCTGGGATAGAAAATTCTTGCAATTTCTTCTCTACCTCACATGAAAAATGCTTTACCATAATGATACATTTTAAAAGTGTATTCCTTTTAATGACTATTGACTTCCTTAGAAATAAAGATATGGATAAATGGATATTGAAATGTAGAAACATATGCCATAGAGCATTTATTGATAAAAAAAGGCTTGGTGCTCTTTCACAGAAACTACTGCAAGCTATTGTAACATTGACAGTGGTTCAAGCCCTTCAAAGTCTAATTGCATTGTGTCTGGTGCCAAACCAAAAGGTCCAACTGCACAGAGAAGAGAAAAAAAATACATAGTATATGTTTGGTACTAAAAAATGGATATATCTTTAAAATACCAGGCAGCATAAGAGGAGTATTGAGCATACTGAGTAGCATTTATATAACATAATAAATTTTAAGGTTACAAAGGAAAGAAACCTTTATTTATAGTTAAAAGCAACGTTTTTACATTTTTAAACATTTGCAAGTCAGTATTTCCCTTTATAGTGAATAAACCTTCAAAATTTTGTGGTGATGATAAATACTTACCCCTTCCTCAGGGAAGTGAAATTTCATGACTTGATCATAAATGAGTATTCAACAAACTCACAGAGAAGCTTTGAATGCAGCTGAAACAGCTTGGCTGAGTCTTGGATTTTAACCATTTTTTTCCTCCCAGAAGTTACCCCTTTTTGGATACCTTCCTCCAAGAAACGCTACCCTTTCACATCTTCACTACCCTTCCATATATTCTTTTCCAGAAATTACTGCATTAAAGCATCAGAATCTCCCACTGCTTCAAAATATAAATCACACTGTGACAATAGCTCTGAAGGTCACTTCCCAGAACCTTTTCTATTGATTAGCATTAAAAACTATTAGATGTCTGGCTGGATGAGTGCCTGTTAGGCTACTGCTAGCAGGTTCTGAGGTTTTAGTCTGTTTTATGGAAGAGTACATGTGTAAATTTGGATCTTTTTCTTCCAGGTATCCTATTGCTACATTTAAATATTACATAAGGTATGGGCTGGGAGCAAACCAGGGGATGTTCTGTCGTGGTGCACTGTTGAAGAAGAGCACAAAAAGCTGAGCTCTGCATACCCTGAGTGTGCTGGATGGGAGTCAGCACAGCTCTGTGCAGCAGAGATAGTCCCTTTCATCTGTGGGATCAGAGGTTCAGACTCTGCACCGATCACACAACTGCAGCTTTTAGCAGGGAACTTTGGATTTATGTTTCCATTTTTAAATATCTTGATCTGTGCTTGCTGCTAGCTCAGGAGCAGCTCTGGGCATTGGGAGGATGAGTGTTAAAGAAAGGTGTTGGCTTGTCACATGTGTGGGGAGAGTTGCTGGTGTGTGTCTTCTGCCCAGTGCAGGGAAAAGCACTGAGGATAGTGCTCTGAGATCAGCTTCCTGAGAGCTGATCTGCTCCCTGGCCAAATGCTGTCTGCCTAGAGATCCTCTTCTCCCAAAACAGTTATGAAACCAGTGTCCCTCTTGCTGTGGTGGTGGACAATGTGCTGTTTGGAATTTCTCAGTTTTTTTAGAGCAGATATTTCTGTGGTGTTACTGTATTCAGGTTTTGGGTATTCAGTTCATATTTCTGAAGAAGAGCTGTGTTTGATTCCAAAGTTCTTCTTCTATCACCTAGGGGGACAATATGCTGTGTGTTAGTTTTTCAATGCAAGGGTTAAAAGCTGCTGACTCTGTTTTCTGAGCTGGGGCCCCTGTTCCATCTATACACGTGCAAGTGACACTCATACCCACAAAACTCACTTAATTGAGGACTGAGTCATTCCCTCCTACATTCAAACCCATGCTCCCAACAGCTGGTACACAGTCTTTTGCAGCTTCTGGAGTTTTGGGAGTGTTTTGGTGGAATTTTCTTGTATATAGTATATATTTCTTGTTAAATCATAGTCACAGTCTTCCCCAACCCTGACATTCCCAGTTTCTACTGGCAGGGCATCAATAGCTTTTCTTCCTGTTGTCAGTTCTGCTACTGTTGTTCTTATAAAGATGCTTCTGGGAGTTTTGAGAGGTTTGATTCCTTTAGACAAAGACACCAGCATCAGCCTGGTTCCCATGGCTACAGCTCCTCAATTTCTACTCAATACAGACTTTTCATCCACTCTCATTAAAAAAAAAAAAAATTTTAAAAAAAATCCTTCCCTTATCTCTGGACACTGCAAGTTGAATTGCAGATTCCTCCTGTTATTCACACTAGTAGCAAGAAACCCTAAAGAGAAAACTTAAAGAAACACATGAGTGTAAAGACTCACTGTGACTGTTCCATTCAAGGCTAATGCTGTTACAAATATATCATACAATCCTGTACATAAATATGTCAGGATCCATCATGAAATAACTCCTAGGTTTTTTTTCTGTCATCTTTTTCAGCTAGAGGATTGAGTGGATAGCTCATTTTTCTGGTTTCCTTGAATAAATTTGGTTACATTTTTAGCATTTTTCAGATCAAATGAGTAAAATGAACTGTTTTAACCATACTGAGAGCATTTTGTTCCCTGTTTTCATTCTGTAGAACAAGGCAAGCCAAAATAAAAACATTACATTTTCCATGAGGGCAATTTTAACAAATGTAAGTAATAGAAAACATAGATATTGCTCTGACAACCATATACAAAATAAAGTGAGAAATTTAATTTCTGTTCTCTCTTTTCAGGCAAGCCAAGGTCCACTTCCCTGACTGACCTAGAGTTTTTTTGCCTTATTTCAATAAGTCTTTAAGGACTTTGCACAAAACCTGACTTCGCTTTAACAGTTTTCTTCCCGCATCATATCATATTCTCTAGAGGAGTAGTTAAAGCAGTCTCCTAAAGTGCCTTTATATTGGGAGACAATATCAAATTCAGGCTTTTCAGGTCCAGAAAGCATCCCAACCCATTCACTGGTCAGTGAGGATTTCTTTACTTCTCATTTCTAAATCTAGTCATACACATGGGCAAAATTCACTGAAGTGTACAACTGTCATTAAGATGAATAAACTTACATTGCTATAATTTAATAAACTGCTTTAGGGTTTTGCCAAAACAGCATGTAGAATTTCAGAGGAGTACCAATTAATATCTTACAGTCATGTGTTAACATGCCATACAACATCTGATAGCCCAAAATACTTGATTTGGGTGCAATTTAAACAAGAAGAAGTCTAGAATGTCTGAGGATTTCACACTGATTTACCACTGCATACATTGCCCAAACTGCACAAAACTCTAGAAAACAGAAAATCTTCTGGTAGCACAGTATCAGTGACAGTTGGTTAAAACATTGCTTGAAACTTGAAAACCATTTTGCAAAAAATAGAAGCCTTCTTTTGAACTATGAAAAAAATGGTCACACTGTATATAAAATACTATGCCTTGATTTATTTTTCTCAGAACTGATGAAAAATATCAACTGAACCAAGGAAAAGCAGCCAGATTTAGATACTAAAAATTGATTAGCTAACAGAAAATACATATAAATTCAATTATACTGGCAGACCTTTCTAAAGACCTTTCTAAAGTTGCTTTTGGGACAAATATGAGGTGAAATTTCAGTGTGTAGGATTCCTATACAATTTTCATTTTGCTCTTTTTTTTGAGCCTGGATTAAATCGACCCTCAAAGTACTTCTGCAACAACACAGCTCTGCTCCACCAAGTGTCTGCTGTCATGGTAGTTTAGCTCATTGATCCCTCTGAGGGATTGTTCTCCTAGTGACAGGAATGGTGGGGCTGTCTAGTGGCTGGGTTCCCCCACATACCTCCCACTGGCTCTCCAAAAGGGAATGGTGGCATGCAAGGAATGTATACATTTGACTGGGATTTACGGATAACAAAGGACCAAGCTGGAATAATTTCTTGGTCACAAGCTCGTGCTATTTGAGGATCAACTTTTCACCATGTGTGCAACAAGGCTGATGTTTTTGGAAAGCTTCAAATCTCCCACATATGTGTGGTACAAGTGGTCTCTGTGCACGTTAAATACACAATCAGGGTCACTGTGGACCATCTGTGCACCATACATGGGGAATCTGACACTTTCTATTATCATTAAGCATGATATTCATGCAATGCTCAGCACAGGCTTAAATAATAGTCAGAGCAACTAAAATGAAATCAACCCACAGCCGTCCACACTCCTTCCATGCTGGGATCCTCCTCAGAAATCTCTTCTTCCCAAAGCTGTGAATAAAAGCAGGTTTGATTTGACTATTTGACAAATTTATCTGGGCAAGTAAACCCCTCCTCAGCAGCACATTAAAATAGGCCAGATGAACTGTTGCTTAAGACTGCCTATTTCTCTCTCTTTGACAGAGAGCCTAAAATGAAAACCTAAGCAGTGAACACCCACCTGCCAAAGGCCATTACAGCTGGGTGAGAAGCATCACACTAAATGTCTTTCAACAAGCTTTTAGCTAAATCTAGATCCTTTTAAAATGCTCTGTGCTTTCCAGGGCTGCCTGCCATTGCATCTGTCTTGCCTTCAATCTGTTGCCACTTGCAGAAGGACTTTTGGGCAAGCCCGAGGCCAGCAGCAGGAGCTAAGTCCACTTCCAATTTTCCTACACATCCACTATTGGACTCATGGACTTCTGTGGATATACACCCAGACCTTGTGTACCTCTACAAGGTCTCCTCAGTAAGTCTTCCCTCCCCAGACTTAATTGCTTAATTTACAGTTCCCTTCCAATCCCTGCTACCAGCATCTTGAACTGACTGCTTGTGCACTGGCATTCCTGGGTAGAGCTATAGGAGAGTGGATGCAGTAAGAAGCTAAATGAGATGATGAATCTGGTTTTTGCTCTTGAAACAAGGACACCAAAGACTGTGCCTACTAGGGCTGAAATACATCCTACATTCATTTTAAACCACCACCGGTGATGTTATTATGTTTCCAAAAATAAAAGGAATTTATCTTGGAGAAATTATTTTGCCTACTGTCAAATTCATGGATCTGGACCTTGGCTTGAAAGTAAAAATCATGCCTGAAGCTCTTCCACCACCTTTTTATCTGGGAGAAGTGGAAGTGAAATTTCTCTCAAAAGTCAAGCATGCATTTACATGCAACTTAAAACTTAACTGTTCTCTCAAAATGACCATTTACTCTTTTCAAATCATTAACATCCCCTTGGATACCAATTGCAGTAAATACTTAAAATGACAGCTTTTCTCAGTATTTTCATTACTATAAGAAGTAACTCAAAGTGAAACTGCCTGTTATTTCAGGCAGATCAATGAAATCCACCTTAGGCTGATCTATTCAAGAATGCACTGATTGAGTACAATGGATGAAAAAACCTGCTAATTCTCCAGAATGAGGCTTCTTAAATGCTTCCAGGTACTGCAAGTTAAATTTTGTTTAGTGCTGAAGAGCAGACCTGTTTCCTGCTATGATAACCTCTATAATAGCCTTTCATCTCACCAGTATGTAAACTGAAGTTTCAGTTCGGACTATTATGTACAGCCTAATCCCTGTGCAGCACAACAAGAACTTTTCAATGATCTCCATGGCAAAAGAAGTACTAAGAAATCAGCACAAGAACTACTCACTACATTTCTGAAGTATCTTTTGCTATCAAAGGTATGTTAAGCATAGTTAACAACTTACTTCCCATTTAATTGTTCCCTCAAGAGTAATTGTTCTTTCAAATGGTCTCTTAATAAAAATAATATACCAATAAAGTAATTAGCATATCTAATATAATGTTTATTCATAAGATTTCTCTCTACAGTAAGCCATTCTGACATACTCTCTGAAGGTCTCATGAATTAGTAATTAGGGAAGCCTTCTTTTTAGAGTATTTTATTGTGGCAACACTTTCAGGCATGTGAAATTCATTCTTGGTGTGTCCTACACAGGGCCAGGAGTTGGATTTGATGATTCTGATGGGTCCCTTCCAACTCAATATGCTCGATGATTCTGTACTGATAATTTTCCCTCATCTCATGAGCTTGACTGTGATGAAATGGTGTCCTGTAGCATGGAACAGGCATGAGAAACTAAACCTAAGAAGCTGCTAGCTTCAAGGGGCAAACCCTCTCCTTTCACTGACAAATGGGATGTCAAGGCTGCTCCCCATCATGGCCAGCAAAGCTGAACACATGTGCATGAAGAGCAAAGAGAACAACACAAGGGGGTGGCAACTCTCCATGCTCTTCAGTAGACACAGATGCTCTAGGAGACATTCTATTTTGTGTCTTCCAGCTGCCTCTATCTTTTTAAGGGATGAGCAATCCTTGTTTATTCTTGAATCCTGGTCAGCCCCTGAACATCATGTCACTTCAGCTGGAATGAACACTTTCCTTCTGTGACAACCTAGGGTGAAAGTGGAAGGGCTCATAAGAGCTTGGTTAGTACTCTGATATTTTTATGGTCCCAATCTATTCCTCTGAAACAACATTGAGGCTACTCAAAAATATTCAGAAATCATTTATGCACTCAAATATTTATCTTCTTCAACTAAGTAAGATATATCATCAAGTTTAGTATGCGAACCTGGGGGAATCCACCTTTTTTCCCAAACCTTTTTCTTTATAAAGGCTGGAATATATAATTCATCTATATTACCCTACAGCTCCATGGTGTTTTGGTGCTGATTCAAGATCAACATCTTATCTTGAAGTTTTGCCTTAAAAGAGAGCTGACACAGAAGTGTTAAACATCCCTACCACCTGGATTGTGAACACCAGACTTTATGGGGTGTCTATGGTATAGAGACTGACTCTCTTTCTCCCTTGGATAGTATTTGCCCATTTGTGCTTTGATAGGTTGAAAAAAAAGTGGGATTGCTCAAGAGATTTGTAAATGGCAGATAACACCTCCAGAACTGAGCTTACATTGCTCACCACCACTACCACACAACCCTAGTGTTGTTCTACAGACATTCATACGTTTTTCTTTCTCTATTCACCATGCCTCCATGCTGGCCTATTGGCTTATTTAGCCAATGAAAAACATGTTAAAAAACATGTTTTCTAAACTGAAAAGATTCTGTGTGGACAACTCTTGTTTTGACCAAACTTTTCTGGACTCCAAGAATACAAGAGATTAATTTGGTTAGGGTAGTGGTGGGAAAGGATTTTGTATCTCTCACATTTTGGAGATTTTTTTGTGATTGTTGCTTTTTATTAGAATGCAAGTGTTATAAAAATGTTTGTTGAAAAAGCATTTTGCCTTCTGCCTCCTTGATGTGATTGTACCTTCCACTGTGTAAAGTTGCATTATATCCACTGAAAGACATAAATGGAGCATAAACTAATATAGCAATGACTAAAGAGCCAGGATGTGGATATTTGAGACATCCCATCACATATGCTCTTCTTGAGCCACTGACATGGTTACAGTCAGGCAAGATGCTGATATTTGACCTCCATTTCATAGGACAGGGTGAACTGCTGACAGATGTTGACCTTACAGGCTTGCACATCTGGAGTGCTTCCCTGCCATTTGCACTCAATAGCTTTGATTACCTCATTTTCAGATTGTGCTTCAGTGCCCATTTGTTTTGCCTGGTTCTTGACAAAACACAGTACAATCAATCTGAGTACAAGAAATGTGATCACTTTTCAGTTAAATAATTGGGAAACGACTGGATTTTACACAATTTTTAACATAGTATGTCAGAATAAGAAAAACAAACACATCACAATGTTATTTTCTATATGTTCTGCATTTTTAATAATCTTTGAACTGAGGCTCCCTCTTTTATTCCATGATTGTAATAATCTGGATTTATTTTGTTCCTGGTAATGAAAGGAAATTGTGTGCAAATTCTATTCCCAGACCAGCCAGATTAACAACTGTAAAACCCTTCAACCCTCTAGTTGGCAAATGATTTATTGACATGACATTCAAATGTGTTTTGCTTCAGCATTAATGACAGGAGTTCCAGAACTTGTCACTAAGGTGATAAATGGATCCTTACATGTACAGCCTTGAGAAACTGGGAATGGTGCCATTTTCCCCCTTCAATTTATTGAAAATCACCTCTCTTTACATTTACAGGAAGTAACAGCTTTTTTTTTTCCATGCTGTAGTTATAATATATCACCATTTTGTTTATGAACAGTTAATTACTTTATTTGACCTTGTGTTATTGGGAGAGTATGGGTTAGTACACAGTAAAAGCACTCTGAAAACAGCTGTTGCAGGGATGATATTTTTTTGACCTTGAAGAAGATAACTGGAATGAATAAAGCAGCCTAATCAAATATAATAGTAGTAAAACTGCTATGGTCATGAAATGCACTGACAGCATATTTCCTAATGTGTAGCATATCTATACAAGCTTATAAAAATGAGGAAAAGAGGTTCCCAAGGACAAGTTGTTCCTATACTGAGAAAAAAAACATTGACACTGCAGCCTATAGCAGTTGCTGAAATATTTATGCAGATAAAAAATAACAGATTTAACCATGTTGTTATAAAAGCTGGAGCTCTCTGATATTTGCAAAAGAAAGATGTAAGAAATGGTAAGTTTCAGTCTTACTCAAAGTGTAGGAAAAAATTCCATTTATTTTATAGCAAAAGCTCTTATTCTGAAGGTTCATATGTATTTGTGAAAAAGAACCAATTTTAGTGAACTTCTTATTTGGGATTTGGTTTCGCAAAAATATTGTGAATCCAACAAACAAGTTCGATTTTCAAACCAAAGAATTCAGTGTTCATTCATTCACTGTTCAATCTATGATGGCTGTTATTTCAGCAAACTGATTTTACTTGTAGAAAAGAATTCCACAATGTTCAAACAAAAATGAAACACTTTTGTGCTGAAAGGTTTCAATAATTTCCATTCTTCCTTATTATTACAGTGGCCAAGTTGAGAAAATTTTCCTGATTGATTGTTTGACCTGGTTTGAGTGAGAAAAATTACTTTTTAAAAAATACTCAGCAGTTTCCCAGGACACAAAGACCTTTTTCATTCTTGTGGATTAACAAAATTTCGTGATAAACTCCATCTGTTTGTATGGGTCATTTGGTATTTTGAAAATACTCTGCATTCAGATGTCCCTGATAGGTTCATACCTTTTGCTGGTGTGGGTAGGCAGTACGACACCAATTGTTTCACAGCTCAGACACTACACAGCTATGCAGGCATGCTGGAAGGACCCAGATGTCAGACTACAAGGGAGGAAGAAGGCAGGAGTGAGAATCAGTGTTGACTGCCTCAAATTCACTTCCTTGCAGCAGGGACCATGCCAGCCTCCTCAACTCACTGCTTTAAGGTGCCTAAACTGAGCTGCAGTTATTCAGATGAAAATTAGGACTTCTCTGCCAAAGAAAGCAGGAGTAAGCTCAGTGTGAGAGGATCAATTGCTCTGATATAAAGCTCAGTACAAAACGTCACCCAGACTAGGAGCAGCTTCTGCATCTCTAGCACAGACCATCCATTACAAACCCAACAGCCCAGGCACTCTAATTAATACAGTGCCAGTAGTTTTTAAATGCGAGTGTACTTTGTCACAACTCTAATGTGAAAAATTGGATTGGAACTCCTGGGAGAACAAACTTCCCTTCTCCAGTGAATCTGCAGCTCTTGTGCATAACAATCCTCCAAAATTCATGCATCTGGAAAAAGGATAAGATGAAAGCAGAAAGTGCCCTTGTATGTAAAAAGCTTAAAAGTAACAGAGAATTTACTGAACTTTGATGTATACTGAAAATGTTTAAATATTTAAATGTCTCAGAGAATTTTTTTATTAAACTTTTTTCCTCCATCCTTCCTAAAAGTAGTACATAAATAGCTCTATTATTGACTGTTCTATAAAAATTTATCTTCATCTTGGAAAAACTCAATCAGATTCTTAGCTGTTATAGTTCTGAATGCTGTTTGTTCTGGAAATGAGGTCTGTTCCTTAGTCAACTAGATTTCCATGTAAAACTATCTACTGTGATTCCCAGGAGCTTTACTCTATGTGAAAAGTTAAAGGTAGGTTTCCCAAGACTTATAGGAAGCACTCCTACTGTTCAATAGTGCAGGATGCAATTTAAGGTCAGCATTAGTTAAGAGGAAAATATGAGTTGTTTTATACTTGAACAGAAACCACAGGCCTTGCAAAATACCAGTACAGTTTCAGTGCTGTGAGAAAAATAGTGATGTATTTTTTATTGTTATGAAATTCCTGATAAAGGTTGAAATAGCTTTCATAGCAGAGAGTTAAATAAAGTTCCTATTACACTGCTTCCTGGCATTTTATCAAATCAGATGGATGTTGACAACATATAATATTATCAACATCAATTCCACATTCAGACTCTCCAAAGCATCTGTGGCCTCCTGTGACCTGTTTTCAAAAAGAAGGGCAGGTGGAGAAGCTGTGATAAAGAGAATGGTTAAGATTAAGATATGATACATCAGCTTGTTTAGGTATATAGTGCTTATTTTATGCACTCATATATGATCTGGAAGGAGGGGTAATCACTGTGGAAAAGATGAGTCAAGGTGACGGAGAAGAACCAGAGGGCTGAGGAGGAATTCAGACCTCAGTTACCCAGATGAATGATGGTAAGTGAATTTCATGCCTGTTGATGAGGAAAGTATGAACTACCCAAACATGAGAGAATTCTCAATTAACCTTATCAGGCCAGCAGAGAGGACAGGTTCTCACCATAGTGCCATTAGGGCTCTGCTGAATGCAGTCAATAAAAGACAGGATGTGCTGCAGAGATAAGAATGGGATGATAAACTCTGCAGAAGGTATAATGCTGTAACCAAGTGTGCCTCCCCATCTAAAATACAAAGAAAGCACTGGAGAGAGGAAAACAGCAAGTTCAGGAAAGAATGGTGGAAAAAATCACCCTACAAAGTGGAACTCCCTACAACAGAAAGTCAATGGAATCAGTAATTTAAAAATAATTTTAAAGTGATTATAAATAATGACAACAATTTTGGGAAATAGCTTGAAAATTTCATGTGCAGGTTAATCTTTATTGGGTCAGGAGTAGACACAATGATGAGGGACAACTAACCCAGTTGTACTTACTGAGAAGTTCTTAAATCCTACATTGAAACATCTGCACAGGCTGAGAGTACAGGATGGCAATTTTAGTGTAACAATTCTGAACTCATATATTACTTGAACATTAAAGAGGGAATAATGGTACAGAGTCATTAATATAGTTGCTTATAACTTTATCCCTAAAACACCAAAAAATTATTTTTCAGACCTCCCTTGAATTTCCCTTGAATGAAAAGTTACTGTTAATATGCCTTCTTTTGTGCTGTTCAGACATAAATCAAAAAAGAATCTTTCCATCAAAAGATCAGCATGAGACCAACCTCTGAATGCTGACCTCAGAAAAGTAGTCTTGTGCTTCTGCAAAATTAGACACTTCTGTGTCTCTGCTCTGAATAAGTTGTTAACCTTCACCCTTTTCCCAGCATTAGCAGAAATAATCATTGCTACTTATCATTGTTACTCATTGTTTTCAAAACACATGTGTTTTGAAATCTTCGCCTTGAGAAGATTTTGCAAAAATTGCATACATACAATTAAAACTAATGGGATGTGAATAAACTGTAGCTAACAAGCCACAAAGACCCATTTGAAACTTTTAAGATGTGATTTGAACACTGTGATAGAGAGCACCTGATGGGTGAAAATCCTAGACTGAAGAAAAGACATTAAATAATAGACAATTAGAGAAGGAAGAACAGATACATTTGTTCTATAGACGTACTTTAAAATTTACTTACCTTTTAATTCTAGTCTCACTGTAAGCCAAAGCCAAACTTCATACATTTTCAATTTATTTTCCTTTTCATGGTCCACTGGACTTGTCACACCTTGTATTCAGTGCAAGGTTTGGAAAGTGCTCACATTCACAGTGTTACCTATTGTCTATACTGGGCTGGGTTTGAACCCATGTGCTAGGATATGAATATCTGTGCATGGCCAAGGTCCTCTGACAGGGAATTGCTGAAGGTGAGCAGAACTGACAGTTTCTTTGGGTTTAAGGGCCAGGGTGACCCTAGCTTTCTAATCTAAGAGCAGGTTTTTTTCTGTAAGTCCAGAGGTAGCACTGGTTACTCCCTTGCATCTTCAAAACTAGACCAAACAGAGGGAAAAATAATCATGTGTCTCAGCATTGTCTAAGAGCAAGTTTAGACCTCTGCCCACTTGTTGTGCTGTCTGTTCTGAATCTCACCTGAGGCAGCTGGCACTTCTTGTGCACTGCAGGATGAGCTGCAGTGTCCAAACCAGGACAACAGATTCCTCCTGAGGAGGCAGAGGACACTGGGCATTGCAACACCCCCCTCTAACTCAGCTGTGGAGAGCCTGAGGGTATTCTAGCACTTACTCAGGCTTTCGAGAACCCTCTTAATAAATAGCAACACAAGTAGAACAAAGAGTCAACATAGCATCACTTGCATGCTTTTGCCAATCTTGTATACAAAGTTCATGTTGTCCTTAAATAGTCTGATAGAACAGAAGGAATTATAAAAGTCATGTGGTCCAATGTTCAGGACAATACATATCAGAAAAACCTCAGTCATTCCTGCATAGAGATCAAAACTTGTGTTTGGACAGAGGAGAGAAATCTGACCTTGCTGTCAAGAATTAATATCTTCACCACATACAGTGGCACACTGTTCCAGTGGCTAATTATTCATCCTTATTCATCCTTGCTGCTGGGAATGTGCTGGGAATGTGCTATTTCTGGTTCAATTTTGTTTAGCTTCTGCTCCTATTTTAGCTTTTTTTTTTTTTTTTTTTGGTTGTTTTGTTTTGTCTTTCTTGTCTTATTCTCCCTTTGCAAAATTAAAGAGACAGCCACAGCCGATAATTTTTTTCTCGTGTTGGCAATGTTTTTCTTATGTTGGCACAATTAGACTGTAACTGAATCACTGCTTAGCTAAATTCAGGCTGAGCACCTCAGATTTCAGTATCTATCTATGTTAGACTTTCCATAGCACAAATTATTTCTGTTGTTCTTTCTGATCCCCCTTTTGTTTGCCCTTTTCTCTGACACCAGGATCAAACTGTTGCTGTGCCAGACTTTGTTGTCTTGTGCACACAGGTAATAATACCTCTCTCTCTGCTCTAACTGCCTATCAAAACAAAGATACCATTTGGCAGGATGATATTTTCTCCTTGCCCTATGCTGAGTTTGTTGGACTGGTGCAACTGTGGACAGGGAGGGAAGGGATGGGAATTTCTCCAGAGCAGTACAGAAAAATGAGCTGCTGCTCCTTCTGGAATTAGGTTGGGGACAATCCCCTATGTGCATGGGACAAGGTGATTTATTGACAGTGTGGCTGGGCACCTACTGTTACTGTGCCACGGGATCTGCTGCGTGTGGAAACCTGGGGCAGGAGATCAGGACAGCAGTGAGGCTGTAGACAGTCAGCTTTTCACTGGGCAAACACCTGTGAACTTTGATAATTCTACTGAATTGTGAATGTTGGGGTTGTAAAATACATACAGTGTTTTAAGTATGTCCCTCTGGGTTAGTACCTAAAGCTGTTTTCTATCAGAATTGAGACATCTTTTATGGTTATAGTCCTTTCACTTTCTGTGCATTATGTCAGCTATACTTTTAAAGAAGTGTATTCAAAATTGTTCAACAGACATTTTCTTCACATATATTTCAAACTACTGCTTATCTAAAAGAGAATTTAAAAAATGAGATATATGCTGTCACTTATCTGCAGGTTACTTAAGTAACCTGCTATTACTTCTACTCCAGGTTTGAATGAATCACATTTTTATAAGCAGAAGGAAACATAACCAAAAGATTTCCAGATAGTGTCCGTGGTCATTAGATCTAAGTACCTGGTTATATTAGTAATTTCACTGTGTGTTATCTGAATCTTTAGGCTTTGAATCATCTCTCAGTTTGGCTGTATGTTCCTGAGCCAATTTTGAAAAAGGAAATTAGGTTCCTAATTTTGAAAGCTGAATGGCATCAGAGTGAATTAGGCTCTAAAATCTGGCTTGATTCTGTTCACTATCTGTGCCATGACTGCAAGGCACTATAAGTCAGCCATGCCTTTGCAATAATTTGTGGTTTCTTATTTTACACTGAAAAAGTTATCCTAAATACACAATATATTCAGCCATGAAATTTGTTAATGTATTTATATGCTGTTATGACTAACACAGGCATTCTTAATTAATAAGTCACAATTTCTTATTAGGTCCCTACTCACTAAGTGGCACGTGACTCAGTTAAAAGGAAATCATCAGGCAAAGCTCTGGTGAGTGCTTTAGAAATACTGTAATGGCTGCACTGCAATTAATGAAGTGTTAGGGATAATCCATTGCCATCTGTCTTTATTTTGCTAAGCCACTCAAGCAGAGACCATATTTGAAGGGAGAAAAGAAAATCCAGATCTAGAAGAATACTGCAAATGAGTATTCACCAGCATTTGTTCCAGCTCTGAGCAGCTGTTCAGTTGCGATCGTGTTCATACCTCCTTTTATTCTCTATTCATGATTATTCTCACAAATGAGGTTTTTCTTCACACAAATACCTAATTGCAAAGGAGCACATTGCTATTCTTCTATTCACAGTGCTTTTGCCTCTCAGCCAGAGACCTAAATCAAACTGTCTGACTCTGCTGGTCGACAGCCGGCTGCTCACAACAACCTGGGAGCAGTTCTGAGGTGAGACTTGCACAAAGGGCTTTGGTACAAAAGTCCCCAGGACTCCCCACTTCTGAACCTCGAGTAAAAGAGAGAACAAATGCAGAAATGACTGACATTGTCAGGAATATGGCTCACTAAACCTTTTGGCCAGCTGCAGACTTTCCTAAGCTCTAAGCTGGGCTGCAGCCCCAGGGGCTTGGAAAGGCTGGTCTGAAGGTAGGAAGCTCTTTTTCTTCTTTTTAACAGTGAGATTCAATGAGGGCAACAATCTTTTCAGACAGCCGTGCTCATATGCATACTTATATGAACATATGTGGTGGCAGTGCTGCATTGGGATACAGATGGAATTCCCTTTTATCTGTGCATCTCAGAAATCTTAAATGATGGGTTTTTTTCTGATTCTGCTTCTGCTTTCCTCCCTTCATCATGGAGACTTACCTCTCTGTCCTACTTACCCACCTTGTGTTCACCAAATACAGATCCAGTTCAATCATTAGTATACTTGCACCACTCTGAAGATAACTAAGTCTCTTTCTAAAAAAGTTTAATTAGTCTTTGTCTGGAACACGGACCTACTGTTCAGTCCTTTTAAACCAAACAGAAAATACATGCTAATAATTATAAGTCCGCAGCTCTCTCCAGGCAATGATTTTTGTGATAATGAAGGCAAAAACTGTGGTAAAATCAGAAAATGGTTGGAGAGCATCTTTAAAACAGTGTGAAAAGCACTGACCTTTATGACTGTTTATTCCACTCAGTAAAATTGTCTAAATGAAACACTGACAGTTTTATTACCTAGTGGATTGTAATAAACCAAAATTCAATATTCTCTTTTCACTACAACTATTATTTTGGAGCATCTTGAAAGATTGTTCTTCATGTCCAGAAACATAAAAAGCAGTAATTCAAGATACACCAAACAGTTTGCCAAATAGATTTTGACAAAAGTTCTTCATCAATATTTTACTGAGAATGAAAAATGAACATCTCTTTTTTATTTATTCTCTCAGGAGCCTAGCAACCTCTCACTGTACTTCAAGGGAAAACTCATTGCTTCTGAAATGATGAAGTCTTTCATGCAATCTTTTAAGAAGGTTCCAGTGCCACACATCCATAACTTTTCATTTACTTTTTAATGGGATCTTTTTCTCAAATTCATATCTGGCATATTTTTGAGTAGTATTCATAGCAAAGCAACACCTTGTCTGCATAGGTATTTATTCCTGCAGAGATCTGCGTTTTGATTTTATCTGTGTGTGAAATGAATTCTGACAGCTCAGCTTATCAGTAAAAATGAAGGCTGCTTTTACAAAATCAGTCTGCTCATGCACTCCCCTGCTAAACAGGCTACAAAAGTCTAGCAGTTTCATCAGGGTGAGGAAGCCTCTAAGCCTGTTGGTTTCCACTTCATGACTTAATTACAATGCTATGTAGGATGAAGTAGTTAGAAAAGCTGAAGAAAGAATGAAGACCTCTCCTTATTTGTTGATAGCAAAATATTCCCACCTTTACCAGTCATGAGCATTTTATCCATGTTTGATTCCATTAAGGGAAATATGCACATGTGGCAGAGGGCCAGATATTGCCTTTTACAGGCCACTGAGTGCCTAAGTGCTAACCTAAGTGCTCTAATGGCTCCTTGGCAGTTCCTGCCTCCTTTTACTGAGAAGCTGGGGGAGAAGTCACATCTCCCATTTTATTGAAGTTGGAGGTTCCTAAAGGAGACAGGGTGGAAACTTTCCACAGTGCCATGAAATGGGCCCTCCTTTGGAAATCCCATGCTTGCCTACTGAGGGAATGCCAGGACCGTGAGGTCTTCTCTTTTTTACTGGCATGGGTCTCTTGGAGAAGATGCCAGTGTGGACAGACAATCATACTTCCTCAGCTGACACTCAGCCCTTGGCTGTCAAGTGATCCATGCCTTGGGTGCTAGCTAGAACTGGCTATGCTATTTTGGGCTCATCTATTTTGTGATGGCAAAAAGTAGGACTTAGAGTGTACTTTCCGATGGCCAGAAAATATTCTTTGATTGGCCCCAGTCCCATTCCTGTGAGTGATTTGAATTATAATGATGCCTCTAATATTTTTCATAGGAATATGTGCAGTATGTCATAGACTCCTGGAAAAGATGAACAACCCGTGGCTCAGAATGATCAAAAGCAGCTTTTGGTGCCTCATTCTGCAATGGAGATTTGCCTGCAGCCTCTTTTCTGTGGCATTTCTCTTCAGATATTTTCTCAGCATCAATCTGTTGGCCATTCCACCACAGAAAAGAATCTTCTTTTGCAACATGTGATAAAGCTGAAGGCACACATAAAACATCTTAGATCATAGAGATTTTCTCAGAAGTGACTGATAATCAGAGAGATAAACTGACAGGGAGATAGTTCATGTAGAAGTAAGGCCTTGACATAAATCTTTCTAAGGAAAGGGAATAGCTGGTAAAGAAAATGAAAAATAGAATGTCAAATATTCAGGAAGTTGGATAGAAGTCTAGGTTACAGTGCACTTGCACTTGCACATCCAGAATACCTACTCTGAGAGGATAGTAAAAGTAAATCAGAGCATCTATTCTCCCAGCATTCATGTTTCAGTATTGTTTTGGTGTATGTTCCTAGTTTGATGGGGTCAGCAGTTCATTGCATCTAAATTCGTGTTTGTCTCCTTAAATGATCTTTCAGATCATATTTACTTGTGTACTTCAGTCTTCAGATGGGGCTGTGCCCAGTGAAAACTGGCTGCTGTGCATTTTGATGTTACAAGATGCAGAGCACTGCACATCCCTGAATCTGAGGGCACAGTTAAGCCCTCAGAACAGCTGAATTGTGTCTTTGTACAACAGGGGATTTGATAATTGGGCAGATGAAGCATGAAGGAATGAAGCTAGAGAGCTGGTGGCCCAAATTCCAGGCTGAATCCAACAAATTGCATTGTAAGAATGATTTTCTGTCTTTAAAATATCTTTATAGCAGGGCTGTAATGGAGATAAAGGAAATGTTATTTACTGCTGTAGTATCATTCAAATGCCATTCTTTTAGAAGCATGCTATGCTGCTCATAAGCAGGCACAGGGCAGCAGTTGAGTCATGGTGCTGTCTGCATTTGTAGCTGCTCCCACTGAGCAAAATCTTAAGGCCATTCAGTGCCTGCATGTCATGGAGCAGGGGCATGTCAGAAACATATCCTGCAGTTAGAGATAATAATAGGTTGGCTTATAGTTTTAATCAGCAATGATCAGATGCATCTCTGCCAGATATGTAGAAAAAACATCTGTAATGTTCATGTCAGTGTTGCATCTAGATTCCTTAGTCAGTTGGGCATGGGGAAAGGAAGTATTTTGAAATATTGCCAACACATGGATATTAGGTTATTACTTTAATTGACTGCATCAGCAAATGCACAGAGGTATCACTTACCAGACAAGTTTCTCTTGGTTAGTCTCTGGTAGTGGATTTCTGTTCATGTAAATGGAGTTTCTAGAGCTTCCTAAGGAAAGAAATATGAGGAACAGACATCCCATTTATCATCCTCAGGCCAGTGGGGACATTGAATATTTTAACTGAGTTTTGACAAATTGTATGTAAGCTGGTGATCTAGGAGTGAAGTTCTGGAAATCATTGGCTATGCATTTGTAAAAACAAGTAGGAAATTTAATGTAGGAGCCAGAGGGAAGGAGTATGCCAGTGTCATGCAGAGAGAAACTTATGCTTGAGACAGGGAATACTGTAGTTATAATTATAGAAAAAAAATTGGCTGCACTGAAGGATGTTCTGTCATCGATTTCAGAGAGAATAGAATTTCATCCAGAGCATGTAGGAGTAAACAGTATTTGTTAGGATCATAACTTTAAGACAGATACAGGTGTAAACTAAAGGACAGATGGTCCAGAGAGAGCAGTAACAATTAGGAATAAAAATATGTTTTTCCCTGAACAATGAAGTTTGTGTATGGTTTTATAATGGAATTTTTTTTTGCTCTGCAGGGCAATTTGAGAAAATATGTTTTGTTCCTTCTCCTTCTTTAAATTTGATGCTTTCAAGCTGGTTTATGTGAAAAGGAAAAAGAATGCAATCCTTAGGTAAGCATTTGCTGCTCCAGGAGGAAAGCTTTTTAAATTTGCCTTATGCATGAATGTAGTGGCACTGAGTGCCAATCCCTAGAAAAGAAGTTTCACATCAGTGCAGAAATTGACAGTAACTGTGTATATGGATGCCAGCTTTGTGCAGGGCTGTGATCTCTCACTGGCTCTGTAGAAGTGCCACACTGGCCCTTCTTTCCAAACATGTCAGCAGGTCCTAGGAGCATATTTCTGTTAGCTGAGCGTTCCCATGGCACACTGCTAAAAAAAACTGCTACTAGTTCCTGACCTGAGATCTCAATGCAATACAAAATGCTTTCTCACAATACCTCTGGCTTAAAACCTGTAGGAAGCATTCTTATTTTACTTGTTGTGCAGAAAGCAAGGCTGCAAGAAGAACTATGTGAACACAGAACATATTCTGCCAGTGGCAAAACAGGCATTATGAACTTCACTGAAGTATGAACCAAAGTTTGTTTTTAGCAGTAAGGAAAGCACTAAGGGTACATTCTATTCATTCCAGATCTACCTGGGGTCCCAGAGCTCCACAGAGATGAAATTACAACAGTTCTGTGATGCCAGTGCTTAAGAGACTGTCTTTGCCCTGGGTGACACCTCATGAAGAGGATGTTATCTTACCTGGACATTATCAGCTGTGTAAACTCAAGACTTGAAAAATTCCCTCTTCTAAGTGCATCATTAAAAATTGAGGAAACCTGGCATCTCCTGAAACACTTTGGCAAGCCTGCAAAGTTTTTAACTTCCCTGCTTCCATTTCCATGTTGGAAAATCAAGAGTGGGGGAAAAGAGTTTTTTGGTTTTTTTTAGCTTGATTTAATAGTGTTTTGAATGCAGAAATTCAAGGAACATGGAATATAAATGTACAATGAAAGAGCTGATCTGACTGCCAGAACCTCAGCCAAGATTCAGTGCAGCTGTGGCTCAGCAAGAGGAGATAGGTCAGGAAGTCTCTGTATCATCCGTATTGGTCTGGCTGTTCAGAATATCAATTCTGCTCATTGCTGTTGGATTATACACTGAGGAGAAGAGGAAAATTAACTTGTTCTCTGGAATGCAAAATGAGAAATAGTTTTGCTGCCCAGCCTTACATTTTTGAACTATGATTCTGCTGATATCAGCAGCTGTCTGCTGAATCATCTTTCTCTTTTGCTGTTGCCTTGGTCCTTTTAAAGGAAGAATAACCACAGTGAAATAAGATGGAATAAAATACAGCTGAATTTCAAATGGATTACTGCAGCAGGGACTGGAGATCCGCAAAAAGACATAGTAAATATAAAATGAACATTAACAAATTCTGCTGTACCAAAATGTGAGTTTCAATTGTTTTGATACAAATATTCCAACTAAATATAGAAACGGAAACTCCAGAATAGCACAAAAATGATAACACAGATGCACACACACACACACACACACACACAGAGACACAAATTCTTGCAAGCTTTCTGTTACAGTGCCAGACTTTGGCAGCAGGAGATTATTAGTCTGCTTTTCAGAGTTTCAGGTCTAATTTTTTGTCTCATTTCTAAAAGAATAATTTCTCTGCTTCCAAGAGATACATTTCTCAGTATTCCAAGAAGGATACCACATATAGGCTGGAGAAATACATGTAACTTACCCAGACAAATTAATTTCCAGATGCTTTTCTGCCTTCAGTAAAAAATGGGGGGTTTAGTCTTGCCTGTCTAAACATAACAGTAAAGATTTGTTTGCTTTCACAAATGAATAATATTCCAGATTATCTTCTGTGAGCTTCAATTGCTATTTCTGCAATATATATATTTTTATTTGTCTTAAATTTGCTACTTTTTTTCAATAAATAACAAACTACAATAAATATTACTGGCACTGTTTATTAAAGTATACAAAAGAGTTTAATCCATATCATAGTTTTAAGGAAAATTTTCCATTTAGAATTAATATAGTACAACTGAAAACTGATAACAAAGTATAATGTCTAGAGCTGCTATGTATATACCACAACTGAGTAAGTGCACTTCCATGTTATCACTTCAATGAATTACCATTTCTCCTAATGGAAAATTCAGTTTTAAAAAAAAGTCTTCTCTTGTTTTGCTTTTATGTTTTGCTTAATTTTTTTTGTGGGTTATTGTAGATAAAATGTCTATATTTTAGGATTTTTCATCCAATCACCTTTCCCCAGCCTTTGATAATACCACTTGGGTGGCAGGAGAAGTGCTCATGGCTAGGGTTTGTTTAGTGCTGTTTGTGAGCACTTAGCCCTGAGCCTCCCTGGAACATATGTTTCTCCAAAAGCTGATTGAGGAAGGCAAATTTGGACTTCTGCTCTGAATCCCTCTCCCAAAAACCCATCCTCCTCTATTGATACCAAGATAATTTCAGCTGCACTTTCCAGGGGAATATTCCCAAATGGATAAGGAAATGGAGAAGCTATTTAATATTCATGTGTTTTAGGGTCGTGTCTTGGTCAACTTCTGGAATCTAATAAGGTGGTGCACAAAAGCTCTAGAAAGCCCTGGCTGATGACTGCAGGACAGAGAGGAGCAATTCTAGTGTGATGGCCCCAGGGTGACCCAGGGCAGCTCACTAAGCCAGCAAAACCCTACCCTGTTTTTTCCTTAGTTTTCTGCTGATCCAGGGAGTTGAATCATCTCCCAGCGAGGTCAGAGCAAGGTGAGAATGGAGAGAAGGAAGAAGAGGAAGAGCCCGGCCCCTTCAGCAACACCAGTCTTCCTACAGGGCTCAGCCCAGCTCAGCTGATGATCTTTTGGCTCAATTCACATGAAATATAGAGATTAATTTAGAAAAACTGTTTGACACTCAAGACCTCTACACTCACCACCTCTACATATCAGTGAAAAACAGTTTATGCATGCAGAATTTCCAATCACTTCATATGTATTTCAACAATAATATTCACGTGTCTGCATGTTGAGTTTAGCCCTGCACAACAAGAAACAGATTCTCAGTCCCTGTCAGGTATGCAATTTTTCTGTGTGGGTGCACTATTCAGTGTGGTCCATTCAGGAGGAACTAGTTAATTTACTTGTGAGTTAATCCAGAAAACCACTATGGCAGTCTGAAACAAAGAGGGGTTGATGAAAAAACAGACACAGAAGTCATTTATTTGGTGATGTGGTCTGAATAAGAGAAGAACAGTAATGGGTTATTTAAACAAGCCTGCTTTATTGTCTTTGTGCTAACAAGATTCTGTGACATTACAGAAGGAGATCATCAAAAGGTCCAGTAAAGTTCCCTGCCCTTTAGTGTAAAATTTCTCCAATTTCCTCCAGGCAGAAACAATCTGCTGACTAGTGGCATCTGCCCTGTGCTGCACAGGCTCTTTTAGAGTGAATGAAGCTGTGCTTCCTTCCACATTTAACTAAGGGAAGTGAAGGAAGAATTGCTTGCCGGATGTATGGGCTTATATATAACGCTACATGTACGTGCACGTACACATACGGGGATATGTGTATGTGTGCATGATTGCATGCATTATATATATATAAATATATGTAGAGAGAGAGAGAGAGATGATTATAAGTATATATAGGCAAAAAAATTTAAACTAGACCTGCAAAAGTATGGTTTAGAGTTGATCAAAAACAGCAAGGCGGGAAGTGAGTTGATACATTGCTGCTGCTGTAATTTCTCTTTAGGTCAAGTATGCTGGCTGTAGGAAAGCAACCCCTTGTCAGCCTGTATCTGCAAAAAGTAATCACATTCTGGTCGATGCCATCTGCCCCTTTAATGTGACTTAGGCACACAGGGTGGGTAATGCCAGAATGTTTTAGCAGGGCTGTCCTGTCTAAGGTGAGTGAAGATGTTCAGTATTTGATATGTGGAGCAGTTGAGATCCAGAAAACATGACCTATGAGGAAAGATTAAAAGACTTGAATTTGTATATCCTGAAGAAGAAAAGATTAGAAGACAAAATAATTGCTTTCAAGAAAGATGAAAAGACAAAAAGGAATAAATTGTCTCTAGAACCATGATGAATCAGATAAGGGGGAATAAAATCAGATTGTATCAAGGAAGATTTAGGTCAGAGACTATGAAAAGTTTCTGCAGGGAGCAAGTACATATGTACACAAAGAGGAGATGTGACTGCCAGCACTGAGGTCTTCAGGAATAGAGAAGAAGAGAAACTATCTTGAGGGGCCTGGATTATGGTTTTCTGCAGAGAGCTGGAATTCTTAAGGCTCCTGCCAGGCTCATTTTCTGACTTTTCAGTAATTTTCAAGCTATTTTATCTGGTCCACTGATTTCTGACTAGAAAATTGAATCAGTATGTATCAGGGACCCTTGGGATATGCTAGGAAGAGACGAAGACATCTGATGATCGTGCATCTGCTACACAAGTGTGATATGCCCAGACAAGGAGAACACAGACTGCAAGTGAATCTTTTTGGTATATTGTATATGATAGTTGGAGACACTGAAATTGGATTTGCGTGCACATGCAATGGAGACAAATGCTCCTTTATTTCCCAAAACACAGAGAAATGCATTAAAACAAATGTTCTGGGTTAGGATTAAGCTTGACAAATCCAGGAAACTGAGAGTTAAACTTCTCACTCTTTCCCACAACTGAAAGCTGTTGTGCTTGGTCCTTGATGCATAGCTTGAATTTTTGCATAGTTTAGTTAATTTAGAGGATTTAGGAAGGCTTGTTATAAATATTATGTAACAGTAACAGTCTGTTGCATTAAGAATGAATACCAAAGACTTTATCAGAGACAGGAGATGAAGTTTGAATCATGGCAAGGAGGTATGCAGAAAATGATGTTAAAATAGATGCAGAAGCAGCTCAAGCATACTAATATATGCTAATTTTTTTTTAATCTTCAATTCAGCTTGCTTTCTCCTGACCCCATTTTCCAAAGGACCAAACTATGTTGCAAAACCAGAAAACCAAGTACTGCACAATACTTTCTGGACTTTCTTGGATGCATTAACTCAAAGACTGCTTATGACTTCAGTGGATTTGAATCTTATGAATGCCTGATAGCAGTTCATGGTGATAATGTAACCAGCAACATAATTTATGTTCATAGTTTTGGAGAAGGGAGACAAATCATAGAATATGCTACTTTGAATAGGAGTACATTATTTTACCATAGCATTTCACCCTTTCAGCACCACCATCTGTCACATTTTGGAAAACCCAGATAAAGTAGAGTAGGGGATAAGGCTTATACACAAAAATGACAATACCCATCAACACTTTTCCCCCAACATGCCCACAGGTTGCTCATGAGTTTGGGCTGCTACCCCTGGAACTTTCTAGTCAGAGATTTTGCTGAAAAAATAAATCATTAGAAATAAAAGCAAGTATGGAATTGTTGGATCTCAGAAATCTGGAGTTTTTGAACTTCCTGTGATTCCAGGCACAGACTCTCTGAAAAACACTGCACTGGATCTGAAACCTTGAAGAAGATTTGTAAATATAAATAATAAGTTAGAAATCACAAATGTGTAGTGAGTTAGATGTGTGTATTTTCACTGGGTGATGGGTTTTAAATTTGAGGTTTATACAGTATAGTTGTAGTTAGGGGACAAGATGGAGAATTTTGAGTGGTGTCTTTCCTTCTTGTTCATCTTCTTCTCTTACATTTCTTCACGGAACTTAGATAGTTACTTTTCGATTGGTCATTCCAAAGTCACACTAAGGGTCATGGGAATCTATTATTGGGTTAAAAGTATAAATAACATAGGTGTTAAACTGTTATTGGTCTGTTTAGCTTTAAAAGGCCTTGAAGCAGGCTCAGCTGTGGCCATTTTTCCTAATTCTATCAAGCAGCTAGAAGTGCTGCTATGCTTTCTGTAAATTCTGATAAGATATAATAAACATCCAAGTCTGAACACAAGAATCGTCTCAAAGTGCCTTTCTAATAATCCTGGCTCCGAGAACAGAAACAGATGAGACTGATGACAAACCACTAATTAGTGGTGCAGAAAGCCCAAATTCAATCTTACAAGGAATGTGAACAGACAGAAAGGGAGCAAGGGAGAAAGTGACTTTTAAGAGCAAGACTGCTAGCAGCAGGACAGGTGGAAGCCAGTGAGCATTAGAAGCCCTCTGCACACACAGAACAGTATTTGCAGGTTGCCTGTGGCACTGATTTTGTGACCCAGGCCCAATGAATTTGCGAGGTGTTGGAGGTGTTAGCCTGTGGGAAGGAATGGTTTGCCATCAGCAGAGGGATTAGCCAGAAGCTGAGGCCAGCCCCAAAGTACACAGTGTCCTCACTGACTGTCCTCTAGCAGGCAGAGCTGGGTGCTGGTAACAGGGTCCATCAACAGCAACCCCTCCCCCAGTAAGTGAAAATCCAGGATCCATCCAGGGATACCCGTTGGGAGCAGTAAAAGAAGGGAACAAAGACAGGACTAGAAACAAGGCTGCTACACAGATCCAGGGCCTGTCTGTGAGTCTGGGTGAAAGGCAAGACCAACCTGAGCTGAAAGAGGGTTCCAGGGCCCAAGGGAAGATGTGGGATAGTACTTTAATGGTCCCCAACCCACATGGTACTGTGAGATGGAAAGCAAAATTTAGGATTTTATACAACATTGTTCTGTACAATCAGGGGGGTTTATAGCCCAGTCTTGAGGAAAGTTAGCAAAATGGAAATTGGCCAGTTTGGAATAATATGATTTCCAGGTGGACTTTATTAGTTATTTGATTATCCATCATTTAAAACCACTTCCTTTCCTAAGGAGCACAATTTCAATGGTCATATTAGATAATGTCACCTATTAGATCCTCCTCCTGGGGCTCAAATCTTGCCCAATTACCAAAACAGACAAGTTTGTATTGTCAGAAACCTGTTACTGTGCAGTGTAAAAAGGGACTGGAAAGGTTAATATGTAAGTAAGGAGCAGTTCCTGCTGCTTCAAATTGCTTGCCCCAGTTCTGACCTGAGAGAATGGCAGAGAAAGGAAAATACCATTAAAAAGCTACAGGTACTTGATTTTGAGTTGCATCTGGACTAAACATATCCAGACAATGTTTTCTTAGCTCTCCGTTTGTTTGAAGCAAGCTGCATTCCTGTGAACTTCTCTGAGCATCAAATGTCAAGCCAAATCCAAGATTACTAAGTGACATGGATATCTTTTAACCCAACAGAGCAAAATTAGTTTGGTTTGGCTACTTAACACTGCGAATCAAGCTAAAACAAGCATTGCTTTGTTTCCTAGTCTCAGAAGTTAGAAGGTAGCACATGCTCTTGCACAGAAAGCCAAGAGAGGGCTTTCCACCAATCCTGCCTTTGGGTTTATGGAGCCAGTTGATGCTAAGCAGGTACTGGTCCTTACACCTTCAAAATTCACATCTTGGTGAAAATCCGTAAGACAATTCAAGAGCCATTCTCCCGTGCTTGCAAGAGTCACAAAAATGATTCCCCAAACTATGGATAAGTTGGTAGAAAAGATGTCATCTGAATTCTGAGTAAAATTCTGAGTAAAAAGAATTGAGCTGGGATTTGGTGCATCCTATGCAATAAATATTTACATAGCTCAATCTGTTTTCATCCAGGAAGTTGAATGCTGTGGCCCAAGTTGTTTGGTTTTGGGTTTTTTTACAGTGCCAAAACACTAGCAGAGTGGGTTTTATGACAATTTTGGGCACTGCTGAGACCCCAGCAATCTGCCGAGGGTCTTGCTGAAGTTCAGCAGTTGGAAGTTTCTAATAAATTCTATATATTATAGGTCTGGCTGGTATAAACCTTCCATCTCTAATGAAATATGGCTAACAACATAAAATTAGATGGAAAATCTTGTGCTGTCAACATTCCATGGAGAAGGCTTAGCAGGGCTGTAGCTCCTGGTTCTGCAATCTCCTCCTGTCTCTAGTACAGTAGCAGAAACCTTCTGCCATGTCACAGAGTCTAACTGTGGTCATCACAGTCTTGAGGACCATGAAGAGACACAGTGAAGAGAGTAGTAGGGGATCTAGAGATCCCCTACAGAGATTTCCCTAAGATATTCCCTTCTGCTGGAATTCCTCAAGAGACCAAATGGGAACAGCATCTCATCTGGTCCTCCTCCACATCTAAGCCTTCCTCTACTTTATCAGAAGGGGGAACAATGGAGTCCTGTTGTAATAGAAAAACAGTATTTCAGGAATAGCTGAGCTTTTTTATTCCAAAGAAAGATCTGTAGGGAGGAAAGTTTCTTTCAACATGCAGGATGAGATGTTGCATTTCTGGCATTCTCCATACAGATACATATTTCTGATTCAGCTAAAAGTGTCCAGTACATATTTCATCAGAATTCTGTCTTAAATAAATCACAGGAAGAAAACCTCTGAAGAACAAGCATAAACTGTCAGCACTTCTCTAACACTGAGACACTACTACATGTTCCACTCTCTCTTGTCTATAGTAGACTGTGAATGAATAAGGAGCAAGCATTTGGAGTGGGTTCAGAAGCATGCCTTACAAAAAAGGGTACCTGCAAGATCACAGGGCTCTTGTTTGTTTGTGCTGAAGGAGGTGGAAACAACATGTCTCTCTAAGAAAGCAAAAATCTGTTTCACACTACTGGCAACAGCTGTCACCTCCCCAAGTAGGTGAGAGCACCTAGAGATGATACAGGAGAGCAGCCTGTTCACACTTCCTGGGCTGGAGCTTTATGCTGGTGACAGAGTGCCTGCTGGAAAATCAGCAGCTCCCACTGCCAGTTTTCATGCTGTTTTTCCTCACTGCTTGTTCCTTGGCTTTCCAGCAGGCTCCATGGGCATCAGAGCACATGCTTGCCCGGCACTCACCAACAGTGTCTGCAAACAGAGCACTGACCTACAGTGAAGCCGGGTGGCTGCTGGCTGGCTCCTGGAGCCACTGCCACTGGACTCCAAACTTCCTGGCCCTCAATCCTCCTCACCTGGATGGGATTATGCACAGTGTTCCCAGTACATCACGTATTACTCACTGGGTTGTGTCTCTAGCTCTTCTGATACCAGCTGAAGAATTTACTGACAGGAAGGCTGGGGTGGCAGAAGGGGCAGGGAGAAATGGTGTTTATTTCCAGTGTCCCAGGCCATTCTTCTCTTTCTTCCCTAACATCATGCTCAGCATAATTTTGTGGCCAAGTGTAGCAGTTTTTTATTATCCTTTGTTTTAATTTCGTATTGGGCTGGGGTTGAAGTCACCTCCTCCCCAGACATTTCTTATTCCTGCACTTCTGCAGTGGCTCTGAATATAGCACCTATTGCTATTACCACCATCAGATACCCTGGGGAAAAGTTTCCAGTCTTAAAATTCCTGAGGAGAGCATGATTAGTTTATAATTAGAGAGTAACTGGTGTAGTCCAGAGTATAAAAGTATTGACAGAGACTATGACTCAAGGCTTAAATTTGAAGCTCACTTTGATGACCTGGAGCAAGTCTCTGGCCTAATTTTTTTTTCATCTCATGAGATGTGTAAACTTAATAGTCTCTTACAGTATGTTTGCCCAGACAGAGTCTACCAGATCTTCTTTTCTCTTTGGGAAACCATCTAAGTATCATTGTAATGCAAAACTAAAAGTTTTATAAAGCCAGAAGAGACCCCACAATCAACAGGTTACCATACACAGTAATACTGAAAAGAATAAATATTTGAAGAAGGTGAAAAATGTTAAGTTTAATTTGCCACCATTTGTACTTCTCCCTTTGGACTGTGTGATATGAGACTCTTGTTCCTTACTTAAAGAGGCAGAATATTTTAGGGAGTTTGAATGCAAAAAGCTGACTTGCTGGTACTACACTTCAAATGTCACCTCAGAATCTGACACTGTTCAGCCATGAGTAGTTACAGCTGGAATATTTCACAGCACAGCAGTCATAAAGTTATTCCTTAATGCTGGAAAGTTGGATGAATGAAAACATTTAAAAATATTAATGTGCCTGCATATTGCAGATCCCTCTCTCCTATGCCTGAAGGCAAGGTAAGAACAAATAAGAACATATACTAGTTTTTCTTCTTTGAATTTATTTTACCAATGTCCTTTAAAAAGCCTAGTCATTTCCAAGAAGGTCTTAGATGGAACTCAGGACAGAAATCAAAATTGCTTTGACATTTTAGAAAAATCCTTTTGAAGTATCCAATCTTCCCCGTGTTTTTAATGCTCTTTTCACAGTTCTTTACAAGCCTTATGACCTTGTGGTACCTTGCTGATAACTCCATCAGTGGATAATTAAAAGGCCATCAAGTTCTCATTGCCTGTGACTGACAGATGTCCTTTTAAACACATGGTTGCTGGGTAACAAGACCTTATACTGCATTCCTTCCTTGAAATATTTGTCCTATTTTTTATATATTCCTGCCAGTTAGTATGTCAGCATTCAGCTGGTGTGCTGGAGGGCAAAATGCTAGCTTGAACTTTTTTTGTATCATGTGGTGCCTCCTAAAAGGAAAAATAGCCAGAACAACAGAAGAGCTTGCATACATTGTGTGGTGAAGGGGTGTATCAACTTGACTTTCACTTTCATACCATATTTTTCTGGCCAAATTGTTCTTTGAACAGAAATGCTTATGGACTTTTACTCCCATTTTGCAGTTTATCGTCTTGCAAAGCCACTGAAATATAAAGCACAACTGGATACACAACAATGTGGCCCGACATGACCTGAATGGCCTGTTTAATCATAATAAAGGATATTTAAAAGTTCCAATTTCTTGTGATGGTGACCAATGTATTGTGAAAGCAAGAAAAAAAGAAAGAAAGAAGGGGAAATCAAATGGCAACCATTTGGAGTTTAGGAAGGATTCTGCAAAGACTGTTTAAAGTTTCTTGGGTACAGTCCAAAAGCCCTTGAAATACTCCCACATTCCCCCACTCCATCTTAACAGCCTGCTGTAGTGCTCTTTGTGTGCATATCTTATGATAGCCTCTATTTGGCTGACTTTTCAGGAAACTTTGGTCCACTTACTGAAAAAAAAGAAGAACAACAAACAAGCACAGAGAAAACTGAGGAAGCCCAGAGTGTAAAAGGCATTTGGGGACAGACTCTGGACTTTTCCAAATAATTGGGAATTAAAAAAAATTAAAAAAAGGTAGAGCTTTGTCATGAAATGCTGCACTTACAAGGATTAACCAGCTGACTGTACATCTTTACACCAGTAAAGAAGAGAGAGAAAGAAGCACAGTATTTGTTCCAGTAATTCCCCCATGACTTTGTCTTTTTCATAGATGTTTTGCTCTCCAGGATTGTTTTTCTGTTTTTTGCTCTACCACTCAGCCACTAAATGAACTTGTGAGAGCAAGCTAAGCAGTGAATAAAAGCTGGGTACTGAATCTGTTAAAGCATTCAGCAGATAACAGGATGGGATAGAGTTCCAACTTCAACTGCGTGATCATGAAAATCATAACAAAGTGGTAGCTTATTTCTTGCATTTTCTGTTTTAGAGGAATTCAACTTTGTGACTTTGATGTTAACAGTTTATTTGATTTAAATAATAATATGGAAATAAATATCATATTGAGAGGGAGAATGGGTAGGAGATCAAATGCATTTGCATACAAGGCGTATCTAGTGTACTCATCATCATTTAATATATACTGTGAGCTAAATTCTCTCCTCAATACAATGGCACAAGTCCAGATGAATTTTATTGACTTTGATAGAAGTAATCTGGATTCCATAATGAATGAGAGAGTGAGGATATTTCTATGCAACAGCTTCTTATGAAAATTGCTGCTAAGTTTGTGTTATTTAATCAAGATTTTCTGTGAATGAACAAATTCCAAGCCATTTCTATCAAAAGCCTTTAAAAGACTTGCTGCTTATTTGCTTGTAAATCAAACAATTTGTCAGGAAACCAGCAGATAATGAGAAAACCTACTGCAGGAGGAAAAAATGTTTTACAGCACAGATTTGTGGAATATATCTTACTGAGGACTGTGCCTGCTCTGAATATTTGCCATGATCCTCAGGGGAGTTGCTCTAGAGCTGGGTATTGTGTAGCACGCTAAAAAACATGTTCTTTCTCCATATCTACAGTATTTTTTTGCTTTCCCTCCCCATGGAACTGGTCTCAGGTACCATTTGTGATGCTTCAAGTGCTGCAAAAACAGCTCAGGCATTTCTCTGACCTTCCAGGGAGGGGTCTTCCAGCATACTGCAATAATTTTAGCCCTCCAGATGTTCTCAGGTCCAGATGAACATGCAGGCAGGTCTTGCCTGGTACCAGCTAATAGGGGCTGCAGGGGGAATGGATGCCTGGAGTAGGGAGAGCAGATAACAACATTCACAGCTTGTCTCCAGATCCAGGGTGAGGAAAGTGAGGGATGAACTAGAGATGAGATGAAGGGTGTGCTGAAACTAGCTGCTCTGCTCTGACCTTGATGGTGATAGAATGCGATCTGAATTCAAGCACTGATTGTCTTTTGTCATTTCTGTATATCTTGGTCACTAGGGGAAAGTTTGCATATGAAAATACAGTTTACTAGAATTTGCAAAGGGCTTCAGATTAGTAAATGAGCTCTGTATGTGATTATTTAAATTATGTCACGAACATGAACTAAGAGATGGTGTTTAGAAAATCAGTAATTAATATTGTGGGTATACGGGTAAATAATGTAATTGATTCCAGATTAAGTTTTCAAGTAAAAATTTCAGTATTTGTGAACAGACTCTCTGTTTCCTCATGTAGCTTTAGTAAGGAAAAGATTAGATGAGGGAACAAACTATCTTCATAGTTACTAAGACTGTGCTTACTTTACCTTCTGCTGACCCAGGGTGCAAAAGAACACATTTAAATCCTCTCTCAGCTTTAAAGGAAGTGAGCTTGTATCTCTTATAAAAGTGACCTAATACCAGCATTACTGGTGTTTTGCTGAGAAATTCCCTGGACTGTCATAATTTCTGTTCCTAAGGTGCTCAGATAACCCAAGAATTGTACTACTGTTGTAATCCAGGAGGGAAAAAAAAAAGAACAGGAGGTAAGGTTGCAGAGCAGAATTACATGATAGTCCATTAGTGGAGCAGTGGTTTGAGGTTTTTCTGACTGAAGAAGTAACAGTCTTCAGGATACTAGAGAATTTCTTCATATTAGAAAAGCCTAAGCTACTGAGATGGAGGTTGTAATGTTCCCTGTTTACAAACCCAGGCTTTATTAAGAGTTAAAGACCATCTGGTTTAACCTGAAAAAATGCTAATTGTTTAACACGTTTTGGCTTGCAATTACGTTTTTGGGGTTTTTTTCTATGAGAAATGACCCTTCTAAGAAAAAGATTTTCAATCTTTTTGTTCCTGGATTTACTTTGCCAATTAACTGAACAAAAGATTCTAAAATCACCAGGATACACAGCCAAAATCTCATTTCTGGTAGCTGTTTTTCCCCTTCTGCTGGCAAGGTAGACCAATGAATTTTTCCTTTTCCTCCTTTCATTCTTGTCCTTACTTGTCCTCTTTTACCCCTTTTCAGCTGTGTTATTTGAGGGTTATTCAACCTCTATTTTCCTTGCTCAGTAAGAGTCTTCATGCTTTCTGGGCTGACAACATCAAAGAGGTTGCAGCAGCTCAGCAGAGCCTGGAGAGAGCAGAACAAAGATGTTAGGATGAGTGTCTTGGGCCAGCTCCACTGCATTAAGCATGGGATCAGGGATGAAAAGGACGCTTGCTTCCCAGGGACCACCAGGGCTCAGCTTGCACCTGAGTAAAGTACACAATTATTCTGAGAATAAAATATTCTGGATTTATACAACTCCCTTACTTTTGTTTTCTTTCTGGTTCATCCCCTTATAGATTATTTTCCAATTACTGCCTTGGAAGATTTTCTCATGTTCTACAGTCAGTGGAAAACAAGATAATAAACGTTGGTTATTGTACAGCATAATAAACTGTTGGTTTTACTCCATTCTGCTTATTTAATGATGTGACTCCAAATGATCCAGTCCTTTGGGGTGGGCTTTAAGGGATTCATGTCTCTGCAGAAAAAGTTACTGATTTCATTTTCTGTCCTTCCTATGGAAAAACAGGCACTATTTCCATAGAAAATGGAGTATGAGCAATGTCTCAAATGATGGTGAATAACAGAAGAATGTCTTAAGGACAATGCCTTCTACTCTGCATCAGGCATTAGAAGACCCTGGGTGGGTCTTTAAGGTTTACCATGAAGATCTGCAGAAGTATGGGCTCATCATTGTGAAAAGATTCAAAAGGGGACAGATAGCAGGGACTTCATAACTCCCTGTGTCTCTTTCCACATCTCTGTAGGTGTGGTCCTTGGGGGGAAAAAAAGCACTGAAATTTCATTGTTTCCCATATGTATAATGTCAATAGGCCTACAAGAGCCAAAAGGAATTCCTGTTTTCTCCTCAGACTCTGTGTTTGACTCAACAGGTTCTAGTTCTCCAATGTGGGTGTGCCAAGACCTCAATGGGAGCAGGAGAAGGAAATGAAGTGCCATGTCCCTTCTCCTTACTAGGGGCCATGGGAAGGATTTGTGCATAGAAGCTCTCTATGAAAGAAGGAGTAGTAGGTGGGAATCACAGTCAGCTAAAACAGAGAAGAACTGTGTTTTAAATAGCTTCTTATTCAACCATCATCCTTCATAAATCTAGGGTATAACCTAGGGTAGATTCCAACATATTGTGGAATAAACAACATTGAAAACAATTGCTTCTGCAGAGAAAATGAGATTAAATATTTCTTCTTTTAAAAATCAGTAGAAAAGAAATAATTTTCAAAGATTTGGTGAACTCAACAAAATTGAGGAACTTTTATGCAATTACAATATTCCTTCAGTGTATGCTGTTCTTCTGCAAGTTTCCTTTCTTGTATTTGACCCAGAAAGCCTTAGAGATACATAATTCAGTGGGTGTTTCCTATAGTGTTCTAGATACAACCACAATGCAGAACTGTGACAAAGTAAGAGGCTGTAGGGTTTAATAGAAGTTAAGAGATTCATTTAAGTTGACAGGGGTACAAGTAACCCAGATTTGATCTGGCCTGTATACAGATTCAGACTCTCAGAAGATAAGATATCTACTTTTTTTTTCAGATAATAATCACTAAAAAAAGAGCAGTTTATGGCTGTACTGTTCACTCCTCCTGACAAAAAATTGCCATGAAATCTCACCATAAATCAGAGAGTATGAAACATGTACAGAAATAATAATAAAACAGTAAGGATAACAGGACAAATTCAAATTTCTAATTACTAGGTAGTAATATTTTATTTGCTGTACAGATAGAAATGTGTTCAGTTTTAGGCACCTCAGTACAAGAGATACATAGAGCTACTGGAGAGAATCCAGTGAAGGGCTGCAGAGGTGATTAAGGGGCTAGAGCATCTCCCCTGGGAGGAAAGGCTGAGAGAGCTGCGACTGTTCAGCCTCAAGAAGAGATGGCTCAGGGGGTCTCATCAAAGTGTATAAATACCTGGCAAAGGGATGAAAGAAGGATGGAGCCAGACTCTTCTCAGTTGTGATGGGCACAAATAGAAGCTCAGGAAGTGTCAGGAAATGCTTTTTCACTCTGAGTGTGACTGAGCACCAGTATAGGTTGTCCAGAGAGACTGTGGAATTTCTACCTTTGCAGATAGTTGAAACCTGTATGAATATGGTCCTGGGAAACTGCCTGCAGGTGCCCCTGCTTGATCAGAGAGATTGGACCCCATGGCCTCCAGAGTCCCATCCAACCTGAACCCTTCTGTGGTTCTGTGAAGCGAATTATGGCCCTGCAGCTCATTGGAGCTGAACTGCAGACAGAGTAGTGGTTCAGGGAATGAGTGGAATGTTATGAAAAATACAAGGCTCATTTTCCAGTGAAGTCAAGCACATCTTTTCCATCCTTTTCTTCACTGGAACTAAGATTGTTTAGCAAAGACCAATCTGTAAAACACTTTTTTCCCAAAGCTGAAGAGTAGCAATAGAGTGACAGATGAGGATGGCACTACTTGTAGAAGATTATAGTTCATACAGATGACAAATTTTCTACCCTGGAACATCATATTTTGTATTGCAAGGAATTTCTACCATTGTTGCTTTCTTAGTGAAAGATTTGCAAGGGAAATGTTGAAGCAGAACACCTACCATTTTGTGATGTAGCCTGAAAAAAGATTCCAAGCTGTTAGGTGACGGTTCCCAGCTCTGCCTTGCACACAGACAGCACTTCATCCATTCTTCCTGCTCTTGAGGGTATCATTTGCATAACCATTGGTTTCACTGCATTAACTTACTCTTGCAATCTGCAGATGATAAAAGTTTGTAAGTGGAGGTGGAAACCCTGAAATAAGGGAAAATGGTGGGATTTTCTTTAGAAGCATTGATTTCCTAATGTGGGCTATAAGAGAGACACAGGCCATACATACTCTAAGTTGTCTGAGGGATGTCGTGGTCCAGTCTTCTCTGCACCTCTGCTGGGAAAACACCATCCAAACAACCTGTAAACTGTCCTGAGTTTTACTCCTATTTTTGGAGATTTGTTTATTGTTCAGGAAAACACTTCAAAGATTTCCTCAGTCTCTATGTGCTGTATTCCTGCAGCAATATAAAAGAACAATTATTCCAAACCCAAGATGGGTCAGAGGCCAGGGTAAAGGGGCCTGGATGAATGTTGGAGATGCACTTTTTACAGGAAAAGGAAGGATCCAAATTTCTGATCACTTTGATCATCTAACCCCACTATGTGGGTGCCAGGATCTCTGTCTGCTAGTATCTGCTTAATGGGTTTCATAAGGTATGCCAGAATATTCAGGAAAATTATATTTGTTGAGTACCATATAATCACAGCAAGGAGGAAGAACAAGCTGAAATTTTAAGCACGAGATTCCCAAGTTCTTTAAAAATCAGATTTTTCTTTTCATCCAGCTGTCAGCTGGATTTTGCCTTTATTTGAATTGGAAGCAGCAGAGGTGTGATTCTCTACACTGTGGGGTTGCAATTGTGGAATGCTATGGAATGAAACCCTATGGCCAAGAACAGACTGTGCTGTGTGAAGGGCTGAGGATGTTGGCAGTTCTCACAAATGAAGAAATTGTGACTGGATTCCAGTCAGGTGGTGCATGGCTTTGGTAATATTTTTAAAGTATGATGCTTTAAACAGAAACCTAGGCTTTTACCTGGAGTGAACTGTAAATTTATACATTGAAAAACAAATCATTAGTCTTTTGCCAAGATAAATAGCAAAAAGAAACAGTGTCAAACCTTTGACATTTTGGGCAATATTTTGCCCTTAAATTACTGTCCAAAGGTGCTCCTCCTGCATCTACAAGAGTACCAACTAGCACATCAGAAAGTGCATATTATGGATTTCTGTTTCACAGAAGCTTATTTTCCACTTGATCACAAAAGGAGGTTTAAGAAGCATAATGCCACACAAGAGAAAAGGGCATCTTATGAGCAGCACCTGGAAATTGAATATAGACAAGGGAGAGTAGGCACACAAGGATATTGAGTGGGATATATAATACCTGGTGGTGTACAGCCTGAAGGTTAATCTAGCTCCTTATGTTTTTATGAACATAAGCTGTTTAGAAATACATGGATTAAAATCACATAAACAATACAAAATAAAATAAAAGCACCCTCATTTAATAATGGTCAGATAACACATTTTGTTAGCAATTTGATTAAACAAAATGTTGCTTTCATGAATTTTCTCTGTCTGGTTTCCACCTGACCTACCAGCATGTTTTATACAGAAGGTCTGATAGCACAAGTTGGTCTCATTTGATGTATTGGCTTAGATTGCGGCAGACTTCAAATCACTTCCTGATTCAGTTCTAGTTTTCCATAATCACTGTATGCCTGAGTTCTCCAGAGGATACTTTGAAGTGATAGTGCAGTAACACTGCCTTTGTCTGATGTGTCTGACAATATTTGGCACTCTTTATCTCACACACAGTCTGGTCTTGCTAATAAAAATAACAGCCAACAATTCTATCATGTTCTTAATGCTGATGAAGAAAATCTCTAAGATGCCATTGTAACTGAAGATAAATTATGACCATTACAAAGAACAGAACAGAATTCCCTCCTGCTTCCCCTGCTCCCAACAAAATGCATTTTAGGTTCACCAAAGCTGCATTTCAGTGGATCACAATATAGGGTCCATTCAGTCTGGAATGAGTGTTTGTTGCAAATCCTCTAAAGCTCCAGAGTGGCATTTGCCCTGCAGGCAAAGACTATGGACATCAGAGACAGCCAGGCCCTGTACTGGCATTTGCAAAAATAATAGGCTATCCATCAGAACAGTAATTTTCCTCACTCCAGGGTCCCAGGCTGAGAAAAGGTTAGTCCTAAAGGCCTAAGGGAAACTGCAGAGCACAACAGAGTTCACACCACCGCACGATTGTTATAATTCCATGAACTGATAAATACTGTTGTTGTTGATAACCATCTCAGTTTCTGAAGAAATATAAAGTGAGCTCAAGGCTTGGCACTGAAAAAGTTATTTATTTTTGCAGAGGTACTACATAGCTTTATCTGTTTTGCTTTTGCAAGTGCTAAATTAAACATGATAAAGGCAGGATCTTGAACCCTCAGGCACCTATGACAAAATGCAAATTTCCTACTGCTTAGCTACAGCACCACAAACTCTTTCTTGGGAGCTCTTCACTCTGTAGAGAATACAAAACTTTTGATCCTCTTTCCCTTGATGTCAATGGGGCTTTAATTTCATAGACAGCAGAGGCAGGCCCATAATAACTTTGTTTGATCAAGTTATTCCTAACAAATTTTAGCATGGTGTGATGAGGTTTCTCTGCCCCTGGAATATCTCAGATGTTCAGGAGCTCTCCCCAAGGCCAAGACAGTGGTTATGGACAGAACTGCAAGGCTGGTCAATGAGATGCATAACAAATAGCTCAGACTCCAGAAGCAGCACAGTTAATTCCTCTTACACCCCAAGTGCCTCATCATCACTGCTTCGTGCCTTTGCTCCATCTAGCTGCTTTTTCTCTGTCCTCAGGAGAGAACAGAGGGTTAAAGGAGTGAGTTTGGCAATAAAGTCACAGATTCATAGTCTTAGGTGCAGAAAGATGAGAGCAATTTCCTTCTTTTCTATCAAAACTGAATGTTCGGGTCGTGCCTTTCATCGTGGTCAAGTGGCACTACAGGATATCAAGCCCATGGGTTTTTGGTTTATTTTTTTCCAAAATTTATTCATGATCTTTATGCATGCTTTAATTATTTATCTTGATTATAGAGCTGCATGAATCCTGGGCATCTTTTCTAATTACTCGTGTACTGAAACATTTGGAATTGCAATGTTTTGGTTTTTTTGCTTTGGGTTTAAACATTATATTTGGGCAATATTCCAATAACAGCATTTTGTAATAAACCCCATAACCCTTTGAATTCTAAAACAATTAAGCTATCACTATTTGCTGAGTTGACATCAGTTTGTAAAAAGTTTAGCTCCAGTGAGACAGGCTCTTTGCTTGTTTGGAATGACTGTGGCTTATTAGTTCTGGGCAGCTCTATCTCCTGAAAGTTACAAGCCAATAGATTTATATTGGTCTATTTGTTAAAGTTGGTGAAATGAAAAATATGCTTGTTTTTTTTTTTGGTTCAAGGTTTTTTTCCTTTTTGCTCCAGTTTCTTGCTTCTTGTATGACTCTTGTTATGTGATTTAAAAGCTCATCAGCATCATATGGCCATAAATGTCTTCAGCAAATCCATATCTTCTGTGTTTCGTGGCTGCTGAGCTGTGGCAGATGTTTGTGCAAAACAAATACTGAGAACATAGAGAAGACATATCACAAACAGGAAGTTATTTGTGCTGCAGAATGTGTCATTTTTATTTTACTCCTACACGTTGGAAGAGATACAGATACACTAAACCAGAATGTACTTGGTCAGCAAAGGTGATGAAAACATTTGTTGTCCATTCCTTTTTAGCTCCAGTAGTTTACACCATGCTAAGTGCATTAAAGAGCACCTGTTTCAGTGTGCATTGGAATTCCAGTGTATGTTGGATATCCATGATCCTATAGGCTTTCCAATAATAATACAGTAGACTGATATTTTTTTTCTTTTTGTTTGTTTTGTGCCTTTCTATTTGTTAATACTTTGATGAAAACAAATTCTGGGTGAACAAGTGTTTGGATTAGTCTAGTTTGCTATCCAAACTTAGCAGTTACATTCCAGTGTGTGCATAAATACTCTTTCTGTATCACAAGGAACAGAACAGAATGTAACCATTGCAAAAAGCAAGAAACTGTACCTAAACCTTACATGTAAGCATTTATCATACATGCTATTAGAGCAGGGGCTGTATCTTCAGAGCTGCCCTTGCTAATGATGTTCACTTTTTGCATAACGGAAAGGGGAGCACAACTTACACAGCTGAGGTGGCTTCTTCCTGTGACCCCCTATGGCCAACCACCATAGATTCACAGCCAGGTTTTCCACAGCAAATCCTGCCAATCAAATCCTGGCTTATTTAATTATGTATTTAAGAGGCCTTCATCTTTCTTTTAAAACCAAATATTTCCAGTCTGCCCTTCTAAAGAGAAGTTCAAAGCTCAGCGCTACTTGAATTGTTGAAGTTTTAAAACTAGAAAGCAAGTAAAAAAGACAAGCAAGGAGTTTGCCTCATGGTTATAGGTATTTGGAATTGCCAGTGTTTATAGCTTTTTATTATTCTTTTGAGAATAATGTTGTCTAAAGGAATAGCTGAACACCTCGAGATTCTGAAGCTAGAAAGATTCGCACAGCTATGTGTCCCCCTTTAGTTGTGTTGATTTCAGTGCTTTCAGCTTCAGTCTGGCAATTCATTTACATTTCTCATTGCTCCTGGGTCTCCTGCCACATTGTCCTCACCCCCAAAAGCCTTTACTGCAGTCAGGAATGTTTACATAAATGCCATTAGTCTTCTTCTGCTAAGGGTATGAGGAAGGAGATATGTAAACATAGGAACTGCCTCAAAAAAATCAGTAGGACTCCTATGGTTTCTTTTCAGTATCTAAAAGTTCTTGGCCAAGCACATATTGAAGAGCAATAGGAATGTGGCAATTGCATCATAAAATGTGCTTTCTGGCCTGTTTCCCCTCTTTAGTCTACCAACCCCAGAAGGCTTGAAATTATTCTTGCCTTTCTTCTTCACACTTTTGGTTTTTAGAGGAATCAAGTGGCATATTTCTTACAAGAGGTCAAAAGGACAAGGAAGGGAATGAAAGTGATGCCAGCAAAGAAGTCATCAATAATCAGGGGAAATGATCTTGCAAAGAGATTGTCTCCTGTCTGTCACCACTATCTGTGAGGAAGAAAGCAGCACTAGAAGAAAACGACCTGCTAGATTGTTTCTGCTTCTAGATCAATAAATAAAGCCTCTACAGTTCCTGTGAAAGATATTCTGCTGTCATTGCTGTCTGACTCTAACACATTCAAGTCAAAGTGAGATTAATATCTAACAGCAGCTACTTAATCATGAGCAACAACAACGGTCACCCTGGCTACCTTTGGATCAGGTTTTTAAATCATGGAGCAGATAGAGCTGCTGAGCTTTTCACCCAGAATGCAAATTAAAGGCAATTTATTAACATGGAGTCAGATCTAGAAAAACAAAGAGTTATCAGATTTTTTTTTCCCATGGTAATGCAGAAGATTTCTGCTTAACAGAGATTCTTCATTGCACACGGTGGGGAAAGGCAGTTGTTCAATGCTCTGAACTTAGAATCACATATATTAAAATCCACAATTAAATGAAATCCTCAGTGTCCTGTGATTTAGTCTAAAACTCCTCACACAACAGATGATTTCTGTTGACATTAGTTGCTTACTCCCTCAAAGAACTTCCTGTGCAGCAAATCTTGAAGGAAAAGAAAGAAAGAACGGAAAGNAAAGAAAGAAAGAAAGAAAGAAAGAAAGAAAGAAAGAAAGAAAGAAAGAAAGAAAGAAAGAAAGAAAGAAAGAAAGAAAGAAAGAAAGAGGAAACAAATTTATAATGATTCAAATCTGCAAATAATCAGGATTTTATGTGGTTGCCTATGTGGAAAAAACAGTTTTGGAATCTCCTGGCTGTTGACTTCTGTTTCTTTGTTTAAGGTTTGAATAAATAGCTCAGAGAGATCTGAGATTCTTTGGTATCTCAAATCTTATTAATGCAAAATTTCCAGGAGAGTTGATCTGACAGTTTTGTAGAAGTATTTAAATAAAAAAGCTGAAAACTTGTCTTTTTAAGCTTGTAAAGAGATTTGTATCTCTCACTGCTGAAGAAGGTTGATGCCAAATGAACACAGTCTAGGCTCCACAAACACAATTTAAATCTCTCTGGGGAGTATGAATATTTGGCACCTAATTTGGTCAAGATATCTATTTCTGGTTCCTCCTAAGAGGAATTCAAATCTTCAAAGTCACAAGTTTACTCTGACTCACTCTACAAGCCCTCTCTCTTTTCACTACACTGGAAGGTCATCAATAGAGAATAACCTAGTTTTTGTGTCCAAGTAATGTGCCCAGCATGAGGACATTCCAATGATATGCTGCTTCTTCTCTTACTCACTGTCCATTTTTTTTTTTTAATTTTAAATTTTATCCTGTGTAATGGCTGGGTAATATTATAACCACTTTTTCAATCTGATAATGGGTGGCTTAGTCAAACTTGTTTTATTGACTAGTAATCTACCTTTATTTTCAGTGGAAAAATGACAGTTTGCACACATGGCAGCATCTGGGCCATCACTGCATCAAGTAGAGACATCAGGGAAAGGCTGTAGAATAATTTACCAAATAAATGATTGCTAAGGATATTATCTTTTTTCTAAATAATGTAAAAGAACAAAAACTGATCCAGAAACATTTTTAATTTCTTTTGTCTTCACTCTTAGTAAGTAGTTAACATGACAATGACTTGTTTAGTATATTCTTTCACATCTTATTCTGGTTTTGTGGTTCTTTGGCAAGCTGTTAAGCCCTTTTTTACATCCAGCACAAGTTTCAGTTGCCACCTACCCCATCAGTTGAGTTTATGGAAAGGAAACTGGAGAATTGATAAGATACTCATAGACTGTAAAAAGCATTACATCAAGCTGGAAGTTAAGCACTAAATTAAGAAATACAAGATACTTTTACAGACTGAGGTGAATTAAAAACTGAAAAGAAAGAACTGATTAGAGAGCAAATCATAATCAGAATGTTCTAAGACTAATGTCAGCATTAAAATTCACTATGGGGTAGACTCAAATTCAGACAAGGCAAGACGATTCATAATAATCTTGTAATATAGAGTTCTCTCTAAACCTGGACAGATCCCATGCATTCTTGCAACCCCCAGATATCTGAGTAATAAAGGATGCACAATGTTTAATTGGAGTTGGCAGTTAAACAAAACATAGCAATGCTGTCATATTTAAATTGATGTCATTTTAAATGATTACATAGTAAAAGATTTCCCACTGTTTATCTGCAGATATTCTGCAAAAATAAAGAAAAATAATGACTCCCATTACCATGGGGCATAGATTGCTATTTTTTCCTCCTATTTACAGCACAGACCATAGGAGGGAGATTATACAAGAAAAGCAGCTCATCAGTTTTCAAGCCAGGGGTTTCAATTGCAAATGCAGTGTGACAGTACACATTTTCCTCTGTCAAAAAGTAACAAAGTAACTGAAAGGGAAGGAAAATGGGGCCTGCAAACAAATTGGTGAATCAGGAAAAAAAAACAAACAACAGAAGTAGGAGTCAGTGGCAGGAAGCCTGAGATGTTGCTTTGTGAGATGAACACATACAAAATAGGAGGGCTTGGCCAATGCCATGCTTTTGGTTTTAATTTGTTGACCAAATGGATATTTGGGGAGTGGTACAGATGCACTCATTTCTAATGGTCTGCATCCATCCAGTCCACATCCTTTCTAATTGCTCTCAGTTGATGCAGGATTTTAGAGACACAAGAGCTTCAAACTATCAGGGTGCCAGAAGGGAAGGGCAGCTTCTCATCTATGCTGACATGCTGGGATTGTGCATATGGCACCCACCTGGCAGAAGGACTGTCTGGGAATAATACTCTGAAATTCAATCTTCTATCTCAAATTGCTCCTCAAGGGTTTCTTAAAATGTTTTTGTGAAGTTCTAGAATCTCCTCAGTAATGTTTGCATTCTCTTCAGTTGCTTTCTTATTTGTGAATAATATATGGCTCACCATCAGTATAAGTAATTACCTGGGAGCCTGAAACATCTATTTCTATCCAGATGATTGATTAGTTTCATTGTTTCTTTTTGTTAGTATCCTGTATACATCTGAAAAGTTTATGCATAGGCAGAAAAATTTACTCTTGAGCCAATTATGATGCAAATAATTGTTACTGGGTAGGAGCAAACTCATGATCCAGCCAGCCACAAAAAAAAGGGAAATATCTGCGCTATTAGTCATTTACGTCTAGCAAGAGATAGCATTATAATATCTTTTCAATGAAGATAATTAATGTTCTAAGTTCTCCTTCAACAATATGCTGTCAAAATGTCCCTCTGAAACATAAATCTCATCAAGAAGCTTGAATGCATCAGAGAGGAACTAGATATCAGTCCAGGTAAACAATGGCACTTCTAGAACTTGACACCTGGTGCCCAATTGATTTGTACTTCTGAACAGTTGTGCAGTGCAGTAACACTGGCAAAGCCAAACATCTGATCAGCTCCACGGCTTTTTCCAATTACAGAACTAAAAAAAAAGGCTTATCAAAAGCTGCTTCTCCTTGCCAATGGACAAATTACTCAGTTGCCAAATTTTTTGAAAGATCTGGTTATTCTCAAAGATCTGAGAGGGGAAAAGTCATCAAGGAAGAGGTCAAGTTTTATCTTTATCTACCTAGACAGGGCTGGGTAAGTAAGCTCCCTGCCTTGCTCTGTTGCTTTGCCTACCTGGTACTGGAAAACATTCAACAGACTTCTTTTGTAATGTCACCCTCTAATATTCCAGCCGGTCTTTTAACAAGTTACAGAAGAAAAAGGTAAACGTCAAGCCTTTCCCACGTCTGTGACAAAATTAGAAGTGTTCTGTAAGGGTTTACAAACAAAGTGTGTTGACCTAGTTCACGCCTTGCTCACTGTGGGACCGCAGTGGCTTAGTTTACCTGAATATGTGAAGGGAAAAAAAGACCAGAAAAACAAGCAGAAAGACAAGAATGGACTGAGATAAGCCACTTCTCAGCAAACACTTAACTGTTTTTTAAAGACAATGCCAGGACAGGAAAATGCCTGGGGATTCAAAGATCTAAATAATAAAGTTTTAAAAAAATATCTGGCAGACTTTAAAAGGGAGTTTTTTTCCAAAATAAATATTCTTCAGTTTTAAAAAAGCTTTTTAGTTATCGAATACCCCTTACTTCTAACTTTCAAAAGAAGAACAGCCAGGGCAAACATGGTCCAATGTGCTGTGTAAACACATGAGATAAACAGGACACTAAAGTAGAAAGAGATTTGAGAATCTCATCTTGGCTTCAAATGTAAGTGCCTGGTAAAAGAGAGTCCAGTAAGAAAACAGAAAAGGTGCAACTGAACAACAATGGCCTGTAAAAAAACTTGATTTGTTGGCAAACTACTTACTGCTTGTCAAAGAAATGCTCTGTACTAGTCAATAGAGTGAAAAGGGATGATCTTTTACTTCATGACTTGTATCTGAAAAACTGGTATATACAAAGTAATAAAAATATTGTAGTGTCTGAAAAGAAATCTTTGTTACATTTAGTTTCTTCACTTTCTCAACAAAATTAGTTTATTAACTTATTTTATTCCAGTACAAAAGTACATCACTCTTGCCACAAATTGCAAACATGTAACTAAGACAAAAATAATAACAAACTGAACTCTTGTCTTTCACAAGAGCCTTCCAACAAGGAATAATCATAATCACAACCTTCATCTCCCACCCAAGCAACCTCAAGCATGACTCAGTCCAATTTAGCCCTCCTCTTCCTCTCCATTGTCTGCTCAAACAAAGGAAATTTACAGTGGGCAGTCATAAGAGCCTGAAATAACCTGATATCCCTCCTTTGCTGCCTGTCTTCTCCTTGTACTCTATCTTGAAATGAAGTCATAGTGCTACATTTGTGACATCCCATTCATTTCCATGGAAACAGATTACCAGTTCACAGGCGTTTATGGCTTCACTGCCACATAAAGAGAAGGAACTGATCTCTGTGAAAAAAAGCCCTCCCTGAAAACAGCAGCAATAGACATGGTTGCTGATAGAAATAGACGCATTATCACATTTTTCATTTCCCTTTAAATTCCAATTGACATGCCTGAGACTGTATGCATGGCTGCACTTACATCCTTGTAATTAGTGATACATTATTCATAGCGATTCATACCTGCCCTGAAAGATGTTATTTCAAGGCTCCATTCTACCTTACTTCCTCTTACTTCTGGATTTTCATTTTTTCTTCTTACACAAGATATTCAAGTCAGAAAGCAAGCATCCTTCCTCACCTTCCATCTTAATTTTTCTCCCGTCATCCATCTTAGCTTTCAGAATCTGCTTCAGCCTTATTCATCCCTTATGTCTTTCAAGGATCCTTTAATGGTGTCTGTTCCAATTTTGCATCTTATGTCATTTAACCTAGTTTACTAAAAAGCAATAAGACATTCAGAAGGAGGCAGAGGCAACAAAGTGAACACAGCAACCAAAATGAACTAGATTCTGCCTAGTTCAGTAGTTTGGAGTTTGACCTAAATCTTTTAGTGCCGGGGATTATCACCAGCATTTCCTTTGTATTTCTCTTTCCATATTTTCCATCACTTGGTTGCATTGCTGTAAATTAGGGCTACCCTCAGGCTGTTCTGATTTGCACTCAAGCTGCCACTTGCCCATTGAGCTGTTTGGAAACGTTGATGTTGGCTGCAGCACAGGCTCACTCCAACTGTTTATCCATATCTTTTCATCTAGAAGCCACAGGACACTGAATGGGAACAAATGTAAGGTCATTTGTCTTCATAATTGCTTACATAAAGGACCTTGGTGGTCCTATGCAAGAGTTTCAAAAATATCTCCCCTTCCCAAGTGACTCCGAACCAAATGGCCTGGTGTGAGCTACACCTGTGCTCTCCCTGTGTGCTTCAGGGCTATAAGAAGTTGGAGTTTTTTTCCATTTTCTTTGCTGCAGCTGTTCATGTTGCTGATGAGAAGTTTGACAGGGCAGGATCTGCTGCTATTTAAAAGGAGACAGTAAGTGACCTGCCCTCACAGTCGGGCTGTGGACAGGATGAACACTTTTTCTGAGATCTGACAGAGGCTGCAGAAGCAAGGGACAAGAAAGCATTGATCTAATGAGTCTTTCATCTGAGGAAAGCTGCCCAGTGGGGAGACAGTGTGGGATGACACAGAATCAAAGGAGTGTCTGAGCTCCAGTTGAAGGCAAGGGAAAGGGGATGTTTATAAAGCAGGAGAAGCTGCACGGCAGCCCCTCTGTCCTGGAGCTGAGCACACCTGCCCCTGAGTCATTCAGCAGGATGTAAATCTAGGTGATACTCTGTGGTATTAAGTTCAAGGCAAGAGTGAGGTCTGGCTGTTGTACTACCTGCCTTTTAGATGGCAACCTGCAAACAGCTCACAGACACAGCGAATGCATCCAAAGAAAAGCAGGGAAGTGGATGAGGAGTCTGGAGTACAAGTCATATGAGGAGTGGCTGGGTGAGCTGGGGTTGTTTTATCTGGAGAAAAGGAGACTCAGGTAGGACCTTATTGCTCTTTGCAACTACCTGAAAGGAGGTTATACTGAAGTGGAGATTGGTTTCTTTTCCCAGGTAAAAAGAAATTGTCTGTAGTTGCGCCAGGGAAGGTTTAGATTAGATATTAGGATAAAATTCTTCACTGAAAGGGTGGTAAAGAATTGGAACAGACTTCCCAGGGAAGTGCTTGAGTCATTATCCCCAGAGGTATTAAAAAATCATGTATGCGTGATGCTTAGGGACATGGTTGAGTAGTGACCTGGCAGTACTTGTTTAACTGCTGGGTTCAGTGATCTTAAAGATCCTTTCCAACCTGAATGATTCTATGATTGTATGTTATAGACTCAAGGGTAAAGGGGTAAGAATAGAAAAATTGGAAGAACAAAGAAAGTCAGATATGAATGATCCATCCATATCTCCATTTGTTTCTCCCAGGAATATGTATTTTAGTGCACTCAGTACCAAAGATATGATGATCTGCTCTAAGTCAGAACACATTAAAATATGACTATCTATAGATTTTGGAAAACAACTTTAAACAGAAGACGAAATATATACTAAATTAATATATTGACAGAAAATATGATAGCAAAATAAGAGAGTATTTTGTTGGTATAGTATTTATTAATATACTATCGAGTGGTCTTCAGTGTAAAAGAATGGCTTCTGATTGTAAAAATATTCCTAGGGAAGGCCATGGCACTCCTATCTGAGTAATGATAGCAGGTTTGTGCTGTACCTTGGTAGCAGACTATCAGAAACCTTTGTTTGTTTTATCAACTAATTAATGGATGTAACATGAAAAGTGCATTTTCATTTTGCTGGGCATCATGAAAGTTTCTCATGACATCTTTTCAGCTTACATCTTTTATTAGACATTTTCATCAGCTGTTCTCACAAATGTAATAAATAATATGTGTGGCTTTGGTCCATCATAAAACCCTGTTTTGAGGCTTCATGCCCATGTCATATGCCATATACCTGTAGTTTCTCTGTCTGAGGGGTTAGGTGAGTGGGGCAGAATTTACACCATACCTAAAAGTACCTAACATGCAGGTTATATCAGTGTTCAGACCACCATTGACAGTCTCCTGACACACATAACTTTTGGCATGATGTTATTTCTGAGAAAAAATCCAGAGCTGTTGATGTTGTTAAGCAACTCCTATTACTTTACTGAATTTGCCTGGGGCAAACATTAACAGTGATACTACACTACACATTGACAGAAACACAAAGATGTACATTTTAAAATAAATAAGACTAATTTTGTCTCCTAACAGCAGCCTACAGTAGCATCAGAAAGTTATACAGAGTGAGTTAGCACTTGGCTCACCTGTACAGAGAAGTTGGGGAATGTCATACTCTTTTTAGAGTCAGGAGAAGCAAAGAGATCAAGACCAATGTTCTCAGTCAGTGTTAATTCAGCCCATGTACTTGCATTAGAAAAGACTAAATGAAGGTTGAACTCCACATCTTTACTACAGTACCTGCAATTACTTTTCCAGAAACATGCTCCTGAGAACTTCTTGCAACTTGAAACTGTCAGAGTCTAAGACATCCCTTTGGGAGTCCAGAGTTGCAGAGACCCTGGTCAGGAGGCTCTGAGACCCTGGAATGATGCCCAAAACATCTGTGGGTTTGATTATAGCCCTTGAAACAAATTACCAGCTTTATATGAGAACCTAAAAGTCACAGTAGTTTAAGTAGTGTTATCATAAAGTGAAAATATAGATTCTAGGATTTTTGGGAATGGGAATTTTAGAACACAAGATGGAGGAAAAAGCATGTGTTTGGTCTTTCTTTGTTCTTCTTCTTCATCTCCATTTTCTATTGTGGAGTTGGCACTTTTGGATTGGTTTAGAGTAGAAGTTCACTGTCTAACATAGATGATAGTAATTGGGAAATAATTGTAAACATCATGTACGTAGTTTTTAGTATAAAAAGATAACACCGCCCTGAATGGGGCAGAGAGTGTGCCATGGCTGCCCTGCAAGACAGACCTTGCTGGGCTGAGAGAAAATGTTACAGATAAGAAAATAATAAACAACCTTGAGACCGAGAAAACTAAAGAGCTCTGATTTATTCCACCTCGGGCACACAAACTGCCATACAAGAACTTTTACACATCTCAGGGAAAAAACACGAAAACAGATTCCGAGAGAAACACCTTGACTGCCATCATTAAGCATGGAAGACATCTGCTGTTACTTGAAATGTCCTCTAAATGCTCTTCTTTAAGCAGAAGGTCTTGATTTGCTCTCTTGTCTGTATCACTCATTTAAGTGATTTTTCATGACACTTTAACCTGGGCTTTTTTTTTTTAATTCCTACAGTTTACTTTCTTGAATAAAAAACACTGACATAAGTTACCAGCTTCAGGAAAGTGTTGAACATCTGTGATACCTTGTTTACCTTGGGTCTGTCTGGACAATCCCCTTTTGGTCGTTGGTGTCCCAGCTGAGGAAGTTTAAGAATAAAGAGATGTGATAAAGATGACTGAAACTATGCAAAACAGTAGAAGAGACATGTGACCAGCCACAGCAGGGGATCCCTGATGTGTGGAAGCCCTGAAACAGGGTTCTCTGGACAAAGAGCAAAGTCTGCTTTCTGTAACCTACGGCAGCGTTTGCTCCAAACCATGGTGTCAATTTGAACTGCGGGAGTTAAGTGCAACAGGCAAAATGTGGGGCCAGGACTTTTCCCTTTATGGGAAGCATTACATTTAATAAAGTGGTTTTTTCATCCATAAACATCTAAACAACAAAGACCCTTATGTTAGTAGGAATTAAGCTGTTCTAGCTGCAATCTCTGCCACTCTGTTGCTGTGGAGCTAATCCTAACACAGGATAGAAGATCTTGCCTTTTTGCTTTATTCCCTGGACAACCATCCTATATAAACAAACTGCTACCTCATTCTCATTGATGTAAAGTGGCCCTTACCAATTGTGCCAGAAGGGTGCAATTGAGCCTGTGCCAAAAGAACAAATGGTGTCAGCACATTTCTTAAGAATCTGGATGACAACATCACAACATCACGTTAGCCTTGATACAGAAACACAAAAACTTCATTATAATTATCTGACAGAAATGTGCACAGAGGCGGATTTGGTTTCTGGGTCATGAGGGGCACCATACACCATGTCCGTAGCACAGACTGTTTTTAACCTGCTTGTCCTCTGCTCATGGCTTTCCTTCCCTTTGACTTAAGTATTTGTCTTCCTGCTATTTTATTCTTTCCCCTCTGAGCTCCTCTCCTCTTATACAGCTACCTCCAGTTTCATCAGCTCTTCAGTTCTTTACATGATCTCCCTTTCCTTTAACCGGGATAAATCTACTTGCCAAGTCAACAATATCTTTCTGCTTCCTTTCATATTTATAATGACACTTATCTTGGTCCCCTTTCTTTTTTTTTGCCATCTTTGATTTGTTTCTCAAAACCACTGCTCTTTTTTTCGTAAAGTATCCCAACACCAAGAGAAAAAAAAGTAATACAACCTGATCTTTCTCATCTTAGTTCCATTCCTATTCACAACTCTTTCCTCCTTCTTAACCTAACTTTCTCTTCTACTGTTTTCTCCTCATACCTGCAGTCATAGGAGCTCTGTTCCATGCATTGTCACAATCTCCTCAAATTTTTTTTTCCATTTTTTATCATCAAGTATTTTCACTTTCCTGGTGCTTTTCCCCCCTCTTACTGCAAGGTTTATTGCCTTTACCATATGAAAAGTACTCTTGACGTCCCCTTGCTCCTTCAGCTACTTTTCTATCTTCTTTCTTCCTTTCATCTCCAAGCTCACTGAATATCTCAGGTTGCACATTTCAGTTCCATTGAAGATGCCTTCTTCCCCTTGCATTCATCTTCAGTCACACTTCATGTGCAATGTCTTCTAATCAAAATTTGAAGGAAAATACTCCATCCTTAGATATGCCCTTCACTTTTGTTGGGGCAGTTCTAGACTTTTTCTTGAAATTGCACATCCTCTCACCAGCTGTTACTCTGGTATTCCCTGGTCTTCTTACTCTCTTTAGCATATCTGTCAGAAGCATGTCCTTGCCTTCCCTTAGCTCTCAGCTGGGATCCCAAATGTGTCTGTCCTTGCTTCCATTCTCACTCATCTTTATATCTTACCTCTGTTTAATCTCATCAACAGAGCACAAATTCAATTATCCTCTCAATACAGATGACCTACAAATCTCTTCCCCTGCCCAAGACCTCTCCTTTAAAATCTTAGCTGAGTATCATTGTTGCACCAAAGTCTCATTAGCTGCAATACTGTTAATCCTGTTTGTGAGTTCCTGTCTGCCTCAAACATTAACTCTGTCCCCTGAAATCTCATCATGAGGTAGCACTTCCCCATTTTTTTCTCAGTCAGTGTGATGTCTGTTAGCTCCCACTTCCAGCTGGTTCCTGGTATCACTCTGCGGCATTCATTTATTATTAGTTACACACATTGCAATTTAATTTTGCTAGGAATTAAAAATGTGAGTATTTTTAGAACTAGATTTAAACTTGAACATGCTTAAGATCTTACTTCCCAGCTGAGTGGCAAGTTATGTGGCATTCCAAAATAAATATGGTCTATTTATTATGAGACATATATTAAAAATATATATCCTCTCTCCTTTGAGATACTGCACCTTACCAACTATCCAGTACAATCACTTATCATCATATCTCAGCCAGTTCAATAAAACTTTCTTTACCAAATGCTTAACATTGCCCAGCTAGATCAGCTGTCCATTTACCAAGTACAGAGCCCTTCCTTTGCAAACCCTTACCTTGCTGCCATCTCTGTCTTCCTTTTCAGATTCTCTCAGCCTACTGCTATCCTCCCTATTTTTGATTCTAATCAGCCCTGAGCACTTGCCCTTTCATCATCTCCTTGTTCAAATTTGAAATGAGCATTTCTATGCTGTCTTCTACACAGCCCCTTACACTCAATAGGCAATCCACAAGTATGTGCAAAGGATATTAATTTTCTCTAAAAGCCGTATTAAAACATGCCTCTCCTAAGCAGTCTTGGGAAAAAAAAAAACCGTAAAGCAGACCTTCTACTATGATAGGGCTACTGGCATGGACCAATACTGTTTCATTGTTTGTCAATTTGTTGTTCTATTTATTGTGTCATGGCCGATACTTGACTGATTTTTTTTTGGATCAGGGATCATCTGTTCTGTCCTGGTACAGGATATTACAAAACAGCATAGACAGCTACCACTTACCATTTGTAGGAACAGCAATTTTAGCATGTTGTCCTGAAATAAACTGTCAACTTCTACAAATATTATTCCTCTTATGTAGGGAAAATGAAGAGCAGGTCTTAGAGCAAGTTAATTTGCAGCCTCTGTTAAAGGCAAATATGTTTCACTGATTTTTCTGTTGTTCTCAGCAGGCTCCCCAAGACAGCAATCCTGAGTGTGCAAACACTGTTGATTAGAGGCTGGTGGTGCATCTCCAACCTCTGCCTCATGATGCACTCAGAGGTGAGTAAGACAGGTTTCTACCTACTTATTGTGCAATCAAGGCTGAAAATTTAATCCATAAATCCAGTGACTTTCACTTGTAAAATTATAAATAGATATTTAGAGAGATAAATGTTGTTTGTAGCAATGAAATAGCTGGATATTAGCAGCAGCATGGGTGTTTTTCCGCAAGGGCAGCCAAGTGTACCAGAGTCACCCCGAAATTGCTAGGCTCAGTGCTTCTCGTCACACTCAGTCAGTGGTCTCCTGACATTCAGTTATTGGGCTCTGATCCAATAACTTGGATGACAAATGGCATTTTTTCAAATGTGTGTACCACCATGATTTGGCAGTATGCCCAGCAGCTTCCACCAAAGATAAGCTGCAGAACAGGAAAGATGGACCTGGATCTGTATTATATTTTTAGGTAACAAGAAACATGATTCCTCTGAATCATTTCAAAGGATGTCAAATAGTTGTGGTTTTTAGGTTTTTGTTTGTTTGTTTGTTTTTTATTTAACAGGAAAAAGAAAATAGACTTCTGACTTGGGTTCCAAACACTCTTTTCCACACAGGGACAGATATTTAGGGGATACACACTTCTTCCCTCTGTTCTACAAACCCTCAAACTAGTACCAAAGAAGTAAAAAATGTGCTACCTCAAATAAACACTTACAGCATGTATTTCTCTGAACTGGTGATGATTCAACAGTGGTTGATAAAAGGGCAGAGCTGTGATGGCCTTGCTGGCACATGTTGTGGAGCATCTCCTCTATGGCTAACATGCTTTTTCTTGTATCAAATTAAAAAAATAATTCTAAAAAAAGCATGAGAGAAAAGCTGTATATGTACCTATATGTGAAATTAGATCCATATATTAGATTAGATCTATAAGATAAGTTTGTTTCAGTCACTTGCCACTCAGGCCAACTTATTGGCAGGTCTAACATAGTGGAGTTCCAGCTCAGTGCACACACACTCTGATAAATGGTCTACAGAGAGAAGAATTGCAACGATAATTTGGTATTTCATTGTATTAGTTATTCAAATCATCCTTCTCAGTCCATCTTTTATATTACCTTCCACCATAGCATATTTATAAATAGTTCTGGTTTGTAGAATACATTTGAGATGTTTCTATCTATCTATCTCTCTATCTCTCTATCTATCTATCTCTCTATCTATCTATCTATCTATCTAATCGATCTATCTCCTAATTAAATACTTGTCAAATATGCTAGTTAGCGTAACATTAGTTTAACACTAGTTTGAAAAATAGTTCATTTTGGTGTTTCTCTGCAAGAACTTCAGTATGAGATATTTGCTGCCTGGGATATGATTCACTTGAGTTCATGCTAAGAAAGACAATAAAATTAAGCAGCAGCTGGTCATTAGAAGCTTATATATTTCATATTCAGTACACACATGCTTCTTAATCCTAAATAAATTATAATAATCACATTTTAATTATGCGTCTGCCCTATTAAATTAGAATTAGGGGCTAGAGTCGACAATGAAACTAGTCAGAGTTTCACCATCTGCAGATCAGGCTTTGCATGACCTACTGGGTATTTTTAAAGATTTCAATTTTAAAAGTAGTAATCACCTATGGATATTTAAAACACCTCTGACAGTTGGCATTTATCCATGATTAATGGGTAACCAGGGGTCCTCTTCACTTGTCTGTGTAATTCAGTCATCATCTAGTGATAAATTGCAGAAAAAAATATTTTGTTCATAGAGTAAAAATCAATGGTTGTAGTTTCTGATGTGAAAAAATGCTGAACACTCACATCTTGACACTGTCCCACACAACAACCTTATCTCTACACTGAAGAGATTCCAATTTGACAGTTAGACCATTCAGTGGATAAGGAACTGGCTGTATTGTTGCACTCAAAGTGTTGCAGCCAATTATGGCTCATAATTCCAAGTGGAGGTTGGTGATGAGTGGCATGGCTCAGGGGTTGGCACTGGGACCAATGATATTCCACATCTTTGCTGTGACATGGACAGTGGGTCCAGTGCACCCTCAAGTTCCCGACAATGCCAAGCTGTGGTGCAGCCGACTTGCAGGAGGGAAGGGATGCCATCCAGAGGGACCCGGACAGGCTTGAGAGGTGGCCCTGTGTGAACTTCAAGAAGTTCCACAAGACCAAATGCAAGGTCTAGAATCTGAGGCAAGGCAATCCCAGACAAAAATACAGGCTGGACAGAGAATGGATTGAGAGCAGCTCTGAGGAGAAGGACTTGGGGGTGTTGGTTGACAAGAAGCTCAACATGACCTGGCAATACACCCTTCACAGCCCAGAACGCCAACCCTGTCCTGGGCTGCATCAGAAGTGAGGCCAACAGGGTGGTTCTGCCCCTCTCTGCTCTCCTGAGACCCCACCTGGAGTCCAGCTCTGGGGACATGGAGCTTTTGAAGTGGGTCTAGAGGAGGGTGAGGAAGATTATCAGAGGGCTGGAGCACCTCTTCTACAGCAACAGACTGACAGAGCTGGGGTTATTCAGCCTGGCCAAAATAAGGCTTGGGAGAGACCTTCCAGTACTTAATGTGGGCCTACAAGAAAGCTGGAGAGGGAATTTTGACAAGTGCGTGTATTTATAGGACAAGGGGCAACAACTTTAAACTGAATGAAAGTAGTTTTAGATTAGATATAAGGCAGAAAATTTTAAGATGAGGGTGGTGAAAAAGTAAAACAGGTTGTTAAGAATGGTTGTGGATGGCACATCCCTGGAAGTGCTCAAGGCCAGGTTGGATGGAACTTTGAGAAACTTTGTCTCGTGGAAGTTGTCACTCCCTCTGGTGGAGTTTGAACTAGATGATCTTGAAGGTGACTTCCAGCCCAAACCATTCTTTGATTCTATGATCTTTCATTAGAAATTGGGATTTGCAGACATACAGGAGTTCACACAAGCTATTTCTAAGCAACGTTCAGATGCTGAATGTTGAAGTGGCAGAAATGAGTGCATGTTTTCCATATACTGAAGTTCTGATTCTGTCCTCAGACAAAATGCTCATTAATTTTCCTGAAAGAAATCCAAAGGACTAGATCATACCTCTTCATGCAATACCCACATGATCCTTCATTAGCTATGTGTCATTTCTTTGTGGCCAGTATGGGATTTTAGCTTCTGGAAATAGCCAGAGATCCATATGGGAGTGGCAGGTATCACTCAGGATACTATGGGAGAAATGTGTCTTTCTGAAGTGGCAGCTAGAGATGAGATTGCACACCTTGAAGCATATCAGCTGGCAGCAAACACTTCAGATAACTGAAACCAATTCACATTTTCCACCATGTATTTGAACATGCGTTTTGAAAGTGTAAAAATATGTAAAATAGGTAGACCTTAGCCATTCCCCTTGTAAATTGCACCTTAAATGTTTCTGCCCAACTTCACATGGTCAACTGTCCTTTTATAGCAGTTTTGCACAACGCTGCCCAAGGTTTATTCCCACTTCCATTTGGAAACAGAACTGAAACTTGGAAAAACTAAGCTACGTGTGAAATATTCTGCAGAATTTCAGTAATTCCAGGTATGAAATGAACCTCACAGGTCAGGAGAAGAGTTCTCTTTCCCTTCACTGTACCCATTATTTTTATTGCCATTCCCTGCTGAGTTATACATCTCCTTCTGAAGGCTTACTGAACCTTAAATTAGCTTTAAATCATCTCTATCTCTAATGAGGGGATACTGTTAAATTTCTGGAGGGGAATATCCTCACTTCTCACAAACTGTACTTATCATGAAGGGGGAACCAAACATAAATAGAGAGGGAAGTGGTACAAGTGTTATTAGTCCATCTCTCTTTTTCTCCACCTAGTGATTGGAATAGAGAGGGAGAATACTAGTTGAAAGCAGCTGAAAACCTGGAAACTAGGTACTTGGGATCATCTTAATATAAAATAAAGTGTGTGGGCACAAAGCACTAAATTGTAAAGCTGGGCATCAATACTCCTCAGCCTTAGGAGCACAAAATAAATGGAGGCTATAAGTAGGGCTACAGCATCATTCAGCAAACACTTGGCAGCCATTTCCACTTGAGAGCCAGGATGTGATACTTGGAGAGCATTCCAGTTGCACATGACTGCTTTTATTTGTATGACTTTGGCAGTATAGCTCCAGCAATCTGCATCCCTCATTCCTCAGTTTGGTTGCTACTGCTTTGGTGGGTTTGTTAAGGAATCTTGTTGACTGCTTCCAAGTGCCAGATGATCCGTCTTCAGCAAATGTCAAAACTCTCTTTCTGTCACTTCTTCTTTTGTCCCTCGTATATGTGACCATACAGTTGCCTGTGGCTGCTTACACTTACTTGTGCTGAACCAAATAAATACATTAAAGCACATCTAACCTGAAACATTGTTTTAAGCTGCTTACAGGGAGTCCATGTTAGATGGTCATGTTATTATGAGGCAATGTTACCTAGTGCTGGCTTCTTGGCAAATTTGCTTGTTAGTTTGCATCTAGCCAACAGACAGATCAAAAGGAAAAAGGCAACCACAAAAATGTACAGAATAATAAGAGACTTGAGATACCCCTATCTTGAGGAAGAGCATGATTTTCCTGAAAAGTATGACAGTGCAACTCAAAAAAGACATGAGCTGCTAAATACATTTTAAAACCTTGTGTGATCATGAGACCAAGACATGATACAGTTGATATCTCTGGATCATGTGATATAGGGTACTTCCATGACTTTTCATCTTTCACTCCAGCTTGAACAGATGGATAGCCTCAGGAAATATTTCAGGGAACATGGAAGAGGACTTGCAGTACATGTGGAAAAACATGAATCCTTCAGATTCAAATGCCTGTCACAAGGTTGCCAAGGTTGAAAATCTCAATTCTTTCAGTTCTGTGCTGTTTAAGTGTTTTTGCAGAGTTTGGTGGGCATGCATTGGAACAGGAGCAGTTTGCAATGGATGCAGACAAAATTTGTTTCACTGTGAGGAGAAATCTTCATTGGAACACACTGCCAGCAAGGTTGTGCCATGCCCATTGCTGGAGACCCAGCTGCAGAAAGCCCTGAAATACTGGGCCTGCCCTTACAAATAACCTTACATGGAACAGGAGGATAGACTAGAGACTCTCTGAGTGCTCCCAACCTGAGTCACCATGTGATTCTTTGAGTCTGAATTGATTCTTTGAGGTAATATTTCAGAAGCAAATCTCTCAGAAAGTTTTACATAAGGTAACTGGAAGGACTTGGAGGAAAAGCACCACCCAAAAAGCAGTTAGCTGGAACCAAGGAGTAGTTAGAGGTGAGAAAACTCTGTTCGTGTGAGGCAGGCACCTCTTTTCCCTTCTTCCTGTTCATGGTTACTCTTGCTTGCCATTTGAATTACTAAGGGCATTTTCCTGTAGACAAGGTAGAGAAGGTCCATAACCATTAATATAAAGATGGAGCTCAAGAAAAAGGTGCTTTCTCTTTGTATCAGTGTTTAAACAAAGCAAAAGCATTTAAGAAAGTAAAAAAATGATGAAAAACCCAAACATTCTTCTATTGTTATTTTATAGAGTGTTGCAATGATTTACAACAGCTATGATCTATGGGAAGAGGGTGAACATAATTGAAAGTGTGATGCCAAATTTTATTGTTATATGCAAAAGGATGACCATGAATCTTAGCTCCAGCTTCAGTCATCTGATGGAGTAGAAACCCTTGTTTGGCTTTCCAACTTGTTTCTGCAGGGCCCAGATCTGTACTGTAAGATGCTCAAAGATAAGATCCATTCCCAGACAGGACATTAAGGAGCAGCCATTAATTTACCTGCTCACTTTATAATTTTTTTCCTTTCTTATGTATATCTCCTCTTGAATTTTAATTAAATTTTTTATTATTATTATTATTACCACTTGTCTCAGAGTCATCCTTGACTTACTTGTTTTCAAAAGATACTGCCCTACACCCTGTGTAACTCCAGCCACTGGAAGCAGAGGGAATTAGCTTAAACGGTAGAGTGACCACCTAGCAGGTAAGGGATTGGGGTATTGATGCCTGCATCCTACATTTTGGACCATTCAGTGAAGAAGAAATTGGCTGGGTAGTCATGCTCAAAGACTTTGTGATCAAAGAGCTTGATGACCAGGGAGACCAACAGCAAGTGTGTTCCTTGGGGATTCATACTGGGACCAACATTATTTAACATGAGAGTGACATTTTACAATAGGCTAGGATTAGGAATAATGACTTTAAACTCAAATAGAATAGGTTTAACTTATGAGAAATTCTTTACTGAGAGTTTGGTGAGGCACTGGAATAGGTTGGCCAAAGAAGCTGTGGATACCCCAAATTTTCAAGGCCAGGGTAAATGTGGCTTTGAGAAACCTGGTCTAGTGAAAGCTGTCCCTGCCTATGGCTGGGGGAGATGGAACAAGATGTTCTTGAAGGTCCCTTCCAACCCAAAACATTCTATGATTCTATGATTCTGTGATTCTGTGATTCTATGATTCTATGAATTTGCTTTAAGATATGGATGTTTATATATCCATAAGCTTTATGAAAATGAGGAGATGTGAGACAGAGACTAGTTGAAAACCTTCTATAATGCACCCATCTACACGTTTTGAATATCCAGTAACACAAATGATTAAGAGCTGGCTTCCTTGGTCTAACAGTCCTATGGAATAAAGCATTTTTGGCTGCAGTGAGTACTACCTCTTGTGCAGTCTGGTCATCTTCTGTCTCTCTGATCTTGTAACCTGTGAATGTATTTTACATGAGTGCTTTAGGTTACATCCTCTTGTGAAAGATTTTCCACTTTCCTCAGTGCAAAGGATTATTGCTTTCCTGCTCTTTTGGTATAAGTCCATCATCTGAAGTATAACTTATATGTACCATCTTCTGTAGCCACAGAGAAAAAAGGAATTTAATTTCCCTGGACCAGTTTTTCGAACACTCCCTCAAGGACACCTCTGCTGAGCAATGCCAAATGTGTTCTGTGTCTAATACCTGAAGTGGAGATTTCCAGCCCATAGTGTGTGAGCACAGATAGACTACCAGGATGAAAAAGGAAGGCTTTCCCAATATTACTCCTGCTTTAAACTACTAACCCCTCAGTTCTACAAACAAATAAAGATAGAAGTTGCAAGATTATGCATAGATCTAGAGTTCAATATCCAAGATACACTAGAAAGAATGGGAACATATGGACAAATGAGTATCTGCAGAAAAATCTGTGAATGCACAAATTGTTTGCAGTCTTTGAACTTTATGCATGCAGTGCCCTTCTCTCCACTAACTGAAATGGGAACCTGAGAAGAGGTAGCTGTTAGGATCAAACCAGCAATTCCTAAACGTAAAATAGTTTTTCTTCTTTAAACTTTAAACATATTCCCATCACTAACAAAGAACCATTGTTTTGCTTCCAGAAATAGTGAACAGCTTATTAGTGAAGCTGGGTATGTAAAAGAGGTGCTTGCCTGAGACTGACGCACAGTAACTGTGCATAATGGAGCTGAGGAAGTTGCCATACGGGGAGAAATCACTGGAAGCCTGGCACGGGGTGTGAAGTTCTGCTGTCATATGATAACTGAGATGAATTACTTTTGGGAGAGAGAGTCTTGCAACCAAAGGGTCAGAATTAATGATGCAAATAGCGGAACTCCTGGCAGGCGTTTAGTTCCTACTTAGAAAATTTGCTTTACTAAACCATAGTTAAGCTAGTGCAAAATCTTACATAGCTGCTGACTTTTAATTAATTAAGGCATAGGTTTTTATGGTTATTAATAAAGTCATGTATATATATTCTCCATCTGTACTTAGTACTAAAATTGTTTTAAAGTGATTAGGTTGTGACTATATAGCACATTTGCTGCTAAAATTGCCAGTTTGAAATTGAAACTGAAATAAAATACTTCGCTTCTAGTATTTGTTATACTTTAATGACGATAACTTTCTAGAACAATGCAATGTTAAAAAATAGTGTTGATTTAGGCTTGATGCTGTTCATAGTCCTTGAATAATTTTCATAAATTTTTGTAACAGGAACAACTCATTAAAAGTGCATAAAAGTGGAGGTTTATAACCTTTTCCCCAGGCAGACTTTCCTGGACAAATTGCATTTAATTACTTGAAATTGCTGGTCTCTAAATTTATTGAGCTACACATTCACATATGGGAGTTGAGGATATGACCTTTCATGTAATCTTCTTCCATGCCCACCAATGTGGGACATCCCAACAAAGTCCAGAAACTGTAATTAGATCCAAATCTGTTGTAGAAAATAAAAATATTCTGAAAATAAACATCCTCTGCATTGAGAGAGACCCTTGATGAAACCCTGCTTCCAATGAAGCTTACATATAGCATAAACTAAACTTCCAGAGATCACATTGAGATCAGGATTTAACCCTAGAATGATCCTTTGCCAAAGCAACACATTTTCCAGTAATATTTTCAGCTATAGAAATTTATTCATATTTTCAAACAAAGGGCCTAACAGACTTTTTTTTCCTCTCTGACACACCCTCTCTCCCCCACATGCTTTCTCTCCGTCTTTCTTTTTCACTGTCTCTCCATCTCTCTTTTTTCTTTTTGAATAGCTCTAAATATATGAGTCAACATTTCCTACTGATGCCCCAGAAGAACACTTTTGATAACAAATCAGAGAACAGAAATAACTGTATTTACTTTAGGCTAGCTAGGAACATACATCTCTTGCAATACCAACCCCACCCCAACACCACCCCACCCCCCCAAAAAATAGCACTCCCTTCACATCCCCAAAACATTTGATTTTCTTGTTAGGAAAATCAGCATGTTGAGTAAAAAGAGTATTTTCTACATAGAAATAATTTGGAGAAAGTGTATTGCAGTGCATTTGTTGTAAATCTGGAGTCCTGGATAACACTGAATCCTTACAGATTTCTGGAGTTCAGAAGTTAAATGAATTTCTATTAACATCTACCTCCTGGGAAAAAATAATCAGATTGAAGCTACAGTAATTTGAAACTTTTTCAGCAAAACATAGGATCAGATTGAACTCAAGTATCCCCTTATGTTTTCATACTTACCCAATACTTCAGTAAGGTTCCCCACAGTTTACAAAACTTTTAGTCAACTTGGATAAAGTTTTGAGCAAACCTGGGGTTAATTATGACTTCATGTAGAAACCATGATAAACACTGTGGTTTTGTAGAATTTTGATTCAAAACCAGGCAAGACTTGTGGGTTTTGGCTAAGCAACACTGAGTTTCAGTTGTGTGCTGACCCAAAACTGGAAACAAAAATTGCCTCTGGTAATATTTAAAAAAAAAAAAAATCTAGGGCATTGAAACTGCTCACAACTGACTTTAATACACTGCTATTTGCAGCTTGGCAAGCTGTCTCACGACTTTCTATGAACACCTGGTGACAGCTCTTCATGACAACAAATGAAAAGCAATGGTGTTACAGGGTGAGTTTTTCCCTTTGTGTCTTGAGTGTTGTGGGATTTTCCTGTTAATATCCAGACCTGTGACACATCAGCACAACATGTGTGTTTGTCTCTTTGTGCTTGACATGCATACCTTTAGAAAAATGGTTTCTCAAGTTAAAGAGAAAAAAAACACATTTCCCTGATGTATGACATCTGCTAACTCTGTACCANGGGAAGGGAAAATCTCAGCATTTCTAGAACAGTTTCTAATATCTGGTTTCACCACAGCCATATCTGGAAGAATTTGCTCCAATATAGCTTCCAGTTGGAGCTGTAATCAAGTCAATCTTTTATAAACAGACTGACTGACAAACTAACAAATAGCTAATGTTGGTGAGAGTGGAACTGGTGAAAGCCAAAGAAATTATCCAGTGCAAATAGAAAACTGAGCTATTACTTGTGTATAGCAATTGTCTAGGGGAATCTAGAAATACAGCAGTCACAGAAAAACCATCTCTTGAGCATATATTCAACTGGAATAAAATCCCATTTTGAAAAATATGTCTGAGTTACATAAAGCCTATATCTCTTTACTTATTTAGTACCTCCACATTCATACGATAGATGCTCTCACTTCAATGAAAAGCCTGTGCCATGCTTATCTTGTTTAAGATCCTTCATAACATTAAAATTTATTTAAATTTTACTTGGTGTTTTCATATCTACAGTAGCAACATCTGCTTAAAATGCTCATTTTTTTAAAATATGCAGTGTTACTGCTGATATGTTCTCACTTTCTCCTTGCATAATGTTAAAATTGATTTGCTTTGTTTTGCTCTTCACTTTTCATATAGTAAAAAAACATCAGTAGAGTTTTCTAGCAGCCAAATAGAGATGATAGGCTTTTGCAGGGTGTTGTTTTCCTCTCTGTGGCTATGGCTTCATAGCATGTTCTCACCTGGGACAGCTATGAGGCATATTTCTATGTTCAAGGGACTTAATATAATGCCAGACTAGATCCTAAAATACTTGCACTTACATTAGTGTCATGCTCTGATAGGGTTCAAAAGCTCTGAATTTTTGATTGAAATTATTGTTCAAGACCAGTTCAACTGGGTATCCCTGTACAGCTTGATATGACATTGCAACCTCCTTCCAGCTTACAAACATTAATTACCTCCTGTTATAACTGGTTTCACATCACTGACATTACTGTAACTCAGTATATTCTAAGGACTATAATAAAAATTGAGACCTGTTGACTGAATCAGTATTTTTATCAATTTAAGAAGCTCATTTGTCAGTACTGGTTTTGACTAACATCAAAATGAGCCACTCAAGGTCTAATAATTGTAGGAATGTGAGTATTGATATAGGTTCGACAAAAGTAATTAGTGGATGACTTTTAGCCAAGATGTGGTCTCTTAATCTTGAATTAGAAAAATAAATACATAATATTGGTGAGCTATGGTATCAAAGGAAGGAGATGTACTTAAGAATGTTTCCAAGAACATTTATTGCAGGAAGCATTGGCATAATCCTCTTCCACCCTCTGGTGTACCACAAAGTCCCTTTTTGTTCCACTTACAACTTCATGCACAATCTTCCCTTATTACACAATATCAGAGTATTAGAAATGTGCTTCTGACTGCCTGGATTAGGACCATATATCATTTCCCTTCCTTGACACTTACACATTTAAACAGTGACAAACATTGGTCATTTGGCTGTGACTGCACATTACTAATGGGTGTTTATGAAAAGTATCCAAGAAGAGGAGAAGATAAACAAAGGGGAAACAAAATAAGCAAAGTGATGAAAACAATAGCAAAGACTTCATCCAGCTGAACTAGAGGCAAAGGATGTAAATATCCCAGTGGAGGAACTCTGCAAGGGCTTGTATCTGTAGGAGGGAGAAATTAATTTATTTATAAAAGGATGTGAAAAATGTAAGATGCCAGAATCATCTGCTTTTTTCCCCGTTGAAAAGCAAACTAACATGTTACTTGCCAAGTTTTTTATTTGCATGTGGAACTTAACCTTTTCCTGTGAGTGTGCTTCTTGATGAACTTTTGTAAATAACAAAAAAATTCCCCCAAACCAAACAACAAAAACCTAACCAGAAATGAAAATGTTATTTCTTTTGTACCCTCTATTTTTACTAGAGAAACAGGCTTGTTTCACTTTAAAGATATTGCACAGAAGTATCTAATGATGTTTATGAGATAACAGAGAAGTTGGGTTCAGATGTCATTCTACTGTCAAAGAGCATTATCAGAAAAGAAAAACAAAACTCAGAGGCATATTGACCACCCACAACTGCAGCTTCTGATTCCAGAGACCACACTCTCCTCCCTCCTCCCAGCCACAAGGAGGGGAGACAAGGGGGCAAAAGAGGACACATGTTAGCTTTGTTCTAGTTAGCTCATAGAGGTGGATGGACAACTCAACTTCAGATCCCGATTCAGCCTCAGCTTTGCATTGATCATGGGTTTCAAATGCAGTCACCAGGTTTTTGAGTCTTTGACCCAGTACAGCTTAAGAGTTTAAAACCTCTCTAACTTCAGCCCAGAAATTGCTATAGGTTCAGCCTATGTTTGCTATAGCTGACTTCTACCAGCAGCAGTCGAAGGAATTCAGAGAGGGCGCCAAGGCTGGCTGCTTTCCCTGGCTCATTCCTCTGGTACTCACCCAGCCCTCGCAGTCATGACCTTATGGATGTTGGAGGATGCACCTTTGTCTGCTCCCTCACTGCCTCTTTATGTTACTCTGTCTGTTGAACCTGCTGAAGATTGTGTCTCTGTCTTACACGCTGTCAGGTATGAGGAAATTAGGTTTTATTTCAGAGTGACACACTTCTCTGCTGAGAAAAACAAACACAAGACTCACCTAAAAATTGTCAAGCTGACATCCAAAAATAAAGGGCCCCAAATTGTTTCTAGTCACTTAAACAGTGAAAGAACATGAAATATATACTGGAAATAAAGTGCCTGAAGTCTGGGGTCAGTTCTTTTTAATTAATTTTTGTGCAGATCAATGTATTGCTCAGGCCCACAAATCTCAGTCTTTTCTTCCTTCAACGTAAATACCAAGTCAGTTTTCTGGGCCCATGTCTCAAGCCAGACAAGTAAATTCTCCTGAAGACTGAAGGACCAACAAAAGCCACCTTGCCTTTCCATCTGTTTTTCCTTTCTTTCTTTTTAACATACATACAGCAATAATGTGTCATTTGTAACTACACCTTAATCCAAAAGATACAATGAATTGAGGGAATTTGCTTTGTCTGTCTTTTTGGGAGAGGATAAACAGGTGAAACACACTTAAAACAGCAATCCTCAAAGCTGTATCTTATGACCCTGCCTCTTTCCAGAAACTGTGATTGCTTGAACCCTTCTCTTTCATCAAATACACGTATACCCCGTGGCCTTTTCTGCTCCAGATCCTGCCTGTTGCAGTCCCTTGCAGACAACCTTAGCAACTCAAGCTCAAGCAAAACCAACTGTGAGCCCATCCAGGTTAACTCTGCCAATTCCTACATTCCAGTTTAGCCTTTGCTGGCTGCCTTGAACTCCCTCTGCAACCATCGTCAGCTTTGCTCAAAATAATAGAGAAAAATCTCTTTATCCTTCACCCCACCCCAGCTCCTCATAGCTTGGTTCCTGGCTTGCTTTGGCTCTTACTGGAAGGAAAATGCAGTAATATTTTCCTCCTGCCCAAGTTCACTGTGGTTTACCATTTTGCTGGGAATGAAAAAGGTTTGAGCTTGCAGGCAGCCAGCCACTGCCTCACACACCCAGCACGGTCCAGCTCAAGGCACTGCCTTCAACCGTCCTCAATTCCCACCACCACTGTGCCTGCTAGAAAAAATATTATGTTCCCTATAAGGCTCCCAGGTAGGGGGGAGCTACTGCATTGGAGGAGAGGCGAAAAGGTGAGCAAACAGAATGGAAAGGGGAAAAAAGACAAAAGACAGATGAAATTTTTTGGTGAGGGCTTGTCCCTCAGCTGAAGATACATTTTCAGCTCCCCCAGGAGCCTCTGACTTGTTTCACCAGTCAGAAACTAGCTGGTTTGAAATATGCTTAGAATGTAATTATCAACTAAAAGATGGTACAATAAGAGAAGAACAAATCTTTAAGGAACAAATACAAGCAAAAAAATTGAAAACCTTTAAACAGAAATACTCAAAATTCTGACTAGTTTAGACATAAATTTAAAGAAGATGGAAATCACTGTGACTCAGGCATGAATAGGAGAATATAAATAGTCTTGGTGGGAGATTTTTCATATGTTCCATTATGAGCTATTTATGTTTCATTTGATACATGAATGAGATGTCTTATTTTATCATAATAGCACCCTTAATTGAATACATTTATCCTCAAGGCCTGTGTAGTAGAAGGCAAGAGGGTGATCAGCACTCTGCAGCTTGGAGTCTATGCCATGATGGCTTGTGTCCCTTCACATCCAGCAAAAGAGGTGGCAAGGAGAATTGGCATGAGACCTGAGATGCTCCATGGCCAGCAGAAAGTGCACACCATGGGTTGAAGTCCAGCTACTCTTTCAGTCATCCTGTGGCATCAGATATAATACTTACCCTCTCACTAAAATGACTGTGCTTTTGGAATTGATTTCCCTCACAGTGGCACTGCTCCATCAGGGCAAAAGCCTGACAGAACTAATTAGTGGGTCTCAGCAGCAGTCAGGAGCAGACTGTGAGAGAGAGAGTCAAAAGAGGGGAAGCACATGCAATAGCAGTCCCAATATCCCCTCACATCTGCTGGCATGGTCTGCTCCAGAGACATTTGAGCTGCAGAGTGCAGCTGAACCTCAATCTGCAAATAGCCCTTGTGTGTGCAAGGATAACAGTGAACAAATGTTGCTTTTCTGTGGGTTTATCAAACATCATGGACACTCTGTTGTGAAGGATGAGCGTTTTCCTCATCCACAGCCAGAGGAAGTTCATCATAACACTCTTTATCTTCTGCTAAAGCTTTGAGTTTTAGCTGCTGTTACAAGACGGTTGGCAGGGGTTGGGCCATTTGGCTTTCTGTAAAAAATCTGATACCCTTTTCAGGGGAATTTTCCACACATGGAAGTGGTTGTTCTCAATGAGAGCAAACCAGATACACAGGAAGCTGTGAGTGCAAAGAGCTCATGTAGTGCTACATGCCCAGAAAAACTCCCTCGGCTTCTGGTGGTCTATAGCTCAGGCAATCCTGGAGTTGGAGTCTTTGTATTTAGCAGTCTCTAGAAGCCTTTCTTTATGTGAATGCCCCTAATCCTTTTTTGAACTAATGTGACTTTTACAGTCCACATCACAGGAAGGAGTTTCATAGTTCAGCTGCTCATTTCATCAAAAATATTAATCTTGACTCCTTGAGCTTGGCTCCTACCAGCTTTGTAAGACAACACCAGTCCAAACACAGAAAGAGACTGTGAGTCATTATCCTCAGCTTTTCTAGCAGTTTTCACAGGTTTTGGTCATCTTTTCCCCAGGATGAAGAGAAGGATCACACCATATCCTGACAATTTTGATCATTTTTTCCCACCTTCATGCTTCTCCTCTAATCTTGCTATTTTCCTTCCTAAAAGACTCAGAGAGCAGAGAGGACCACACAGTGTCCAAAACTTGAGTGTAGCATGGAGTTATACAGTAACATACAGTTGTTTTCTAATTGCAACCTATTCCTCTCATTCCCACGATACTTTTTGGTTTGTTTTGCTTTGAGTTGCAACGGTTTTTAATAGATTAATCTATTTATAATCCCAAATCTTGTTTATGCATCAAAACTGTCAGGTCAGACTCTTTTCCTGGGTGAGTAGTGCTGGAGTTCTTCCTCCCCTCTGTGTATCACTTAAATCACTATTTATTCAAATAGCACAGGCCTCCATTTCTCAGGTGAATAAGTAATTTCTTTTTAGATAAGTTTTTTATAAAGGAAATTATGTGGAGTAATAAGAAACATAATCAATCCTGTGTAGTGCAAAGGGGAACATTTAACACTGTCATCACTCCTCTTTGTGCCTCTCCAGGAAAATTAGCCTTCAGGATCAAATTTTGATGCATAAAGCCTATAAAATTGTTGTCCAAGACAGCAGATGTCTTTCACCCAGCCCCTAAAAAGACACTGCCTTTAGCGCATATATATACATATATATATCCCACATTGTAAAATAGGGCAGAATAAGGTGAGATGTTATTCTGTTAACTAAAGTCAATGTAAATATAAGACAGGAGTTTTTTAAGACACCACTGGAAATATCTACAAAGTTCCTCTATGGCCAAGAATGTTATCAGCACTACAGCACAGCAAATCCTAACTGTGCAAGAAGCCCTAAATCAGGGCAACAGCTGCTCAGTTTAAAGTTGCATGTCAGTATTACAGGAGCAAATATAAGCATGAAATTTGGACTGTCTGTTAAAAAGGAGTAAAAATGAAAGAGGCATCCAGATGACTTTCAGCTATTTAGTGAGTTCCTATTCATCAATATTGTCTTTAATAGCAATTGATAGACTTGCCTTTCAGTATTTTGCTATCTCAAGTTGCAAAAATGTTTCCCATTGTTTAAATTTTATGACACACTGCTTCTCTTTTTCCAACCCAAAGAAGATCATGTTATGGAGTGTCTTCTAACTTTTTTATTGAGTCCTTATGCTCTCACACTCTCCTTACCACCCAGAAATTAGACGATTTGAGCTGCAAGAATGAATCAAGACACTATTGTATCAGGGTTATATGATGTGGCAGCTGGACTGAAAGCTGAGATAAAATGATTTGATACGCAAAAGAATGACATATACCAGTGAATTACCAAAGAAATGAAAGCAACCTGGGACATGTGGAAGATGTCCCTGCCTATGGCAATGAGTTGGAATGAGGTGATGTTTTAGATCTCTTCCTACCAAAACCTTCTATGTTTTTATGATTTCATGCTTGCTTTTTAGTAGAAATTGAGCCAAAGCTCATTATTTTAGGAGCAGTATTTCAAAATGCATGTTTAAAAATTAATCCAAGGACAGCAAGGAGAAACTAGTCTATATTATGCTTCCCATGTTATTAAAATAGTAGGACGACTTTAATAGCCGTTCTCTTCCCTTTCTCTTTTCTCTATTTCATTTTTTTAATATTCTCTATTGCATTTGCTTGGCTGAGCAAAAATATGCAGCAAATCGAATATAGCAACCAACAAAACTGTCAAGTGAGAGCCATAATAATTTCTGTCCAAAAACTTATTTTTCACCTTCACACCATCTAAAGAGCATAAGGAACAACTGAGAGATCTTTATACAAAGAAGGTCTTGGAGAGATTATGGAGGACAGGGAAAGGGGCCAAATGAAAATCTGTGCATCTGCCATCCATCAGAAACACGTGTTTCAGGTGGCTATAATAGATGGCTATGCATGCTTCTAGAGAAATAATCTCGCCTCATAAACCCTCAAACTGAAAAGCTGCCTAAGATATAGAATAATTTGATACTGGTATATGCATTTTTTACTGTACAGAACTCATTGTAAATCATCATGCTGTGTGCACCAAGAAAAGAATGGTGTTCAAGGTGAGAACCTATAGACATTAATTTCATACTGTATCTAAAATATTGCACCCTCATCACCATTATATGATCTATAAAAGGATTGAGTAGTTCAGCCAAATAACCTTGGTTAGCTATCACAAATTATTGTTCAATCACTCATCTTATGGCCAAAGAATAAAGTTGAGTATCTTGCTAAAGGTCTTTAATTGCAAGAATTGTGCAGACCCTGTGCAAAAGGCCATTCCATGGAATTCAGCAAATTACTTCTATGCTTGTGAAAAACTGTGAGATTGCTTTTACCAGCATGTGGAAGGATTTTTATTTGGTCTCAACTAAAATGCAATGGGAAGACATGGAGACAGATAGCCATCAGCTCCTCAGTCTACAAAAGGTCTGTTAGTCCATTTACCAGCCATAAAACCCATCAGCTTGGCTGGATATGTGGGACAGGACATAGTGCTGCTGACTTTCCACTTCGGCTTCTTCCACCACTAACATTCTTCCCTGTTAGCAAACAAAATGGACAACCAGTTTCCAGGCTGACAATCCCAACATCTAGGAGGCTTTAGGGTAGGGCCTCCATCTCCACTCTCCCTGTTTCCATGGGAGGGAGTAAAAACTGGATATATATTAGCAAACTGTTGGAGTGGCAGTGCTTATTTACTACAGGTAGGCAACTCCTGGTGTGCATTTAAAAGGCCATGTTTAAATCACAGAATCATAGAAATGCTTGGGTTGGGAGGGACATTCAAGATCATATGATTCTAACCAACCTGCCATGGCCAAGGATACTTTTCACTGGTCCAGGTTGCTCAAAGCCCCATCCAACCTGGCATGGAACCCTTCCAGGGATGGAACATCAACAACTTCTTTGGCCAGCCTATTCCAGTGCCTTACCACCTCCACAGTAAAGAATTGTTTCCTAATATCTAAGTTAAAGGTATATTCTTTCAGTTTGGAAGATTTTGTCCTTGTCCTGTCATATAAATAGTCTCTCTCCCAATGGAGAAATATTTGGAGGGAAGGGGAGAAAGGAGAAATTAAAGGAAAAATGGAGAACAGATAATGAGCAACACACGTCATGACAGTAGGGAGGGATGAAGTGGATAATTTATTAATTGATGTTTATTTATGAATGCTGAGGTGGAGAGAGTATTAGAACAGTAACACTTCTAAGATCTGGATCAGGACTTGTAGGACTATGAAATGAATTGTTTAAAAGGGCTTTTACAATTGCATCACACAGTAGATTGAGCAGAGCAGTTAAAGCTAGGAAAAGAACAAAAGTATTTATATACTGCAGATCAAGAGAAGTCAATGAACGAATGGTGAGTTTTGTCAAATGTATTTGATATTCAGAAAGTACAAAAACAGTGGTGTTAGAGGACAAGTAGTTCATGTTGCTCTGAGTTCTAGCAAATATGAGCAACTATGAACTGTGGTTAATAGCAATAAAGAATGTTAAAGAGCTTATATAGCATATCTAATATTAATAAGAAATATTTAACATGGCCTCAAGAAAGGTCATCAATTTCAGAAAAATGTGACCAGCAACCTTAACAAAAGATGCCTAACAATCATCCTAACAGGCAATGCAACAAATTCAAGCCAAGGCACAGAAGAATGAACTCTCTTTCTTGGAGTCAGATGTTAACCTGAGGCTGGAAGGTATCTCTGATGTTCATCCCACCCCTCATCAAAGCAGGGTCAACACTGCAGGTAGAAAAGCTCCTTCAGGTTGTGTCCAGTCATGTTTTGAGTATTTGCATGGACTGATATCTCACAGTTTATATATACACCTGCTCCAGTGTTTGACCTCCTTCTCTGGGAAGTGCCAGTATTCAGGAGAACAGGCAATTTATCGAGGCTGGCTCTAAAGCCATTTAACTGTGAAAAAATTGAGAAGAACATAGGTTTGCAGGCTACTGGCAGAAGGGATTGCCCAATAAAAAGACATTATCTTTTGTTGTTTGCCAGTTTCCTGCCATTACATAGGAGGCATTTGCAGTATTTTAGAAATTATTTTGGGTGTGGATTAAATGGCTGTTGTCTTCTGGTGATAACTGAAATAACTTGGTTTTTCCCAATGCATTTACTTCTTGGTCTTCTTATCGTCTCAGTAGAAAATCATATGCCACAAAAAATGACATGTTTTTTCACTGTCTTCCAGACTGACACACCTGGAAAATAAACTGCCACACAAGCAAAAATCATAACAAAGAGAGAGAGCCAGATTCAGCAAAAGATTCCACAAGTAGCAGAACTGTGTGAAAGCACTTGCTTGGCTCCATTTTGCAACTGACATAAAGTTGTCCATCTTGGCAAAACTGAATTCATGAGAAATCTGGACTATGCTTGGGAAGGAATATTTCATGGAAATAAAAAAGGACTTCCCTCGTCAGAAAGCAATTTTGGCCCAAAGACTGGTTGACTCAAAACTGCAAACCTGAGCAAATCTGGTGGAATCAAGTTTGTATGAAGAGGAAGACAGAAAGTAAATAGACAAAAAACATGTTGCATTCTAAGTCAGTGAGTTTTGTGAGCTGGGATGAAGCTGACTTCATACCCTGTATGCCTCCGCTATGCATGATCCATGGAGGGAGCAAATGTGCTGAAGCCGGACTGAGGCTTTTGTTGTACTTTTACAGAAGCAGCAGCTGCCAACCCTGCTGCTATGTGATTCTGCCCTTGGGGACTCATGAAAATGGTAAATAAATCAAAATAGCATGGCCTAGTCTGCTTTGTGAAGAAGGCACTGCTTGTGGGATGGAGTGCAGGATCACAAAACAGGGGACCTACACTTCAGTGCATGGCAAATCACACAGCTGATCCCACCACAACTGGCAAAAAATTTGCACTTCTCTTTCCCTCCCCCTTCTTTTATACCACACAGATCCTCTGTTTGTCTGGTGCTAACAAAAACAAGACTCCAGGTCATGTGAGGAACTAATTCCTTCATGTAATGTGAATGGTAAAGTTCTGAGTATAAAATTGCCAAATGAACAAAGAACAAAGCAGATATTTTTGTTTTGGTAAAAAAATAGCAATTATTCTTGTGTTTCTTAACACATTTATATGCCTATTTTTTTTCTTTTTTTTTTTTATTTAAAGTGAACTTCCATGCTAGAGGAATGCCAGTAATGTCTGGTTCTGCCTGATAACATCAAGCTTTGTAAAACAATGTAGTATTGTCTACAGTCTCTGCTATTATACTAAGTTAACAGTTACTGTAAACAGAAGGGCTCTTCGTAGAGAAGATGAACCAAAGATATATTTTGAATTGAGCACAAAGCAAATACTCCAGCTGGCAAACATTGCAAGACTAGTTCATTCTTTCAAAAAATTGCATTGGGTTTGCACTGCCAATAGTATACACAGAGTCATTGTTTCAGTCTCAGCAAGGGGGTTATTTATACACTTTGAATGTGTACTGCTTTTCCTAAACTTCACAAAAGCAATCCATTAAAAATCATACCAAAAGTATGAGGGTTCGTCCTTATGTTTGAGGTTCATTTTCTCTGGTGGGTGCCACTAAAGCTTTTAAACAGGTCTTAAGGACAGAGGGGAATATTAGGTCACGCAGTCAGATCTATTTTATATCATAGTCCATAAAATTTATTCCAGCTACTACTGCATGGAGCCCAATGGCTGACATTTGACTCAAGTGTGTGCTTGGAAGGTTTGCAGTCTTGAATCTACCACTTTCTGATGTAACTGGTTCCAGCAGAAATCAACCTCACTATTAAACATTTGTATTGTACTTCCATTTGATTTTCTTTGGCTTTTACTTCCATGCTTAGTTTCCCATTGTGCTTTTCTCTGATCCTTTAAAAAGCCCTTTAATAATTGTTATTTTCTTACCATCCAAGAACCCTGAATGCCATGTATTTTTGGTTCATTGGTACTTCTGATAAAGCCAGGAGAGGAAAAACCGAGAAGCAGTTTTGACTGGAATTTAACTAAATTTTATTTGCCTTATTTGAGTTTATTCTTTAAAAAAAAAAAAAAAAAGTTATTTCAGTTTAAATGGGAATGTCTTGCTGTTCAAATGTGTTGTTTCTACTTTAAACTTTCAGCAACTTTCAATTTTGGCAAAAGGTGTCCATCCAGAAACACCTGCCCAAAATGACCCCCAAAACCCAGAAGGAAGTTGAGTGAAATTCATGTTAATTGTTTACCTTATCCACTCTACATTTTTTGCTAGAATGGCTCCATAAACTTATTTTAATCAATATTTACATGTGACAAGCACTTCAATTTTTAGTATTATTTAGTATTATGATGACTTCCCTAAATTGTACCTGCTACAAAACCTCTGCCATTCTTCTTAACTGAATATATTTGATGTGGAACATGAAATAACCATTACCCATAACATAGAAACATTAGCTCTCTTTACTGTTTCACCAGAACTAGATGTCTTTTCAGTGCATCAGGAAGGGTTTCAAGAGGCTGTTATCCCGCATTTCTTGAATTAGGGTTGTTTAAAGGTTAACTACATCTTCAATACAGAAAATTGACTAGGTAGTGGATCTTACAAAAATACACATGTTTGAATATGTAGGAATGTCTGTCCCCTCTGTTTAGCTCTCTCACAAAGTACCTATGCATCAATAACTAGGCAGAAAAATATAAGATGAAATTTACTATTAATTATCTCTAAAACATAGGTCCCTGTGATATGCAGACAAGACCACCATTAAGCAAATATTTATGTTCCAGAAGACATCAATTTTCCATGCTTCTGATCTCATTTTCATACGTGTTGCACAAGCCACTATGAATGCTCGTCTTTGACTTCCCATTCTTGCTCTCATTTAGGAGCACAAATCTAACTCACATCATGAGAGTATTAAAGGGCAAAATAGCCTCTAAAATGCTATCAATGGCATCTACGTAATTTTAATAGAAATATAAAGAGCAAATTCCATCTTTTCTGCCCTCATTACAAAAATAATGATATTTTCACCTCCACTGAGCTGTCAGGATGCCTTGCTACTGGAATTACATCCAACATTAGCATCCCTTCAATTATGAAGGTGAAGATGATACACAACTAGTGAAACTCTCATTTTAGCCAGAATTAGCACATTGCAATCAATATAACATTATGCCTTCTCTGATCCTAATAATTTTACTACTGGACTTAACTGGCAATCAACAAAATTAGACTGATCATTAGTCAGTAGGAATCCTCATACACTCTAAAGTATTTTCTTTAGAATCAGAGAAGAAGTAGGAAACCTGTCAAGAGTTTTCTGGCTGGCAAGTCCTTGGAAGCTTATGAGACTTCCCAGACTTCTCATTTTTTAAGGAAAAAAGGCAGTTTTGAAAAGTTTAAAAAGACTGCAGGCTTTATGGATCTTTGCGATAACTTTTAGAGGGAGCAATTTCCTATCGGGTAAAGTCACACAGACAAGTTTCCAGGCCACTTTGCTGGGCCAGGTAAAAGCCTTGACTGTACTGACCTCAGCTCTGCCATCCTCTGATGTACAATTGATCGAGTTCTCTTGTGCTTCATTAGAGATGGACCCATCAGACTTTCCCACCTGCATTTCCGCAGGAAAGACAGGCTTTGCCACCTGATGGTGGCATTAAGGAAGCCTAATGTTTCATTAGGTTGGAGAATATTTTCAATGGTGAAGAAAATCTTATTACATCACATTCCTTAATTACAGACTTTTGCATGTGATCTCTTTTCTGTATGGAAATAAAACTGCTGAACAATGGAAAATGCTGCTTCAAGAAGGAGAATAGATATGTCTATGAAAACAAACAGATGACTTTAAAATGTAGCAAAAGGATTACTTGCAACCCTCATGCTCTTTAACATATCTACATGGTTTATGAGCCTAATCTGATTAATAACAAAATAGATACCAATGAAACAAAATTCCTAAAACTCAGATGTACTTTTTGGCTTTATTTAGCAGATTACATGTGGTATCAGTTTTTGCCTTTTTTTCAACAGAATGAAGCACCTGAATACACTCTAACTTCTACCTGCCCTTGAATTATTAAATGTTTTTCTTATAGTCTTATGAACTGGACGCAGGAATCCTAAACCTGGAAAATTCCAAGACCTCACAGATGCCGAAGAGAGCTTGAAAAGATGAAACAGCTGAATGAAAAGATTTCAGCCACAGGAAGGGAAATAAGAACAAATTTACTTCCCTCCCACCCCAAATAATCTTACTGAGAGAACTGTAGTAGTTTGTTCGGCTTTTTGGAATACTGGATGGCAGCAGTACAATGCAGCATTAGGAAATGCCTCTCTGCTCTTGCATCTGTAAGGCAAGCAACTAAGCAGGCGAGCCAACATTTCTTCTATCTCTCACTTTAACTGAAACAAGAATCTGGCATGGCAAATTGAAGTCCCATTGAAACAGAGCCACTATGAAAATACAGAGGAAATCCAGTCTCAGACTAGTTCTGACACTGCAGAGCTTTCACTTTTTATGTAAGATTTTATATAAAGTGGTTTTACCTTATAAATAGACAGGAAGGGACACAAGGGAGACACAAGAACATTTTAGTTATTCCTAAATAGTTCCTTTTCCTCTTCTTTGTTTTGCTGATGCACTCCCCCGATAGCAGGCTGTCAGTAACACTCAGGCTTTGCTCTGCAGTCAGATACGCTGTGCAGCACCGCAGCGCATGAAGGTTTTTGAATTAGTGCCTGAGTCGAGAGGTGACCAAGGAGCAAGTTGTTCCAGTCTAATCTCCCTTCCTTGCAAGGTGCTAGTCCTTCTGAACAAATTGCTTTCACAGTCCAAAAGTAATTGCGTCAATTAAGAGCTAATTTCCCCTCTACTAAAGTCTTTTAAGTGTTTCGAATGTGGTCCATTATGGCCCGCTAAGTATGATGGCAAAACTAGCAAAGTCATTATCCACACAGTAGTGGAAGCTGCTTGGAAGGGCATTGCAAAGCAGTCTCCAGTGAGCGTGTATGCTCTGCCACGAGTTCCAGTGGGATGGGGCAAATCCCCCGGGAACAGGTCACAAGTCTATGTACCTTTCAGATCCGATAAATGGTTTTTTTCCTCCTGTTGTTAACCAGTAAGAAATTGCTTTACTGAAGATAAATGCACCCAGAGAAATTATTTAGATAGCAGCAGTTGATAATTTGCTAGAACAGATTCTTTGAAAAAGACAGAAAAAAAATCAATGGGGATATCTCTGGTGTATTGATTAGCAGATGGATATTCATATTATCAGAGATACAAAGTAATTTAAGCAAAAGAGTGAGAATTGAAATGGATTGTTATCATTAGTCAAGCTGGATAGGGTGACGCAAGAAGCAAAATTAATTTTGAGCTCTTTAAAGGAAGTAGCTATAAATGCTCTAATTTCAAAGAAGAAATAAATGGGAATTTAAAAAAACCCAAAAGTTTCAGTAACTGTTTAAAATTGCTTCAGCTTCCTGGAACAGAATTACTAAAATGAGGGCAGAGCGGGGGCCTTAGGAAAAAAAATTGTCTTAGGGAGACTGCAAGCAGTGTCAGAGTGCCCAAAATATGGTGGGACTGTCTGCGTGGTGAGCCCCAGCTGGGATGCCCTGAGCAGGTGATGGGGTGACAAGGCAGTGGAGGTGGAGCTGGGCAGTGCAAAGAGCAGGTAGCTGCTCCATCCTGAGCAGGGTCCATGCTGCAGATGCTGGCTGCTGCATTCCTACCGTGAGAAACTTTGCGTCCCCTGGTGAAGGAATCCACAAACCTCCACTTTAAAAGGGAAAAATTTTGAAACCTCCTCTCGAGGGGTTACCCTGTAGAAATATGACAACCCGATAAACAGAGCTCTGATGAAATATGGCCCACATCTGTAGTCATTTTATAGTTGACCAAATGTGCAGCCTGGAGTTTGTATTTGCTAGAGCTAAGATAATAACAGTCCTGAGAATTCCCAGCGGTTGTTTGCTTTGATTTGCAGAATGTTTGTTACACCACATTATAATCAAAAATTGGGTATATCCGCTGGTAAAAATCTCATGAGTTACAAAAACAAAGCTTCTGCCAATATTGCTTTATAATAAAAAAAATTGAGAAAATTAACAGATTTTTTTTGTGAGATAGCGAGGTTTTTGTTTTGTTGTTTTTTTGGGGGGTTTTTTGGCTGAAGCATCCTATGGCCTGTGCTAGGATTCAGTAAAAAAAAAAATAAAATTAAGGCAGTAATCTATAATATGCTTATCACCTTGTTATCTGTGATTGAGGTCATTTTAAAAATGTACCAAGAATGTATGTACTGCATCCAGAAGTTAAACAAAAGTAATGTAGTATGTAAAGAGGAAAAGAAGAAAATCCATTCCACAGTGTAGGTGGATCAGAGGATCAAGGTATGAGCACTAGGCAATTTCAGTGCCTGAAAGGGTCAATGCAATAGAAATGAGCAATGGGAGATTTACTTCCCTAGCTATGCATCTGTTCAAAAAGCAACACTGACCCAATTGGCAAGGTGTTCAACCTAGCTTGTTTTAAAGAGGGTTTGGATGTTGCTGTAAATGCAGGCAAAATTTAAATTTGATTAGGACTAGAGGAGGAGGCTGCAAATCTGATGGTGAAATGTAGGTAGAAGAGGCCTTAACAGGAGTTAATTAGTATGAGAAAGAAACACACATAAACAGCAGAATAAGGAGCTGGGAGTCCAACAAGTCGTCAAGGTGTCTGAAATGCCACTTGATGGCCATCCTTATTTTGTGTGCTCAAAAGGGAAAAAAAAAGCAATTAGGTTCAACTGTCATACTAAATTATATAGGTAATTCTTCCCCTGAGGAAAAAGCAAAACCCCATGGTAAATGCCAAAAGCAAAGGTTAAAGTAGAGTATACAATAAAGGATGTTTGGAAAGAAAATAGCATTACAAAAATTTAACTAAAGATCTCAAACAAACAGAAAACTCATGGGTTCTTATTTTGCTTTGCTTTGCTTCATTTTAGAATGCAATGTACTAGAAACAACAAGGCAACAAGTAAGGGTTCAGAAAATGCAAGAAACAGAAAAATAATACAGAGAAAGACCTCAAAGAAAATCTATTACTTCACAAAAAAGCTCAGAAATCAGGTAGTAAAGCAAAAGCTGAAGTATTGAGTGCCTGCTTTTTTTCAGGCGGCAGGAAGGAGATTAGTCTTCACCAGATCCTGAAACAAAGTAAATAGGGAAATGGGGCAACACAGACCAGAGCAGGGTAAAGAGCAAATTAAAGAGTGTTTAGACCGTACAGATGTATTTGAGTCAGCAGTGCCTGACAAAATCCATGTCAGTGTACTTAAGGAATAAAGCAGCTGACAAAGATCTGAGATCCTACACAAACCAGGGGAGGTATGGGAGGACATAGTCTGAAAAGAAAGAAAAAGACAGGAATTCTAGGGCAGTCTAATTTTTTTACCCAAGAGAATTGTTACCAAGCCCCAATGCTTTTACAGACACCTAGAGAGTAAGGAGGCACAGACTCGAAGATGAAGTTACATACAGTTCACTTCAAACTGCAAGGCACATCTCACTGAGAGCTGCAGGAGGTCTCTGCTGCTTAACACTTACTTTACATTTTCTCTTTAAGAACTTACTGCTGCAACAGAGAATGTGTATCTTAACTACCTGAGAAAAAGCAGGCTCAGGAGCATTGTCAGGATTCAAATTCAGCCCAGTCTTGATGAATCCAGGGATGGGTGGTCTGGAATATTTCAGATTAAATTGAATGAAGATTGGTCCAAAAAGCTATGCTGCTTGAAGAGAAATCAAATGCAAAAAAATGTGGAATAACAGGCTAGGAAAAACCTTGCAGGGAAACAAGAAACCAAAAAATTGTTGCACCTACAGGATATCAGAACATATCCCAGGATGGAGAGGAATTCCAACCAGCCCAAGGTCTTGTTAATGCATTACTAACATTGAATTATGTATGTAATTTAAACATATATGTAAGAAGGAGATTAAAAGTGTAGGCCAAGAGAGTAGCACTGTGAAGAAATAGAAGTTTCCATGCCACATAAACATGGAGAAATGTTATAGAGCTTTGTTGAAGAGATCTTTCAAGGGTGTCTAGAAACACATCTCAGCTGGGTGTAGCAGCTCCTTCAGCCATTATTCAATCGATTCAGTAAGTGCAGGTAGTCTCTTCCATGACAGACCAAGAAAATTAATTTAAGCCATTGCATTGGAAATACTTCTGCATTGGAAACATTTTCTGAAAGGGCTAAAGAGCATAAACCACTGGCTTCAGGTAGTAAGCTGGTTAGATCCTGCAGCATGGGTATTTCTCACAATATGCTGTGACACTATGCTATATATCCATGTAGTCAGACTTGGTGTCCACTAAGAGATCTCTGGATAGAAGAATTATATTATGTTGGTACCCAGGATGGAGATCTCAGTCCCCATACAATTACCTGAGATTCAATATAAAGGCATGTTCAGGAAAAGAAAAACCTAAATACTTTAGTCTGAGAGGTATTAGCAGAAGTGTCACTTGCAGGACCCCCAAAACAACTGTTCTGCTCTGCTGCCTGCTTTAGGAACCTGAGATGATCTGCAGGGTCCCCTGCAGGTTGTGCACGACCTCTCAGCAGTACATAACAAACTGGAGAACAAGAAGGAGAGAAACAAGTATGATGAGGAGATGGGAGGAATGAAGTTTGGAGGAAAACAGAGATGTTTGGGAAAGCTGCTACACCATTTTATTCCTGTGTGCAAAATGCTTTAAAAAAGACAGTGGAGATCAGTTGTTCTGGCAATAAAGGATAGGGCATAATTTTACAGCAAGATCTATTGAAGGTGATATGAGAGTAAGGTCACCAAAGCCATAGGATGACATCTCATGACAGTTACCTGAAGAAGAAATAATGCAAAGGACCTTGCTGTCATTTATGAGCTCCTTTCTCCCATCCTCTGAACCCTTGCTCAGATCAATGCCTACATAGAGTGATAACTGAAGGGCTCCAGGAATCTGTCCATCCACTCCACCTGTGTGTCCATAATGGTGCAGAGGAGGAAGAAAGGGGACTACAGAGCTTTCAAATTGAGTGACAGGAAGGGAGGAGAGGAGAGTACAGCTTGGTGGTGAGACAGACAGCAGTGACACATATGCCTCTTTTCCAGATGGTCATAGAATCTCTGTCACTTAGTCTGTTTCCTTCACTCTGTATTTTTTCTAATTCACATTTCTACCTCCTTTATCTTTTTCCCCTCTATCTCTGTTTCCCATAAACTTTTCTCTCTTGCCTTACCATTTTTTCCAATTTTTCCTTTTGTTTGGTTTTTTTTTGTTCTTTTTCTTCCCAGAATGAGACCCTGTATTGCCAAGTCACATTTTGATTGTCTAGTTGTGGTGGGTTTTCTCTCCTGTGGCTCTGTTCTATAGCTGGGCTCTGCACATATTTTCAATGTGGAGCTCTTTTGCCAAAGAAAATATGGACTTCTCTGAACTGTTCAGCACTGGAGAAGACCAGGCTAAGGAGAAAGAAGCATGAAGCCGAAAGAGAGAATGACGGGAAAGTGTTCCTTGACGTGTAATATACCTGATTCAAGCAGGAAACTTGGCAGACCTGACCAAGGAAAAGCAGGACCAGACTGCCTAACATCTGCTCAGAATTACCTATGGGCCAGCAATCAAGAGGTGCTAATACCCAGCACAGACCCTTTATTTCTTTTCAGCAAGAAATCAGTTCAAACCCTCTCAAGGACACCCTTGGTGCTGTCTTCCCACCAACGGCAAGCAACAAGTCACTAATTGGATCACCTTCTTGGAGGTCTGATGAATGCATTGATGTGACCATTTTAAGAATTTCAGCCTGAAGGAGGAATTTAAAGAAAAAATCATTTGAAGCGTGGTGTCGTATCCACTGAGTCTCAGAAAGAAAAAAAAAAGGAAAGTGAGGAATAGGTACTATTAACAATGAAAGAAATCAGATATGTTATTACAGAACAGTTCAAATGGTCAGATAAAAGGCTGATTATGTGGTCTCTTAGAATGAGCCACCATGTAATTTCGATCATTACCAGCCACTTTCTGTCACAGCAGATAATTACTGCTTGTGAGACGTGACCAGAATACTTGATGACAAACATATCTGCAGTCCAGACTTCAATTTCAATCTTAAAGTGGTCTGTTTTCAAAAATCACATGTCATTTCACAGAGTGCTTAGACACAAGGAATCCAGCCAGTTAGATGCCTACAGTGAAACTGCTCCCTGCAACTCCAGCTCTTTATGTAGCCACATGGAGAAAGCCTCACAAGGAGCTACAGCTCATTTTACCCTTGAGTGGCTGTTGTGCACACAACAACAAGGCAATCCATTCTTCTTTTGCAGGTACAAAAGTGATGGATGACCCAAAGGAGAATTGGAGAAACACCTTTATGCCTTAAAATGCATAGTCTGAAGTGATCTCTGGATGCTGATCATGAGCATTTTCTTTGTTCTCTCACATTAAACAGATGCATAATCAAGTATCAAAGAATGGAAACAAGAAAGTTATTAAGAAAGTTCCTTGGATATAGGATTAAAAGAATGTGTATTGAAAGTAAGCATTAGGCTTGTTTTCAGCCTTAAAATGAGACAGAGAAGATTCAGATTAGATATTAGATTTTTTTTTTAACTGTTATTGTGGTCAGGCACTGGAATAGGCTGCCCAGGGAGATGCTGGAATCACCATCCCTGGAGGCACTTAAGAGGCATCTAGATCTGGCACCAGGTGGTGTGGTTTAGTGGTTTAGGGCTTACAGTGGTACTGCTGGGTTGGTGGTCAGACTTGATAATTTTAAAGGTATCTTCCAGCCTTGATGGTTCTATGAATAATGCAGGCATTTGTCAATAGACCACTATTTCTATTAGAGAAAAAAAAAGGGGCAAGGAAAAATAAAACACACTCTCAGTGCATTTTGAATGTAATGTTGATGGAGAAATGAGAAACAGGTCCTCCTATGAGCAGTCTCTTAGTTTATTTTCCATAAATGTTCTGGGCAACTTGAATCGATAGAGTCTTTTGGAGCACCTGAGGGCTATTAGAGCTCTTTTCCATCATAAACTGCTTTATAACAGCTCAGTTTATTCAGGCTGAGTGTGTCCGTTTGCATATCTATCCTTAGAACTAATCTGAAATAATGATGTAATAATGGTTTTAAAGATAGGCCTCTTTGCCATATAAATCTTAGGTTTTAAATTATACAGAGGCCCAGTGGCCCTTTAGAGCTCTTGCACCCCCTGACTGATAAGATTTAAGTCCCCGAGGTCCAAAATTAACTGTGCTATAGCATGCATTATGGCTGCATCACAGAGCAATTTTATCAGCAGTAGGAGACGGCAGAATTGCACAAGTCTGGTGCTATCAATAGGAAGTGATGACTCACCCAGCTAGTGCTTTCAAAGTGGCAATATCCTATACACTAAAAATACCTTTTGAGGGTGATAAGTGACCCCATTGCCAGGAATAGGTGAAAGAACATTAGCAGCAAGAAGAAGGAAAAATAAGTCTTTACACATTGCACCCTTTACTTCTGATACCTGTGAAAAAAACCTCATTTAGGTTGTGAGCTTGACCATTAAATTGACTGAGCTTTTCAAGCAATATTGAAGTGATTTTTGAACTGAGATGTTATCCTTATAAAACAAGTTCATGTCAGTCTTCACAGGCCCAACTGACAATAGTCTGATCATATAAACACAGATACAAGGCCTGGGATGTGTTCAAATAGCGTTGTGATAAAAGAACAACCTGACTTGAATGAATGGTGGATAATGTTTAGAACAATAGGTGAAAGGTGCTCAGGAAAGTTAAAATAAAGAATTCTTAGTATTCAGAATGAATCCTAAAGAGGAATGACACGATTTGGTTGTGTGCAAGACTATCTATTCTGCCATTCAAAGATTTTGAAGGCCATTTATATGGAGCTCCAGAGACAGTGTTTGATAAGCTTAACAATCCATGTGGCACCCTTCCAAATCTGCATGAGGCAACACAAATTCAAGTCGCTTCAAGCTTTCTAGAGAATAGATTGGATGTTAACTAGAGCAAAGCAAAGCAGGTTTCTGCTATATGTCTAGACTTCGATGGTAAATGACTTTTTTGAGGATGCATTGATTAGAAAAATGACTGCTTGCCCTTGAGTCACAGCCAAGCTCAGTCTGGCTCTATATCATTGATGAATACTGATGCAAGAGGAATGAATAAACTTCTACAATAACATTAGGTCTGCACTGTCACTGAGAACTTTTAGAAAGGAAGAATGTGGATAATCTACTTATGAAAAGGAAAAGCAACGAAATTGCATTTTCAGCGATCTTAATTTATAATATATCGTTCAGTGAGGTCGAGATTTAATGGCTTCCTATTTTATATCTAATAATGTATTTTCCTTGTTAGCAGACTGATGAAGATTTCTAAAAGAGAACAGATGCAGGTTAAAGGTTCCTGGGTTTTGTGTTCTTTACTAGGGTTTTTTCCTCCAAAGTTCCTCTGGTGTTTAGCAACCTATGTGCTCCATAGGAGAAAACCTCCCCCTAACTAACATCCACTTTTCTTTATTACAGAGTCATTCTTCTCCTTCTATGAATCTCACAAGGATTTTGATGCTCTTTTTGAGAATTTCAGACTCTTCTATACTTGGCTGATGTTGGACAGTGAGTTCAAAGGTCATCAAGTCCCTGGAAAGCCAAACACGTACGCGCAGATTGGAAGCAAGTACATTTTGTCTCTGTTAGAAGTCAGCAACAAAGGGACTCCTTGAAATGCTGGATTTGTCCCTGGCCTTTTGCTGAAACTGCTCCTCAGCCTCTGGATTTCTCTCTAGTGAAACAGAAAAGTGATATAAGAGAACTCAAATTCCTAAACTGCAAGCACCAACTGAAATGTATGTACAGGCTTTATGTTAGGTACCAGTAAAGATAGCAGACTTTTCTTTGGACTAGAGCTTTTACCAGCTTGCTTGTAATCCATTATGAAAAGGTCAGTAAAAATCTGCAGTGCTCGTTCCAGACTCACAATTCAGATGTGTCTCCTTGGCCTCTTCTTGAAGGACACAGAAACAATAAGAGCAGAAGCAGTGGAAATCCAGGGAAATGACAAATACATTTATTTAAGAAAGATAGTTGGAGAGTTCCAGCAAGATAAGAGCAGTGCAACAAATAGAGATGAGGCAAATACTGGGTCCCAGCTCCTACTGAAACCACCTAAAGGGCAGCCTGGCACTGTCAGAGATAGTCATGTCTCCTGATTATCTCCGGCTACATGTTCTCATCACCAGTTGTGTGCCAGTGCCTCTATGACATGAAAGAATCAGAAAACTAGTCTGGTCACAAACCTATCACTTTTTATTATTTTTGGACTGCTTTTCAAGCAGATCAGTTTACTGAACTGGTTCACTGGACATCAGGATGAATAGTAGAGGTGGCAAAAAAGGAGAATTGGGAATGTATGGCCAACGTTAGGTGAGACAGGCTCTACTTCTGTTGACTTAGGGCCATCATAAAATCAAAGCCTAAGCTGTAAATACTTGAAAAGCCGGTAGATATTTCTTTCAGAGTGCAGCTGTACAGGACAATTCATAGGTAGTGAAACATATGGAGTTCTGAGTCTCAAATAATTGTGTTCACAGGGCAGATACAACACTTTAGCTAAAGAAATTCTCTTTGATATTAATATAAATAAATTAAAGCATCAGAAGCTATTAAGAGAAAAGTGATTTAAATGATTAGCATCTGACTTCATTTTCACTAAGGGAAAAATACACAGAATACACTCTATTCCCACACCTTGACAGAACTGGTCTAAATTTTAAACTCAGTAGAGAAAGACAATAAACTCCCAAACCTAACTTCCTGGGTGGTCAGTAGTGCAGAATTCGGAGAAGGTTTTGTTCTGCAATTTTTAGCAAAACACTGCTTCCAGGGAACTCCAGTTAGTGACAGTATATGTGACCTGAAACCCAGTTTGTTTGGAAATGGCTGCATATATACAAATCTTAGAGGAGTGAAATTGAGTAATTCCTTCCAGCAAACAAAACAACAAAAAGCTACAGGGTAAGTTGCCCAAGCCATGGGATAACTGAGAAAAAGCTACAGATGATGACAAATGATTATACAGCAGAGCAATAATGTTGCATTCTTTTTCTTTATTTTAAGATAACCCAATATATGCACATATTTTATAAATTAAAACTGCTGTTTATAAGTAGCATGAAATTCTGAAACAAAGCACACCTGTTGTGGTTCCTCTTTCAAGCTGCTTCTTCAGTGACATTGCTAAACTAACAGCTCAATTTCCCTGCCTATGATGCAGGGACATTTCTTTGACAACCAAGCATCCCTGACACTGCAGTTTCATTGAACTTCTTATTTCTGAAGACTGCATTTTTTGAGTAAAAGGTGCAAGATACCAGGAGATATATCCATATTAGTAAATTCTGGCATCCCATTGACAGTAAGAACTAAAGGGTACTATTAGCAATTTCATCTCACCATTTATTTTCTGTGTATGTGTTTCCCCCGTACATAGAAACAACTGTCAAAGCAGGCTTAAGAATATTCTACATCCAAGCAGGATGAGAAACAGTATTTAAAAAAAGGATGTTTCTGCTCACACTATATGATTCAATTTTTTTTTTATTTTCTATTTTGCCATTTTGATTGAAATGATTCCTTACAAATAAGACATTTTGATTTGGTGTTTTCAGGGTTAGTTTGTTGATGTAGGTTTTACTTTTCTCCTTCTTCCTCTATGCCATGTAATGTGTGTTTTAAAACAAATGTTCTTCCATTCAGGAAAGAACATCCTCAGAGACACAAATTCCATATTTAAAATATATTGCATTTTGATGCCTCATCCACCTGGCTGATGATGGAGTTGAAATAACACTTTGTGCACAAGCTTTTGATCTAAATATCATTCTTTTAGTACTATTTTTCCCCTTGGGAAGAAATAGAATAAAATAAAAAATTCATCAGTTTGCCTTGAGGGGAGGTATATTTATTTTGGGATTTTTAAAACCAGTTGCATGACATGGAAATGATGTTAGATTTTGTAGAAGGTTTTGTTTTGTTCTGCTTTCTCTGTCTGCTTTCCCCATTTCCATTGCCTCCCATCTTTCACCTGAATCAACCCTTCTTTCTCTTTGATAATCAAACTCCAATTTAACTGCTAACCTTGTCATGTCTGTAGTTAAATGAAATAAGCATAACTGTGCATGAAGCCTTGAAAATAATGAACTCATAAATTAACTACTTCTGCAAAATAAATATATACATGAATAATGGTACGGTGATCTTGTCTACGTATGCAGGAATGACTTTATTCCAGATTATTACACATTTGTCCAAACTTACTGATTGCTTTCAGTATTTAAAAAGTTGTGAGAGTCCAAGTTCCTCCATATTTGAAAACTAATGAAAGCTTCCTCTTAGCTGAATTCTCAGGTGTCCAGGAAAGACCATTTTGTAGCCTTTCTTTACAGGTTAACACCTGGGGGGTCTTGCTTTAGGAATTAATGTTAGAAATAGAACAGTTTTAATTTTCTTCCTGTGCTGCTTATTTCACAAATCGCAGATGAAGGCATTTGTGTTTGGGTCCCAGTCCCCATTCATGAAAACTAGGATCTGGTCACAATCTCCTGTGGCACCCTTCTGCCCTTTTGCCTGGTTTTTCTTCCAGAGGTTACTGAGCTGCAGAAGAATACGATGTGCTTAGTTCTGAGCAGTGATTTCAAATGCATGTTTTGAAATCTAGGCATGAATGCTAACAATACAGTGGCAAAGGAGGGGAAGCTGCAAAAGGAGAGAGGCTGTGCTTTGTGGAGAAGAGAGCAAAGTCATAGCCTGGTTATGGTTTCTGTCTAAATCTGCATCACCACAAAATGACAGAGATAAAAAACACAGCCTTCTTCCATTTGCCCAGGGAAGACCTGAACCAATCATCAAGATACTTTTCACTATCAGGTGAGGGAAAGGCAGGTTTTGTATCCTGACTTACATCTGTCATCTGAATACAACAGTCCTCACTCTCAGTGGAGCATTGCATTCCCAGGCATGCAGCAGGAGAGGAAGCTGCATGCTCTGGCCTAACTCTGAATAGACAGTATGCATTGTAAAACTACACTGTCATCATTTTTTGGTGCAGTGCACATCCACTGCTTCAGTTGTAGAGACTGCTCAAATGTAGGCTAATGTATTGTTTTATGTTCTTAGTGCTCTGTTTCCTGCACATCTCAAGATCTTGATCATAAGAAACATTGTAACAAAAAATCTATTTCTTTTTAATGACTACAAGTCTATCAAGAGACAATAACATAACTCCAGGTCTCTGAAGTAACACATGAAAAAAAATTACAAGATAAAAGTCTCAACAGACTTGGGATATGACTGGTTGCAAGTAGTTCAGTTGTTGGCCACAACTGAAATATGGGGCTTGCTCATAAAAACTTCTTTCACTATTAAAATAAGATGCTTTTTAATTTGAAAAATATTCAAAATCCATCTACCTATATATCTGTCAGCCTACTTGTGTATTTACCTACCTACTTACCAAGCAGTCTGCCTATCAGTCAAACACATTATGTTGCAGAACCCCTGCTTTGTTAAGAAGGGGAAAATGAGTGCTGTGTGATGTTCTGTGTCCCTTGGTTCACAGAGGTCTAATCAGAGCTAGATTCAGAACTGAATAGCAAAAAATTAGCCAGTGAAATCAGAGTGGCTTTGTTGAATAACAGAATAAGGAAAGATTCAACAAAGCTGGCTATGTAACTAAAATGTGCATCAGCTTGTAATACTTGATATTTCTCAACAGGAAGAGTTCTGCTACAGTTATGGGTAGAGCTATATTTGAGAAGTTTGAGTTTCCAGACTCTGAATACATCAATCAGATTGTGTAGTTTACAAAAAAGGACAAGCCTGAATATCATGTTTCCTGACGGTGAGACAGCGTTGATGTCATGACTCTCACTGTAAGATGTCTAGAACAGCAGTGCTTGGGAAAAAGTGCAACTGAAGGAATTTATAGGCTCCAGACATCTTTTGGTATATTGCTGCCCATCAGCATACAAAGTTGTAGGAATCACCTATTCCTTATTCAGAGCAAAGACTGACAGAGACAAGCAAGGCATAGATGGATTTCAGCAGAGTACTTCTGTCTAAAGTTCTTCCAGTCTGATGGAGGTTCAAGTTACGAAATGAGACAATAGAAAATGGAAGGGAAATTACAATGACACTGGGTAAAGCAACAAAGAAAAGGAGCAGCAGTGACAGGAAAACAATTATGGTCTGTGTATTTTATAGCTAGAGTGAGTAGGAGTGTTTCTCCCACCATACTGGCATGAAAGCAAGAAGAGCATCTCATGCCAGGGGAGTAGCAGATGGAGCAGCTATATTTCATATGAGAACTTGTGTTCTGGGACTGTCAAGCTGCTGTGGGAGCTGCTCAAAATTTGTGTGTCAGCATTGCTGAAGCCCATGAGTTATATCTCAAGGACAAAAAAATCATTTTGGGTTGTATTATTTACAGAAATACAGGTTGTCCTTTATTCTGTGTAAGTTGTTTTTCTGCCTTCTTTATCTCATGTTAAAATACTTTCTGGAAGTGTTTTAACTAATCTCTGACACATGTGAGTCATGTTCACATCCAGTCTCCAGAATAAATTATGTGTGCAATACAGCAATTAGTTTCCTGTTACATATAAAAATGTTGTCAAGGAAAAATTCCCCTTACATGACAAGAGGGATGTGGGGTATTCTGCAGCAGTTCCTGCAAGCTGGAGACTTTTGGAGATGTCCAGCTGTTATGGACATTTCAGTCTGACTGGGAAGCGTCAACACATTCTTAACAGGACAGCTTTTCGGACAAATAAAAATGGCAGACACTTATCCCCAAATGCCTCTTCCATGTGGCAAACTATGATCTGTGAAAACTCCTGAACCTGTATGCTGAGTGATTGATGTAGGGATTTATATCTGCACACAGAGGGATGGTGTTATGGCCACAGCCTCTCATGGTGCTCTCTACTTTACTTCCAGCATGAGCTGATGCTTCATTGAAGACACCTGGTCTCTTTTCATCAGCAGACTGAACTTACCCAAGCAATGGGGCACACCGACTGTGTGCTAACCCACGTGTAATGTAGATGGCAAACCACTGCCTGGCTACTGACTAATTTTGGTTAAGAACTGAATCCACATCATACAGGATCTCCTAACATTCTATACAGTGCAGGCTGGAGGCACAGACTCCACTTATGCACAGTGCAGAGTTGCAACTTTTACAAGCATTTAGACATACAACATCTTCTGCTGAGCTTTTCATATATCAGTGTTTGAAATGTCCAGAGAAAGAAAAGTAGAATAAAATCCTTTTCAAGGTGACAAGAATGCAAACAAAAACCTTTAAACCAAAAAATGTTTTCTAAACTACTGTCTGGCTTTTAAGTCTAAATATCTCACGGACAATTAGCAGCTTCATTAAGAAACTACAGGGCTACCTATAACACAGGTCAATTAGCAGCTTCAACCTATCTATCAACTTGCTGAAGAGCAATTTTCACACCCAGTTCTTTGATAGGTTATCAAATTATTTTTTCAAAGGAGGAATTTATGCATAAGGATAATGGCTAGTCAAACAACATGAGCACAATTTAACAATGATTTTTTATTTTTTCTTCTTGTAGAGGACAATCTTAAAAACCTACACATCTCCTACAACAATTTCAGTTGAAAATTGCAAGCAGCTTGAAAATCTTAATGTCATCTTTCTGTGCTTCAGCAGGAAGAAAGATGAAAATTTATTAAAAAGTTAAAATATCATAGCGATCAGGAAGCAATTCTGTTTATTTAGCTTATTTTTAGTATAAATATTTAGAAGAGAAATGTTGAGAGAACAGGATGAGATAAAATTCCCCATACGGCTTAAAAAATTTAAGTGCAAATAGTCAGTGACAAAATAGCAGAGTAATGACCAAGAAAAAACTTCTACAAAAGCATACAAAAAGCCTGGGCTGGATGTGATCATATTTCAGCCTTGGACACTTGCTGTATTCTTAGAATACAGGAAGCTCCTCATCATGCCAGCTTTCAAACAAAGGCAACAAAAAGAGAAGCATTGGTTTAAAAAGCTAAAATACATTCTGTTTAACAATACAAAACACTCAAAGAAGAAAAGACAGAAATATCTCAAGCTCACATTTGGCTAAAATTCTCTTTTCAGCAAAACCCCCTAAATTTCAAAGATCAGTTAAATTCATTTAAAGAAAAGCATTGATATGGAGAATGATTTTGCATTACTCTCATAACATGAATTCTATGAACAATAATTGTGCTTCATGGCCCACTAGACCTAGTAATGAAATTCAGCCCAGAAATTTGCAAATATATTATACATTAGCATTAGAAAAATGAGATACTCAAAACAATTGTGAAAGCTGCAGATTTTTTAAGGTTGGCAAACTGAATAAGACTAATGTCATTTATATATGTGTTTCAGGGATCTTTTAAATATTTAAAGAACACAATAATTCTAAGAAGTATTGTCCATAAATGGGTGATTAAAAGAGCACTGAGCAGGTGAATTCCTTGTTCTCCAGAGGCTGGGACTTTCCTCTGGAGAGCAATGGGATTATTAAAAGAGGCTCTAAGGAGTGCAGGGAGCAGGGCTGTGGCATGGTAGCTTGCATGGCAGTTTGCAGGCTTGCTCCTGCTAGTGGGGTTTTTAGTTTGTTGTTTGTTGTGTTTCTGTTGGTTGGTTGGTTGGCTTGGGTTTTTTTTCTTAGTAGTGGTTTTCACATGATCAAAAACTGCAGTTAGTACAAGTATGTGGCCAAGCAGAACCCTCCCAAAAGGATGTGTCTGTCCAGACCCCTTCCTGTGCAGAGTGTTTAGCTTATCGGGTACCAGGGGCATTGCAGAGGAAGCCTGCCTACGGTCTGAACAAGTGAATGAAAGATCTCCTTTCGCTGGTGGCCAAGCTTAGGGAGGAAGTTGAAAGACTAGGGAGTATTAGGGAAAGTGAAAGGGAAATAGATTGGTGGAGTTCCACCCTCCCATCCTTGAGGGAGGCCCACCAGGAGCCAGAGGACTCCCATGTCTCCCACTTTCAGGCAATAGGAGGACACCTGGGAGATGAAGGAAAAGGGAAATGGATCCCTACTCAGGGAGGTAATAATAAAAATTCCTCCTGATCCCCATCTCCTACCCACGTGCCACTTCAGCATAGGCGTGAGGCCCTGGATCTAGAGAGTCAGCCAGATGATTTAGATGATTTAGAAGAAAATGATCTGCCCAGTGAGCCTCCCAATTACACTTCACCTGTGAGACAGATCACCACCTCTGACATCAAAAAGACAAGAAGGGCAGTGGGAGTGGGTGGGTTCCTTCTGAGGGGAACAAAGGGCCCCATATATCAACAGGACTCATCCCACAGGGAGGTGTGCTGCCTCCCTGGGGCCTGGCTACAGCATATCCCTGAGAGACCTCATGGGCTGATCCAGCCCTCTGATTATTACTCACTGCTGATACTCCAGGCTGGCAGTGATGAGCTTGAAAAGAGGAGTTTTACGGCAATTAAAAGGGAATTTAGGGCACTGGATCAAGTGGTTGATAGAACAGGAGCACAGGTAGTGTTCTGCTCAGTCCCTTTGGTGGCAGAGAAAAATGGTGAAAGGAATAGGAGAGCTCACATTATTGACAAGTGGCTCAAGGGTTGGTGTCATCAGCAGAATTTTGGGTTCTTTGACCATGGAGCAACTTTTTCAGCACCTGGCCTGCTGGAACTGGGTGGGCTCCATCTCTCTGTTAAGGGCAAAAGGATTTTAACTCACAAACTGGCAGAACTCATTGAGAGGGCTCTAAACTAGGGTTGAAAGGGGAAGGGGGTGCAGCTGGGCTGTCTGGAAGCAAGCCCAAGGGTGGTAAGCCTGATTTAGGGGTGAAGTCAGTAGCCCAGGTGAGGTGCCTGTATACCAATGCACACAGCATGGGTAACAAATGGGAAGAGCTGGAAGCCACGGTGCAACAGCAAAGATGTGATGTAGTTGCCATCATGGAAATGTGGTGGGGCTGGAGTGCTGCACTGGATGGCTACAAGCTCTCCAGAAGAGACAGGAAAGGGAGAAGAGATGGAGGGGTGGCCCTTTATATTAGGGCAGCTTTTGATGCCATAGATATTGAAACTAATGACAATGAGGTTGAATGCCTATGGGTAAGAATTAAGGGGAAGGCCAACAAGGCTGACATCCTACTGAGAGTCTGTTATCATCCACCCAAGCAGGAATAAGAGGTGGACAACTTATTCTATAAGCAGCTGGAGAATGTTTCAGGATCACCAGCCCTTGTTCTTGTAGGTGGAGAAAAGAGGCAGTCCAGGAAGTTTTTAGAGTGTGTGGAGGACAACTTTTTGTTGCAGCTGGTGAGTGAGCCCACCAGGGGAGGGACTATGTTAGATCTGTTGTTTGTAAATAGAGATGGGCTGGTGGGTGATGTGATGGCTGGAGGCTGCTTGGGGCACAGTGATCATGAAATTATAGTTCTCGATATTTGGTGAAATCATGAGGAACATCAATAGGACTTTTACAATGGACTTCTGTAGGGCAGCCTTTGGCCTATTTAGGAGATTTATTCAGAGAGTTCTTTGGGAAGCAGCCCTTAAAAACAAAGGAGTCCAGGAGAGGTGGACGTGCTTCAAAACAGAGATTCTGAGGGCACAGGAACTGTTCCTGTGTGCCAAAAGATGAGTTGACGAGGCAAATATCCATTCTGGATGGGCAACAAGGTTTGGAAGGAATTCAGGAATTAAAAGAGGATGTATCATCTTTGGAAAGTGTCAGAGTCTAAGATATCCTTTTGAGAGTCCAGAGTTGCTGAGACCCTGGTCAGGAGGCTCTGAGACCCTGGAATGATGCCCAAAACATCTGTGGGTTTGATTATAGCCCTTGAAACAAATTACCAGCTTTATATGAGAACTTAAAAGTCACAGTAGTTAAAGTAGCGTTATCATAAAGTGAAAATATAGATTGTAAGATTTTTGGGAATGGGAATTTTAGAACACAAGATGGAGGAAAAAGCATGTGTTTGGTCTTTCTTTTTTCTTCTTCTTCATCTCCATTTTCTATTGTGGAGTTGGCACTTTTGGATTGGTTTAGAGTAGAAGTTCACTGTCTAACATAGATGATAGTAATTGGGAAATGATTGTAAACATAATGTACGTAGTTTTTAGTATAAAAAGATAACACCCCCCTGAAGGGACAGAGAGTGTGCCCTGCAAGACAGACCTGGCTGGGCTGAGAGAAATATTACAGATAAGAAAATAATAAACAACCTTGAGACCAAGAAAACTAAAGAGCTCTGATTTATTCCACCTTGGGCACACGAACTGCCAGACAAGAACTTTTACACATCTTGGGGAAAACACGAAAACGGATTCCAAGAGGAAGGAGGGTCACGTCTCTCAGGAAGTATTTAAGGTGGTTGCTAGGGCGTGTAGAAAAAAAAAATAGGAAGGCTAAATCTCAGTTCAAACCTAATTTAGCAACTTTTGTAAAGGATAATAAAAAATGTTTTTACAAATACATTATTGGCAAAAGGAAGGGTAAGACCAACCTTTGTTCTCTACTGGATGTGGGAGGGAACTTAGTAACTGCAGATGAGGAGAAGGCAGAAGTGCTTAATGCCTCCTTTGCCTCAGTCTTTTGTAGGAAGATGGCTTGTCCTCAGGACAACTGTCCTCCTGGGTGTAGATGGTGTCAGGGAGCAGAATGGTCGCTCTGTTATCCAGGAGGAGGCAGTCAGACAATTGCTGAGCAGCTTGGATATTCACAAATCTATGGGACCAGGTAGGATCCATCCTAGGGTGGTGAGGGAGCTGGCAGATGACCTTGCAAAGCCACTCTCCATCATTTACCATCAGTCCTGGATCACTGGGGGGGTTCCAGATGACTGGAAGCTGGCCAGTGTGACACCCATTTACAAAAAGGGTGGGAAGGAGGATCCTGGTAATTATAGGCAAGTTAGCCTGACCTCTGTACCTGATAAGGTTATGGAATATATTTATATTGAGTGTCATCACACAATATTTACAGGATGGCCAGGGTATCAGACCCAGTGGGTTTAGGAGGGGTAGGTCGTGTTTGAACAACCTGGTCTCCTTTTATGACCAGATAACATTGCAGTCATAGTCTTAACATGCAGTCTTAAGCTGTGCCAAGGGAAATATAGGTTGGATATTAGGAAAAAGTTTTTTATGGAAAGAGTGATAAAGTCCTGGAATGGTCTGCCTGGGGAGATGGTGGAGTCATTATCCCTGGATGTGTTTATAAAAAGACTGGATGTGGCACTCAGTGCCATGGTTTAGTTGAAGTGTTTAGGGCATGAGTTGGACGAAATAATCTTGAAGGTCTCTCCCAACCTAGTGATTCTGTGTGATTCTGTGTAAATGAACTTATATTCATACCTGAGTATGAAATGACATATGACTGCCATACAGTAAGGTCTATTTCATTTATTTCGGGCACTGAAAGAGTATGAAACTCTTCCTTGTTTTACTCTTAACAAAAATTCCATTTAAACTAGCAGTGATGTGTATAATAAGGATGAATTTTCCTCCAGGAAAGTAACTTAAGAAGTAATCTTAAATTGGTCTACAGTGGACTCTGTGAACTTTAGATTAAGGCTTGTAAGAAAATAGTTTTAAAAGCTATTGAAACAAAACCCACAACAAAACAAAAAGAAGATTTTCATTTCAATCTGGACCCACAACAAAATTATTGATATTTTCATCCTACTCACCTTGTTGTATGTTGTTTTTTTATTGTAACATTAAGACTTAGACAAACAGTTGCCAGTACCTCTCCAACCTTTTAACCACCTGAGATATTCCCAAAAATCCGTCAGGACAGTCCTTCCATATGAAAAGATTCTTAGTAATTTGATACTTTCACAGAAGGTTAGGGGTAAAAAAAGTCTGCCTGACATATTGAGGTTGGGTTTGTACCTTTGGTAATCTGTACAATGGGAATAAAGCTGTAGGCTGTCAGGGGCTGATGACAGTGTGAAGTAGAAACAGAAACCACTGTGCTGAGGGTGTGACTCCTGTCGAGACAGAGCAAAGGAGCAGGCTCTGTACAACAAACCCCTTCAGATCCAAACCGTTGCACTTGCCTTTTCTGATTATTTCTCCATTCATAAAGAGCGTAGGCATCCTTTTATACCCTATATATATTAGTTTATGCATACATTCTGTATTCAACACATAGTGTTTTAAAAAACACTCTACCATGTTTGGAAAGAGAAATAATTCTATTGAGGTTGATTCTCATTGTGTTGTACTTCTGCAATCTTACCAAAAGTTTAAAGACAATGAGGAAAACATCTGGAAACCAGGATGGTTGGGTCGTATGGCTATCTTCTGTATATGGCATTTTCAATTGTTCACACTGTTTTCAGAGATTATTTTCTTAATTTCATTTAAAAGGCTGTAAAGGCTTGAATCTTTGCATATTCCCCTCTCAAGAACAGACCTTCAGGAGCTCATTTTGGGTTTTCCTGTTTTAGTATCTGGTGGTCTGGGTAGCTTTTAAAGCTTTGTTCTGAAATTATACAGGCAAATACTGTTTAACATCTCTTGGATATTAATGCTGTTGACAGGATAGTATTTCAAAGTCAGAACTGAATTGAAATTCAGAGATCTAATTTATATGAGTTTGGTGTTTTGTTGTTGAACTTCAGTAGCAGATGCATTTGTGATGTAAAGTTAAAATACATTTCCATTTATTCCTTTCACAATTGATCTAGAACTCCCAGTCCATTTTTTCCCATAATCTCGTTGGTTTTGTCTTTGAAGTTACAGCTCTGTTAGAGAACTAATGTAATTTATTCATGTGTAGCATAATGTTTAAAAGAAATTACTATTTGGCATGGAGAAAATAGATGAGTTCTGAGAAACTGTCTTGAACAGGCTAATCTGAGAAGTTACATAATTGATATTTACTATTATTGTCTGCACTTTCTTGAATTTTTCATATGAAATTTAATCAACAAGTGAATAAATAAAATGAAACTAAAGCAAACTAAAATATAAATAGATCCACTGCCTGGCAGCTCATGTCAAAATATAATAATAAAATATGTTCACAGTTTGAATATTTATACAAGGAGACTTTCTGAGAGAGCAAGTGTTCTTAAAAAAGGTCAATTTACAGTACATTTTTTTCCACACCTCTAGGAGGTTCTTAGAACTTAAATAATTTAATGAATTCATTTATTTTGACATCTCAAAAAAGCTGTTTATAATGAAGTGATGCCCAAACAAATCCACCTACGATGAACTGGAGAAATTGTTAGCCTGTGTTTGATTGAAGAGATAGGAGAATCTTTTCCTAGATAAAAAGTAATTTTATTTTCATAAATATTCTGTGTGTGCAAGGAAAAGTGCAACCACTTGGTTGAAGATTAGCACATGTTGCAACCCAGTTGAAATGAATAGCAAAATTTCTTCTGATTTCAGTGAAAAAGAACCTGTTTCAAGGCCTTCCAGTGATGTAAGATGGCTGAAATTATTTAATAAATTAACAAAAAGGGGAAATTTGCATATCATGTCTCATCAAGGCATGATACATTAATTTCCATGTAAACACATTAAATCCTTGAAGTACCTAAGTGAGAGCATATGTTCTTGTATATACTAGAAAAACTGAAAACTGTGAAAATTATAAAATTGCATTAACAGTCCAGAAATTACTCTCTTGCAGAAAAATAGAAGAAACTGTGTTCCTTTAAAAAATATTCCTATAGTTACAATAATAAAATGCAAACACCTTGCCCTTAAAGACAGAGTAATGGGTAGGTTTTCTTTACTCCTCTTCCTTAAATATCATCTATGCTAAATATTAAGCAAGAATAACATGGGACACATTTGCCCTTTGGAAACAGTTGGCTCCAGATATCTTATCTCATTTTAGATAGCAACTACTCCAAGATTCTCCAAAACTTTTTATTAACAAGTGGAAATGAATTGTTTGGGAGAAGGCTGCACATGATAAATAAATGTAGATTTAACAGCATCATACTAAGGCACAGTTTATTGAGTACATGTTTTATTTGGTGTTGACAGCCCAAACAGGCAGAGCTGTCTGGTGCTTCCTTCTGAGACTAATTTCAATTATACACAGGTTTCTCTATGTTATGGGTTGTACTGTGCTTCATGTTGATCTTGTTTTTTATTAAAACATGTAAAAACTATAGGAAACTTTTCAGTATACAACAAGCCACCGCCAATGATCCTTCCTGACATTTTGTGATGATAAAAATCAGCATCTGGTTGTGAATACAATGCAGAAAGGTCCTTCATTGCCACAGGATGGTGAGTTGACCCTGGCACAACAGCCCGAAATGGATGGGAAAATAGCCATGTGTCCTTGTCACTTCATGGGCAAGGGAAGATAATTGACAAGTTGTTACTAGCAGAGATATGACTTGTCCTGTTGGAACAAGGGGCCATTTTACTCAGGAGAAATCTCTTAGACAGGTAAGAGATGGAAGGAAGGGATTACTAATGATGAATTAAGCCAAAAACCACCCATCTAATGAGTGCACAATGACTTGCAGGGATATGGAGACATGAAATGTGTAAGATTAGCAGAAAATTTACCTTCTTGAGGAAAAAACCCACACCATTATGCCACAGTACTAAAATATTGGGAAAAATTCTATGCTGAAAATAAAAGTAAAATGTAACTTTTTTTAGGAAAGACAGAGAGGGCAGATAAGGAGAACAATGTGGAGCCTTCAACACACCATTGTTTGCCTCAGAGTTATTAGTAATATGGGGAATATGGGACATTGAGCATTCACAGATCACTTATGGTTCAGTAACAAAACCAGTGGAATGTTCTGTAAGCTACAAACCAGAGCAAGTTACGCAACAAGCACTTCTCAGTAGTATATGAAAAATAAATCATGTTCTTAATATCATTAATCCAGGAAACCTTTCAAGAAGTATTTCTGTGGAGCCCCATGATGTTTAAGAATGGAAATTACAAAGGGAAAAAAGTGCTTCTGCTAAAATGTAGGGGCTTTGAGACACTGGTAAACAATAAAGCAGACAGGGAAGCTACACAATAAAAGCTCTCCTAATAGATGGGATATACCAACAGAATACAGAACTGTACTCTGGAATTCTGTAAGGAATTAAAATTCACAGCAGGGGAAACAACCTAATTAATGCCTCTGAGTGACATGGATTAGTGAAAAAGGACTGTTTGGACCCCGTAATCTATGAAGTGAAAGTAATTTTATCCCTGTGTGAAACACAGGTGAGGCTAATACTGAAATACAGCATGCAATTTTGGTGGCTGCATTTATAGTGGAGTTTAGAAGCCTCAAGAGAGCTGCAATGATAAACACAGTACTTATTCTATGTTCTGGAGAAAACATCTTGCTGTTAAAAGCTTAATGCTTAAATCTGGTTAGCTTATTAAAAGGGAAGATTGAGGAGTGATTTGATTACAGAGTATAACGTCTTCACAAGGAGAAAACAGGGGGGAATACATAGCCTTTTATTTAATGACAAAGGTGTAAGGAAATCTAAGAAATCAAATCAGATAAATTCTAATAGGATATTTCCTATTAGTACTAAACACAGTAACAGTCTAAAAGATTATTTCCTGAAGTAAACTGCTTAGAAAATCCATCATCTCTTAAACTCTCATCCTTAAATCAAAGCAGCACACTTTGCTTTGAAAATGTGCTATCAAAACACAAAGCCATTGGATCCAGTAGAAGTAGAATAGTATGTGGTACGTGATACAGGTGATCAGCCTAACTGGCTAGGGACTTGCACTATTGCTTGTTGAAAATCCTTTGAATTCAGCAAATCACCACTTCCTATGCCCTTCAGTTTACATCTACTCATTAGGCACCGAAAGAACTTTAACAAGTAACTGGCAGGAGCACCCCGCTGGCAGTGTGTAGGCTTCATCCACACAACCCATGAACAGCATCCCATCCCTCACCCAGCTCTTGAGGAAGCCATTTCTTAGAACTGCAGATGTTTAGTCCTTGGATAGCTCTTCAAATTGCTTCCTGTCCTTGGAGAAAAATAAGGTGTGGGACAACGCTGTAAAAGAATGTGATTACACACTCTCCTGCACTGCAATATCTTGCCATGCAGATGCTTTTTGCAGTGAAACTGAAAACTGCAACTGAAGCCACAATGCCTACTGAAATTCTGAAATTCAGGGTGGGAAGGTGGTAGGAAAATGGATAATCTGTACTAAAAGAGTCCACAGGACTAAATATTAAAAGACAATGTCAGTAGATGATAAAATTGTGATTTAAATATATGGAAACATAATTTTACACAGAAACACTAGACTTATGAATTGCTAAATACTGTGAATGAGAGCACAATTCCACCCAAGGATAAAAAAGAAAGGGAAATGTTTCATGAAATATATTCTATGCATTCAGAAGGAACAGCCTCATTATTACTGGCATAGTGAATGCTGCAATATAGGGGTTCATCCATAGAGTGGCAAAAATGAAGTTAGCAATGAGATCGCTATTGCCGTGACTCCTGTTGTTGTAGTTGCTACATGAGCAATAGCTCTGCTGTTAAATCTCCAGGCACAGAGGGAAGTTCTCAGAAGTGAGTAGTCAAGGGAGGCTGAATGTTGCATTCTGCCTGGCTCATTTTATACTTAGATTCACTGCAAGTTTATAGGGCAAAAGGATCATTCCATAAAAAGCCTGAAGCTAAGAGGAAATGAGAATGGAAAACCAGGTGCTGTGGAGACCTCTCCCGCTTCCTAAAACATCAGTGAGCAGCTTAAAATAATTCTTGTGAGGCAATAAAAAAGTAAACACTACCCATATCCAGCAAAAGTTTGTCCTGCTTGTAAAAGCTAGGATGACTGCCTTCCCTAATGCACATACAGCTTCTGTGTTCAATTTTCACTTCTCAGTCAGTTTTTCCCTCTGTTCCTCAGATCACTTTATTTTCTGGTCCAAACTGCAAGGCACACTTCAGGTGTCTAGGCCAAAATGTCAGTAATTTTGTTTGTGAAGTTGCTTGCAAAGGGCCTGTAGTCTCTGTAGAACTCTTCACTGCATGCTTTTAAGGCTTTGCTATTTTGTAGAGTTAGACTCCTAAAGTTGTCAGCCATCACAAAGCAGCTGTTAGAACAAAACATTAGAGGCACTTGGAAATCTGTAAAGAATCAGAATCAGTGAATCATTATCTATGATATTTAAGGAACTGAAACACCTGAAAATGTGACATGAATCATATTTCTCTTTGTCACCACCATGACTCACTGTTTCCCACTTGAAATAAGATGTTCTTTAACTTCTTTCTTTTATAAATCTGGCACATGGGAAATATCCCTCAGGTAACTGGGATGATTTTTCCTGAAAAGAGGAGATCATACCTATGTAAGAAAAGTAGACACAGAGGCAAGAAAAGTTCCAGGGTCAAGATTCTTATAAGTATCAAGTTGCATATTAATTTTTAAATGTAACTTAAAGCATAAGTGTATACAGCCTCACTTCAGGGAATGAGACACATGTGGCTTCAGAAATGATAAATAACAGGTGTGGAAATTCTCCTAAAAGCTTGTTGACAGCTCTTAAGGAACCACCTGCTCCCAGAAGCCAAAGAGCTGACTGTCACAACAACAATTTACAAAAGTCATACTGAAACTCCCTTTAGACATTAAAAGAGAGGGCAAAAGAGCACATCTGAAGACATCCAAGAGCTCTAGGATGGGAATACTGATGAGGGATTAAATATTTTGGGGACTCACCTAGAGATAACCAGGAGGTAGAAATAGTAGTCTGGATGCTCTGAAAAGCTCATCTTCCTCAGTTCCAGTTTTTCCTTAGAACAGTGGCCTGCACCCCAGTGCCACCGTGCCATGCTCCTATCACTTCTTCTGTTGAAGTATTTTCTTGCCATGACTTCTTGTGAAAGGTGAGATTTATCTGGGAAAGAATTCAAGCAGAAATCTCAAGATACAAACATTTCAGATTACCATGTACTCTGATAAAATCACTTTCTAAAATATTTCTTTTTCATCTTAGAAAGCTTTTCTCAGATATTGTCTCCAATGATAACTTTAAAGGCTTAGTCTCCTTCTTTGTATTTACACTTCTCTTTGGTTTCCAGACAGGACTGTTTGAACACAGTATTATTTCATTAAGCTCTGCTATCCATTCCTAGATAGTATTTTTATTGGTATCCTGCCCTCCTTTCAATTTTCTCAAACTGAAAGCACCTTTCTTTTTCACACTCTTGTCTTTGATTTATAACATAATACTTCTGTCTTTTCTCTTCAGAAGAGGTGTTTGCTGTTATCTAGGTCCCATATTACTTATTGGAGGACATTATATCCCCAGAGGCCAAACAGAGCAGCACCAATTTATCTAGCATCTTTTTCCCCAGAAACAAAATCAAGTCTGAAGTTTCTCCCAACAAGTATAAGAAACATTTTCTTTCTGGGATGTCATCCCATCCATTAAGGGTATATTTAAATTAACAATAGAAAGAAGTGCCAGGTAAATGAGCTAATAACCTAATAAAGCATTCCTCAAAGCTTGTGTCCTGATTAACACCACTTCTCTACCAGGGTTGTATTATGAACTGAAATCTGGCACCAAGTGATATTTTGTTAGTTTGTTTCTCAAGACCCAGGAACCAGGGGCAGGGGGAATGGTGCCAGTGATCTTTTTTTCTAGCAAAGATGGGAGTTACTTGGTCTGTGGAGGCTGTTCCAGCACAGACAGATGTTACATGAGTGTTCTTGAGGTTGCTGTTAAGGAAGTCAGTAAGTGCTCCCCAGAACATGGCCATAAACCCCTCATGCATCCCCCCACACCAGCAGGGAGGAGAGAAGCTCTGGATGCCCACAGGACAGTTCTTTTTCAGTGCCTTAGGACAGACTGGACAGACATTTAACTCAGATTATATAACATGGGGGTTTGGGTTTTTTTTCTGGAGGGAAGCAGGTTCCATCATTCACAGAACTCCCTATTTTTATCTTCTTTTTCAATGTTATTCCATGTTATTTGATTAGGTTGTCATTCCATGTCATGGACTTCATAGCTGTGTATCTCTTAGGAAACATTTTTAAAAGTTCATTAAAAAATGAAAAGGTGTAGAAGAAATAGGAAACAAAAAAACTCTCTTGAATCCCAGCTTACAAGATCTCTTAGTTAAATTTCAATATTTCAATGACAAGATGTGCACAATCCTTAAATGATGGGAGGTAGAACTTTTTCAGATATTCTCATCTCCTTTGGACTGTTTGTTTACACATGACTTTGAATGAACTTCTGGAAAAATAATTTAACCTGACAGCCCTGTGTCAGACAAATTTGTAACATTAGCATTAGATGAAAGTATGTATAAACCTAGTTTATTGATTGAGAAAATACATAATTCGTATCAGCTTGCATTGCAAAAGGTGGGCTATTTCTTGTGCCTTAATTGTAGACTACAAGTAAACACTGAAATGACAAATTTAACAAGCTCAGTTTACCATTAGGAAGATATACAAAATCTGTATAGATGATTTTTTTGGAAATAAATCTTAGAAATGTCAAAGCAAATTATTTTTAAAATGTGTCAGTCACACAAAGACTAAAAAATTGATCACAGAGCCTCAAACTAAAGGTCTGAATGCTCATTACCAGCTCAGATCTGCATATGGCAGACTAAGTATTATTATTGTAAAATCTCAGAAAGTTTGTGAAATAGGTTTTCTGCCCTTATTTTAGGGTTTCACAATACAAGTGATGATATTATCATCCTCCCTCTGCAATTTAAATTTCATTTTTACTCATTTACTAAAACTGCTTGAACATTATCTCAACCGCTGCTGACATTTATGTTTTCTGAAAATAAAAGAATTTGAAACTAGACTTTTTCTTCATTGGCAAGTAAGCACAATCTGACTATTTATGTGGAAGGTTGAGTTAAATAAGCCCCAGGAGAACCTGAAATGTAGCTTAGTTTCTTCCACAAGCCATCTGCTGTCCTTATTTCTACAGAAAAGAAAACAGACTTCACCTTATGGCTGCTTTACAAAGAACTGCAGGCAATGAAACGCTGAGTCACTGTGGAAAAGGTTGGGTCATGCAGCCTGAACTAACTCCTGCCAAATGCAACTTGAAAGTTGGGAGTAGGGAAGAAAGTTTCCTTTGGGGTAAATGGTTTCATAATTGTTCACAGCAAATTTTGTCTACACATTTTTTTCTCTCCAGAATCCCATATCTGATCCACAAGTGATACTATGTTAGAGGGGTCAAGTGAAGCCAGGAATTCCTGCTAGCTGGGAGATCTCGAGCTGAGAATGATTTTTGTCTTCTTTCCTGTGAGGGCTGGAGGCAATAAGATAGCTCAACTCATAAACAGAGCTTAAAACTAGATTTAGCAGGGGAACGGAATGGAATTCTAAGCACTCTAGAGAAACCAGGGGTTGCTGAGGCGTTAGGAAGAAACAGGGAAACACCTGGGAATTGCCTCTAGGGAATTAGGAAAAATTCGAAAAAGAGGAGTCTCACTATTCCATCGACTGTTCAATTCCACAATTACTTACCTGATTTTTCAGTTGTGCAAGGATAAAGTCTGACACATGATGGATGAGATAGAGTACCTCATAAAGAACTAAAATGTTTCTTTCTTATTCAAGTCAAGGACTTTACCTCTTTTTTCCTCTAGCCTCAGTTGCTCTAGACATCTTTTTATATTGTTATTTCTAGACTGATGCCTGGAAAGCTGTTAATGCTCAGATGTTTTAACATTATTTCAGAAAAAAAATATCAGCAAGAAATGTTTTAATGCAAGATTTTGGCACCTTTCTGGTCTACCTTGCTTTTCCTACGTATATATGAAAGATTCCTTGCTGGAAAACAAGAGTCCTGTGTTGATATATCTTTCCTCCATATGTTAGAATTGATTTTACTAGCATCACATGGAGATATTGGGGTTCTTTTTAAGCAAACTTTCCTCTTCTGCATCACAGTTTGAGAATAGATTTACTTTTCCCCTTTTCTCCTAGCTTCACAGTTTGCTGTGAACATCAGAAATGAATGATCCTTCTAACTGTGAGTGGGCAGTATATAATGACAGAATTAAAATTTATTATTTTTCAACACAAGAGATCCATGCAGTACTTGGCACAAATGAACTCAAATGGGGTTCTCTTGGTTATTTATCCTGAAGATAAATCCTTATTAAAATAAATCACAATAATTGTGGTTCAAGCATCATCATTAAGTTCTTTCTAACCATGTCAAGTTATCTCATCTTCAGAATGGCTGACAATAAAGTGAGAATAGTCTCAGCCATAGTTTTCTTGGCAAACACATGAGCATCTCACAGCATTACCATAAGGGCAGTGAGACAGTGGAACAGGCGGCCCAGAAAAGTTTTGAATGCCCAACTTTGCAAGTATTCAAGGCCAGGCTGAATAGGACCAAGAACAGCCTGGTCTAGTGGATGGTGTCCCTGCCCATGGGAGGGTCAGAAGTGTGCCCTGGTAGCCAGGAGGGCCAATCATGTCCTGGGGTGCATCAGTCACAGCACTGCCAGCCAGGCAAGGGAAGTGACTCTCCTGCTCTCTTCTGCACTGGAGTGGCCTCACCTTAAGTACTGTGTGCAATTTCAGGCATCACAATATTAGAAGGTTATAAAGATATTCTCTAATAGTTTTACAAAGTTTTAGTGTCCAAAGGAGGGCTACAAAAATGGTGAAGAGCCTTGAAGGGAAACCTTATGAGGAACGGCTGAGGTCACTTGGCCTATTCAGCTTGGAGGAGTTGGGAAGACTTCATTGCAGTTTACAGCTTCCTCAAGAGGAGAAGCAGAGGGGCAGATACTGACCTCTTCTCTCTGGTGATCACTGACAGGACTCAAGGGAATGGCCTGGAGCTGTGTTGGGGTAGGTTTAGATCAGATATTCAGAAAAGGTTCTTCACTCAGAGGAAGGTTGGGCACCTCAGGGAAGTGGTCACAGCTTCAAGCCTGACAGAATTCAAGAAGGGTTTGGGCAACACTCTCAGGCATGTGGTGTGACTCTGGAAGATGTCTTGTGCAGGGCAGGAATTGGATGTCCATGATCCTTGTGGGTGCATCCCAACTCAAGATATTCTGTGATTCTATGATTCTAACTAGATGATCTTGAAAACCCCTTCAAACCCAAACCATTCTAAGCTGACCTTGCTCATTACCCTGCCAGAAGTGATTTCAGTGAGCAGTTGAGGTGATTTCCTTAGGATCATTACAATGTGCAGCAGCTAAATGAGATCCACTTGGTCACTTCAGGTAAAATAAGGAATGGTTCTGGAGATCTTCCTTCAAGCCTGAACCTTTACCACCTGGAGAATGAAACATCATCTACAGCCAGCTTTGCACGGGTACAAAGAAATGAAGTTACCACACAGGAGTGGGGAAGATGTTAAATAGAAAAATGGTGAAACAACTTCATCTTATTCTGAAAGCCTGCCTTTTATTTTTTTATTTTTTAGAGAGGTAACAAGGCAGATGTGTTATATCTCAGCCCATATACCTTAGCCAGTTACTTTCCCTACCTAATTTCCTCTTACACCTATTAGAGGGCTTTCAAGCAATAAAGGCAATATTTTGTGAGATGGGAACAGTCACTTAGGTCCCATTGCAATTTCTGCAATCATGAGTAGTAGAAGGATAATCCAGGTACAGAACAGGATCTGAGCCCAATATGGTCTTATGTCTCTTGTCCCAGGATTACAGCAGGAAAGTCACCAAAACTCTGCCTCTGTTTAAAATGGACATAATGATACTTCATGGCTTCTATTGTAAAAATTCAATATGTTATCTGAGCACAACAAAAATATGCATAGTGCAATCGTGTATGTTACATTTTTAGGTAAAGTAGCTGTAACAATATTTAGAAAACAAACCAGTACATGTTGGTGTCGAAGAAGGAAACTGAGGCATTAATTGGTCAGGGCAGGAAGGGCTTCTTGTCAGTCCTACACAGTCTCCCATTTTTTAGTTAATTTTAAGGCCATTTGCAGTGCCTGTGTGTCTCCATATTTTCTCACTGTCTCTAGAAACTTTAATATCCTGGCCTGAGGATATAGCCCTGGATGAAACCAGAAACCTTAGGGAGCTAGTTGAAAACAGACTAAACAGGGAAATAAGTTTCCCAAGAACACATTTCCTTTTATTTAGCCACAAAAACTTCACTTTTAATAGCTTCCCTGAATACACATATAACTCTCTCTTCATTTAGGCTGGACATACAAGCCCGTAATTTGATTTATTTAACTAACATTTGTAACCTTCACTCCCTGTGGCTTGCCATAGGACAGGCTATAGAATAACATTTCCTAGCCAGGGGAGGGATGAGTTTTGGTAACTGAAGGAAGGAACTGGATGAGCAACAAGCTGCCTCCACAGAAAAGGAGAGATGGGTCCACCCCTATAAAGGGAACAAAGTATAACATCCCCATTACAGGTCTCCTGAGGCAGGCTCTTGGGATAAAGCTGAAAGATTAACCCCCCACCACCTGCCCACTGAGAAACTGCTCAGAAGTGTAAATTATGTGCTACTCAGCCCCATTGCACAGTTATACCATGTTATGTTAATCATTCAGGGAAAGGACTAGAATCCAGCTTTCCTGAGCTTCGGGTGATGCCTCTAATTCATAAGCCAAAAGATTGCTCCTTCCTCCATAGTGAATGTTTGAATGTTTTTTCTCATTACTTGTTAGCAGAGTACTGAGAGTGCACCTGAGGATGCAGACCTGTCCTGGGGCTTAAGGTTGTTGTCAGAGGATGGAGCATGGATTATTGGGGTTCTATGCAAGAGGAGTACTTATCTTAAGGGTGAGCAAAACCCCTCTCCTTCCCTTTTGGAGTGATGGGAAATCTTTTCTTTGAAACAAAAAATAAATCTAAGCCTTTAGTTTGGGTCTGAGGTCTAAACAGCGGACCCTTAATGATGTAAGTACATCTCTATCTCAGAATAAAGTACAGAGATTTATAGGAAGAAATTCCTCTGGTTTATGTAGCTTTAGGTCCCATCTCCATCTCTGTTTTTTGCTGTGTACTTCACAGGAAGCCTCCCCATCCATTCTGAGCCTCATGCAATGCCAAGGGCACACTTCCTCATGTCAAATGCAAAAACTCAAACCCTTAGAATGACCAGTTAGGGAGTTTCTCCCACCTTGCAGAAGAGCTCCGCCATCTGTGGTGGACATATATATCCATTTACAGATCTGATATGGAAGATTCTGTCTTCATACATATCAGCAAACATACTATGGGTATCCCACAGGATATATATTGGTGTTTCTGATAGCAGCATTAGGTCCAAAGGGCTTTACATCATTTTCCTTGCAACTAGGAAAATAACATAAAATTTAAATGAAATTACATATGTGCACATGAGAATACAGAGGCAGCAATCATTCATGCATTGGAAAGTGGTCAAAAGAGGTTGTCCTCATTTCCTCCACACATACCATTTCCAAAAAAAATTGCACGTACTGAAGTCCTTGCTGTAAAGAGCCTGGCACAAGCTGAAGTCAGATAAATAAGGAGATGTTAGATTATTTCTTTTTCTCCTCGACCTACAATAGTGATAAAACCTAGATGATGCTCAGGTCCTTCAGGCACAACCCTAATACTGTTTTCAATTACATTATCAGATGACATAAGCATAATGATACCAAATCTTCCTGTCCATAGTATTTGCACTCCATTAATGCCTGAACATGCAGCAGTTTCAGTCTAGTAAAAGAGACCCTGCCTGAGAAAGTTTTAGTCTAAATAAGCAAAGATGGAGGAGCTATTTCAAGAGACCTCGCTGAGGGATTAAGAGATGTCAGACTTTCTGGCAGGAAGCCTGTGGGAGGTCAGGGAACTGAACCTAGGGCTGCAAACCCCCAGCAACATCAGTCTCCAAATTGCTCTTTACCTGGCAGCTGCCTGCCAGAGAGATGTGGTGGCTGCTAAATGAAAAGCAGATGGAGTTAAGTTTAGTTAAAGTAGACAGTCATAACAACAAAGAGCTCTCATCTAATCACCCGGCGGTAGTAGGGCTGGAAATGTAATCAAGTTGTTTTCTATAAATCATTTTCACAAGATAAGAGGCCTGGCTATACAGCATGGCTCACTAAGTATTTACACTGTAAACTTTCCTGCCCTCAGCACCACCCCTTTGCTCTGAATTATTGCTTTAATGAATTTAATCATGAAATGTAACAGTTGGATAATAAGAACCCTGTAAACTTCCCCCTCCTTTCCTTTTAAATTAAATTATATATTGGTAGTAAAAACATGATTATTTGAAGGTTGCGTTTATGGGAATTCTTGCCCTCTGAGGAGGGTGGTGAGAAAAAGAAAAAAGAAATAAAGTTTTTACTTACAAGAGAAAACAGCTTGTGGAAATAATTACACAACTTGTGAGCCCTGCATAGCATCTGTATTTAACAACTTTATACTCAAGCCTTTAGAAACAGGCAAGTAGTCTGTCTTTCAGACATTGAATATATAAAGTATCTCAGTTATTGTACTATTTTACTAATGCATTACCAAGATAAAGTGATTAAAGCTTCAGAAGAGGAGGGGGAGGACGCTGATAATGTCTATTGTAATGAGGAACAATAATGGGCATAAGAGTTTATTAACTCCACAGGTCACTGCACAGCAACAGCAGAGAAGCAGTAAAAGGGAAATTCAATCTTGTTCTGTTGGAGCCCACAGCATGCACTGAACCTCCTCATTAGGTGGGTTCACAGTCCTCCAAACCAGACAGGTCACTAGCAGATGGGAGAGTCGGGAAACAGAGCCTTGCTACTTCAGCTGCACCCCAGCCTGTTCCCAGCATTCAGACAGCTCTTCTGGTTTCCTCTGATTGGAGTTTTTAAAGATTTTCAAGATTAACATGTTTTGGTTTACAGCCCATGTTTCCATTCACTTCTAGGTTCTTACAGGCTGGCCACACCAACATCTTTTCCTGCAACCCCAATCTCTTATGCTGAAGGCAATTGAAAAGAATGATTAATTCCATTATTAAATAAACTCCTGTCTGCTCAGGTCACTGCTGTGGCCTCTGGAGGATTTAAAGTAAATAAAGGAGTTGGATGACAGTGCATTTTTTACTTACTTTGTTTAAAGCTGTGCATTGTTTTTCTGGAAAGACAAAGCACTTTCCCTTATTTTGAGTCCTTGCATTTCAATTACGCCAGACTAGCCTGTTTCCTGCTGCCAACATCTTCCTGACAATGTTTGAATGACTACAGGGACAGACATGTCCCAGAGCTGCCCTGCAAGCTCAGGTCTATCAGAAGACAGAAACAGGACTGGTACTTGTATGAGCTCTTTCAGATGAATTTTTTTTCCTAGTTCATACACTAATTTTAATTGTACAACTTGCTGCATGGAACCCTACAAGTGTTGGCAGCCAAAGTAAAACAGCAAAAGAAAGTGAGCTATTTTAAATGTGTATTTTCTGAGGATTTAGATGCTTGCTTCATTTAGTATCTAGCATCTTGTGCTTGTTTAAATAGTTGATTTGACAATAATATCTAAAAAAGTCATTGTTGAACCCATTTAAAAACCTCAGCAGTAATGAAATTCAGCCATTCAATAATGAATACAGCCTCATTTGGTGCAGTAGTTTCTATTTTCCTCTCCTACAGTTTGAAATCTGACAACGCTGCAACAAACAAACAGCAGATGGGATTGTAACAGGGCTTTTAAAATAATGAATATCCATAATTCTGCACTAAGACTCAATCTCTGCCCTTGGATGGCATCTAGGATGCTGGTAATGCCACTAACAAAATAAGGCAGATTGCTGTTTTTCTCTCACACAAGTGAAATACTATCAGTACAGTATTCAGGAGTGTGCTGAGGTTGTACATCAAGGGCAGGAGTTTGAGATGGAGGAGAGGGGGAGAAAGGGAATCTGCATGAAGACATCAGCACGGTGCCGGGCCAGAGCTGTAAATCCCAGGGACAGGGTTTATGAGCTGTGGGGCTCCGTGGTGTGTTGCACAATCCCAAGGCTCTGGGGCAGCCCATGGAGGGGCCTGAGAGAGGTCTCGAGTTAGCTTTGAGCCCAGAGAGAGAGAGCCTGCCTCTGTCCAAAATCTAATGAGTCTCTGTCATCCTGCCAAGACAAAAGGAAGGAAATGTTAATAGATGCATCAAAGTCCAGTTGACACAAGCATCCCCCTGGAATATCAGACCAGCTGTGAGAACACTACAATAAGTCATGTAGGGCTTTGCTCCCTCCTCACAGGGCTTCTTGTAGATTTTATCCCAGGGAGATTTCACATGAAAAGTGTATTGTTCAAGCCAGCCAAAGAAAGGGTTTTCTCCCCAGTCCTCCAGGCCCACAATAACAGGGTCATTCTCCTCCAGGAACTCTCTGAATGATCTCCTGGGTCTTGCCTTCTTGACTGCTTCTGTGTTTTAACTTCCCAGCTGCCTGGACCTCAGCAGCACAGAGCACCCATGCCTGGGCACCCAGCAGCCCTTGGCACACAGGGTCAGGCTCCCTCATGCCTGCACCTCCAGGGATGAGCCCCTGGTGGGCTCTGTCACCAGGTCTGTGGGGCTCTCTTCCCAGGAACAGAAAATTGTCTGAATAAACAAGGGAAACAACCAAGCAGCCAAGGTGACTTTGCAGGTTTGCAGACATGCCTGCTTTGCCGTAGGGGCAATTTAAACAACTACACTCCACAAACTGGGCTGCTCAGCTAAAAATTCTCTGTGACCGTGTGAAGGCTGGCAGCTAAAATAGAGAGAATGCATCTCCCTGCATTATTAGAAGTAACAGAGTACTTTGGATTTTTTTTAAATTTACTTTTACTATTTCCTTTGCAAATTGCTAGGCACTTCTAAACACAAACCAGTTTTTGCCCTTTCAACTTTCCTCACATTACAGCCCAGCTAACTCCATTAGCAAATAAAGTAAATAGCCAGAGCACTCACGAAAGTCTAAATTCCCTGAAGGTAATAACTGTATAAAACACATGGGAGTTGTTATTTCAAGGCAAGGAAATGGAAAGCTTTTAGTTTATCATTAAGCTGGCTTTGTATTTTAGTAGGCCTTGGCACTATTTATTAACAATTTATAAAGTCATACTGGGGTGAATCTACGTAAGTGATACATATTTTTGTACTGAGATGCAGGACTTGTGCTATTTGTCCTGAACTCCATGTAAACAGTGCTTAATAAGCTCTGACTTGGCTTTTCCTATTAAACAGTTTGCCTATGTGAAGTGAACTCAAGTCACTGCAAGTTCCTGCAGAATTACCTGTCAATGCAGTACTGATGTCAGGAAGCATCTTTCCAGGCTGCCATTAGCTCAAAATTCAATATTTGGAAACAAAACCAGTATGTGGAGCCTTTGAGCTCTCACAAAAGGGTTAGAAGGTGTTATATCCTTATGGAGGAAGGGACAGGGATGAATGAGTAAGAATGAAAAACACCCCACAAAGGAGAAGAACAGGAAAAGACACTGTCACAGATGTGATTCCATGGGAACCCAAGTCAATCAGCTTATGTTGCAAGGACACATAGTTTCCATCTATTTTCTAGCTCTGGCCTGACTTTTCTGGTCCCATCTTTTCGTCCTTCTAGTCTTTGTTCCTCTGAATTCTCTTTCCTTTTGTCAGTTCTAGTGTTGCAATGGTTAGACCAAGCCGATATTAGTTTCTTCAAGGTATTTGCAATGCTCAGCAAAACTGTGAAAATGTAGAAATAAAAAACTCAGGCACTAACTTTTGGCACCAGTCAGTAAGATGGGTGTTTTCATTTAAAAAAGTTCTGCTTAGTGGTGCCCACCTGAGGCCTCATTCACTCTGTTGTGTACGTGTGCCACCTCAGGGGAGGACACTGGACAGACACCCAGATGTGCACAGAGGTTTTCTTCTGATATTCCTGCAGGGCTCATGTGCTTTCTATTATCAACCACAAACTGACTGGCATTGCTCAAAAATCCAGCAATTTGCAAATGCTGATGACATCAAGTTTCTAGCAGTGTAGATCATTACATTAGTGTCATTTATGTACAACCAGACTGGCATTTTAGCTCACTGTTTTGTATCACTAAACTCCTCTGATAGTCTAAGGGCATCTTAGCTCTTTGATAATTTGGGCATTCACCCATTTGTGGTATCATGCAGCATCAGAGGCTCTGGGCTTAATTCTGTGGGCAGCCATTGTCAGTTTCCTGTCTGCAATGCATGCTGCTGAGACCAATGTCATTCTCCAGAGAATGTGGGGCAGAATTAACTTTTTGCAAAACCTTTTCTGTGTGTGCGTTGTCAGTTTGCTGAGGCCCACATCTTGATGCCCTGCAATGGATGCATTGATAGTGAGCCTGAGAGACAATATGTAAAGTTCTTATGGGATTACATACAGATTAAACTGAAAAAAGGTAAATCAAAAGTCCAAAAGCTTCCTGTTTCAGACAACTTGATTACTTATGCTTTCCACTCTGTGGGTAGTGGAACTGTTCAAGCCTGAGATGACAATTATGAACAGCAATTAGTGGAATATGATGCCTGTTAACATTGACACAGCCTGCGTTATGAAGCACTCTCTTCATATGTGAGGAAAAAATAATAATTTAATATCTTTAATGTGGCAGTGTTTTTGCAGCAATCCATTTCAGAAACAAAAATGGAGGTGGGATAAGTAGAGAGGAAAAAAACCAACCCTGTTCGTTCTTCCATTCCTGTGGGGCACTGGAAAGGCAGGAATTCTCACTATATATATATATATATATATATATATATTTATGTGTAATACAAAACTTCTCTTTTTATTAGAAATTTCTGTTTTAAAATTCTGTTTTAAAAAATGAATTGCAAATTTGAAATGCAGCTAGAATTAAAAAAAAAAAAGATTAATATTGTACGTTCATTACATCACTCATTGCCCATTTCTCTCTGATGACTGCTCAAGGAGCCAGGATGATTAATTCAGATGTAGAGATATGCATTGTAGCTCACAGGCTTTCCACCTTCTAGTGAAATGGAAAAGATTTGACTGAGTTCACTGAAAGCAGTGTCTTCCACTGTTCTCTCTTACTCACTGAACCAAGAGTGTTCCACCACGGCCTTCTGCTCACACTGAGAATTGGTGCAGTTTTGTTGATTTTTCTCTCTTTTTAAGAATACAATTTGTAAAGTAAGTCTCAGCTTGCCAGTAAACAGGTTTATTTAGGTTTTTATCAATACCTTCTATCAGATTGTACTCTCCTAAGGGAACAGCAATATAATTTCTTTTCCAATCTGCTGTGCTAAAAAGACTTTTTTCCTTTCCTTTACTCATTCAAGGTCAAGTCTAGATCCAGACATCTGTTTTCAACATCATATTTTGTATGATAGTTCTCAGATTACACTCTGTGGCAGCAAGAGTGGGTGGGACACAAACATTTTACAGAGTATTTAAAGAATCAGTTGCATCTTTCCTGCATATTGCTACAGCCAAGTTCCCAGAAATCTGTCAATTTCCAGCTTAGAGACCAGAAACCACTTTCTTTGGAAATGTTTGAAATATGGGTTACTTTTGTACTTTGCTCTTTAATGCAAATGTTTTCCTGATAAAATATCACAGACTTTCTATGAATGCACACAAACGAATGAACTCAAAGCTTTCTTTAGTTCAGGAGGTCTATTATCATGATTGCTTGATGGTTTTACATCTTTGGACTAATAAATATGTAATTTAGTATTCAAAGGAGAGAAATAGCTTTAGCTCTGTGTTGTCAGCCAATATGACATGCATACTTTTGGGTACAGATATGGCACACAAAATAGGCCATCACTTTCCTCTTTGCTACCCCTCTACTTGTAAATACAAGTGTCTAGCTAAACCACATTAATACTGAGTTCTCTACAGTGCTCTGGTGTTTAGGGATAATACCTTGGTGTTCTAAACCTCATCAGAAAGAATACTAAGTCTCACATTCAAAGCCTGAAAATTATCTTAATCTGGATAAATAATTCATCCCAAATTTCACTTGATTTCTTTGTTATATAAATGATACCATTTTCTCTTGACCTGCAATCTTCTCTCCTGGCCTTCAGAGCAGCCACCTGTAGTTCTGCCTCCAGCCTGCCTCCCTGCTCTGTGGGCTGGGTGTGATTCCCTAACCATGGCCCTTCTGGAGCAGAGCGCTGTCCTGCATTCATTTGGCATTCATGCACCCAAGTTCTCCTGCTGTGAGGGTCTCATCACATCACATCATGATATTTCTATGTATAAAGGACAAGGTAATGCTTCTGAAGTTTGTTGCACAAAAGAGGCAAAAGATACAAGCCTCAGTGCATTTTAGCAACACAAATATCCTATAGGGCCTTTATCAGGACTTAGAAACCCTTCAAGACAGACTCTGACTTACAATCCCCCTTTCCCATCCTGACATTTCCAGTTTGGTCACAGCAGTCATGAAATAATTATGACGGGCAGGAGGACTGCTGCAAGAATTGATCTATATTTACATGAGATTCTGTTGCAGAAGAGGAGGTTTTTAGGATTAGAAATCAACTGTACTCACAGTGAAACAAAATCATTTATTGTTTAACCCAGGGATAGCAGAGGGGAAGAAATTTCATAATTATTCTTTAGTTCTAAGCTAAGAAAAATATATACTAATATTGGAATTTATTCTCTCCTCTGCTACATCTTCCCCCATTTGGCTACCTTTTTTTAACATGCCTGTCTTGATGTCAAATATTTTTATTCCTGTCCTATAATATAATTGACAAGAACTTAATCAGAAAACCCCACTTGCTACACTGTATGCATTAATGTATTATATATACACACTCTACATACAGTAATATATTATATAGACAATATATACAATAATAATTGAGTGGCCTTCAGGATTTACAGAAATGCCAACTTCCATCTCATTATTGGCAGCAGTATCTTTTCTACGAGAAGTTATGATGTTGTTTTGCAGCATCCATCTATTTGGTCCTGTGGAGGAAGAAGAAAGGGAGGAGAAATGGACGGGAGACTTTGGGCAGAGTTTCTAGCTGCCAATTATACAAAACATCATTATTTTTGGGATGGTAAAGCCATGGAACTATCCTCTCCGTGGTGCTTGTGGGTATTTGTGCAGATGTCTGACTGCTCTGTTCTGCTTAAGTCTCAGGTAGACACCTTTCACACCCTCCACTAGTCAATACTAATCACAAATGCCATCTGCCAGATGCACAGGTTGCACAGCAGGAAGGGCACTTTCGTCAGAGCTGGCTGAAGTGACACACATCACTCGTGTCTCTGGAAATAAGGAGGCTCAACACCCAGCACTTCCCCTGAGCACAGTAAAACCCTGTGACTCGCTGCAGTAGCTGCCATGTGGTGTTTTGGGCTTCTTGCCAGCCTCAAAGGAGTGGCTTGTCTTCCCAGAACCTTTCCAAGCTTTTGCAGTGGAAGTATCCTCCAATAGTATCTGGTGCTGCTCAGATATGCCACTGACAGAAGTACAAACAGGTATAATGGCGTTTTTGGAACAGGTCTCTGTTTCCATAATTGAGGAGCAGAAGAACTATCTTCAGACAGGATATTTGAAGTTCCTGAACCTTCAACCCGACCTGCAAATAACCTGTGTGACATCTCCTTTTAAAGAATTACCGATGCCTTAGAACAATAAATATAATTTATTAATATATTTGAGACCAGAATTCATAACTTTCATCCAAAGTCCTTTCGACCTTCAGATTTTAATTTTTACCAATTTTACAAGACATTTATATTCCTGCACATTCTTCAGAGAGGTAAGAATGTTTTGTTACGTGCTGTAATTTACAGGATAATTGTTCAACACACCTGTGTTTCCATAATTGTGAGAGTCCAGAATTTCTTGTTTAAAGGCTTAATAACTTAATTTACTGTGATACTGAAATTTTACAGTGCATATTATATGCAACTTTGAAGCACCGCATAAAATATTTATACCATGCCTAGATGTGGCAGCTCCATTCGCGATTACATTTTTATTCCTGTTAATTATAAATCAAACATGCAGTGGTGATTGCTTTTTTTGTTCCCATGGCAAGAATATTTGCAATAAAACTATCTCTGTGCAGAGTCGGTCTGACAGCTCACCAGCACATCAAACTCCAAATTATGAAGACAATTCCCAAAGAAAATGCACAAGATACTATTCTGTGAAGTTTTCAAGGTCTCCTTCAGGGCTACCACTTGACTTTGGCTTTGCATAAATTGTAAAGCTCCATGTGAGTGGTGCTCGTGACAGATAATGGCATCATAACTCTTTATCAGTACTCTTCTGGATCATCCAGTTTTCCTGCTAGAGGCTGCTGCAGGTCAGTCATCAGCAATATTGCCTGTGTTTGTGCAAAGATACTCTGACACATGCAGCAAGCTTTTGGGTGAAGGCTGTGACACTATTCCACTGAAAACTAACCTGCTTGCTTTGCTAAATAAAGTGGGGATTATGAAACCCTCCTGTAGAATAGTAATGCTGACTCTCATTGTGACAGCTCAAACCCAGCCATTCCATCTCTTCCTCTAAGTATCTGAGGGGCATTTAGCCTTGTTAACACATATAAATCATTTTGTTTTGCTATCCTACAAGTTAAGAGTGGTACACTCGTGTAACTTCACAGTCTGTTCTTCAGTTATGACTGATTCAACCTAACAGAACTGCAAACTGCTCTATGAATTATAGAGAATGACAGCTGTGGTAATGCTGGTGTACTTGTTATAAGTCAGCTGAATTCTTCTGCTCTGGCTTCAGTCCTATTTCTCCTTGTTCTAACTGCACATTCTCCATCTTCACACTTGTACAGCTGCAGAAGAAATTGTTTAGTCAGATTTTTTTTTAATAAACTTCTACAAGTGGACCACCCTCTACTCACTGGTGCTGAATATCAAGTACATAATTAATGTAACAGTGCTAAAAGTCTTGGCGGTACACGTATGTAGAAGTGGATGTCATAATTTTAATAGCACACACTGTTTTATGCATCATTGACACTTCAGCTGAAATCCTCATGTTTTAGAGGCCACCTTAAAATTGTGTCCTTTGTGAGGTTGAATGCCCTATTATTTTAGGATATTATTCTATTAGAAAAAATAAACTCCTAAGCTGAATTTCATTAGAAATTCCATTTAATTACATGAATTTTGTTCCTAACTGGAATTTTTTAGTAACTCATTTAATTACTGATATAGATCTCATTTCTTTCTTGGTTTTTTTTTCCAGTAGCAAATTCCACAAACATATTGATTTAAAAAATTCAATTAATGATTTTTACACACAAATCATTCATCAGCAATTCATTATAGGTGTTTGCTACTTCAAAATCAAGATAGCATTTGCTTTGATTAGAAACATGAGTTCTGTACCATAAAACATTTCTGAGCCTTGATAGGATAAGCCACATTCCTAATACCATGTGTCATAAACAGATAGCAAATAAAAAGCTCATTAGTGCTGAAGTGAGACCCTAATGGATTTTTTTCTCCCTAAATACTATTTTAGTGTTACTGTAGGCAAGAGAAAGGGCAGTAAATAGGTGCCTGGCACAGGGGTACTCCTTTCTGTATTCAAAACTCTTTGTCTATTCGGACAATCCAAAGAGCAGTCTCTAGTGAAGCCAGCTCATGATGTAACTACAGTCTCCCCCCCTCCTTTATAGTTTTAAACTGAGGTTTCTAGAGTCCTAAATAACCGTGCAAATGGGAACAGCATTCAACCAAAATCCTCTAATGCAAATCAATGATCAGGGGTGTGTGATTCAGCTTGTTTTAGGAATGGGTTTTAGTCAGGCTCTGAAACAGGATGTATTGACAAAATTCATTGAACCAACTTTGTTCTTCTCAGTCTCTGAAATAAGGAGTTGGCATTGGACTACAGATTTATGAGCAAGTAGCTTTCTGGCAGGTATGACTGCAACAGAATATAAGCATTTATTCTTATAGAGAACAAAAACCCCAAACCCAACAATGAACAGTCTGTATAAAAAGAAAGGAAAGAATAAATAACCATGAATTAAAATTCATCTCCCAGAGGGAGCTAGCTCCTAAAATCCCCTTTAAAACATCAATAAAGGCAATAAAATGCAGTATTAACAGAGTTTTGAGTCCTCAATCCCAAGTTCAATATTAAAGATTTATTTTTATGGAGAAATCTAGGTGTTACTTCTTGATTTGCTAAGTCAATATTTTTACAGACAAAACTACTCAGGAAAAAAAAAAGAGATTAATGAAAAACTCATGCTTGAAAGATTATTTTGAAGTGTCAAATCAAGGAAATTTGCAGGGGAGGCAATCCCAGCTATCTGTGCAAGGAGTGCACCTCAGATAATTTCTGGGATGCAATCAGAATGGAAAGGGTCCAGGAGGACCCCAGGCTACAACTTGTGCTTGTTCTTGTCCCGTATTGATGGTTTTCATTAGATCTCCCTGCCCAGATAGGCTGGGAGATAGAACTCCAAGCCTTCCCCAAGACTTTCCCCTTCCCCTTCCTCCCCCTGCCTATGCTGAACAGCACTGTGGCCCAGGAGAGCATTTTAATAATGTGGATTTTACTGGGGAAAGGGGTATAGAAGTGCTTTAGAACAACAACAACAAAAAGTTAGCATCATCTAGGAGATGTTTCCTATCTGTTGTGCTGCTGCTCAGCATGGGCAGAGCACATGCAGGAGGTGTAAAGCTGCTGTCTTCACTGAGGTCAGTGTGCAGTTAATCAAGAATGTATTCTGTACCTGGGAAACAAAAAAAGACCATGAAAACTGAATTCACTAGTGTTAAAAAGGACTCTTTTACTCTTAGTATGGAATTGTCTTTGCATGAATTTCAGTTGGGAGTTTCTGCAGCTATGCTGTGAAAGGTCAGGACAATGACAACAGCATGGGGCTTTACCCTCTGCTCATGTTTCCAGCTGCAGCCTTTGCCTATCTGCCACATTTATAACACTGAGAAAAGGTGAAACTGTTCTTACACAGCTGAGGGAAGAGTGTTAGCTACAGAAAATGAGGCATTTTGCACAGTGGTCGCATATTATCTTGGGGATTAAATGCTTGAAGGGAAACTTGTACCCCAGGTGTCTGGGTGGGTAGAGAAATGACAGCCACAGTTGTACTGGGTTCCAAGTGCATGTCATTGTGAGAAAACAGGCATGAGTACTGTGACAGCTGCAGCACTGGAAAGCAAAGAAATCTTACAGGCTGGGTGACAAGAGGAACTTCTACTTTCCCTTACAGAGAAGGAAGTCTGTTCTTATGACAATTAATTCCTGGATTTCTAAATAATAACTATATTATAGAAGAGAAAAAAGAATTCTCTTCAATGATTAAGTAATTCACATTTAAAGTATTGAGGGAAATAATAGAATAATAGATTTCTTAGTCAGTTTTGATGGCAATTATTCTGGTGGGAAATAGAGGTGGATTCTCAGCTTTCAGACATGCTCCACTAGGGATTTCAGTGTGACTGTTCCTGGTCCTCCACAATGGACAGCAAAAGACAGGGTTCCAACAAAGTCCTCCAAAGGAATGGTGAGAAGGCTTTGCTTTTAATTGCAAATTCATACATTTAAGTTTCTTCTTTCAGGAAGGCGAGATGCACAATCAAAAAACTTTGTGCTGTCTGGAAAAGGGTAAGTTTCCTAAAGGAGGCTAATGTTAGTGAGGAGAAGACTCACCAGCACAATTCTGTGCCTCTGCTCTGCCCTCACCCCAGGCTTCCATGGGTGTTTTCCACAGCTCTAGGGCACAGTGTCCGTTGATGGCACAGAAGGACAAAGCAGAGTCCAAGCAGAGAAGGATTTGAAGACTGTCTGATCTGCTAAGCCTTGAATAAAAAGGCGACAGAGAACAACCACCAAAATAACCCCAAACTAAGTCAATCAAAGTGTCTTGGCCTCGTAGGAGGTGAGGTATGGGTAAGGGGATAAAAACAGAGCTTACTGGTACTTACCATTGACCAATTTCTTTGCCAACAAGGTAATTTTTACCAGCAATTCCTAAATTTATCATGAGTGTAAAGTGCTGGACCATATTCCTTTCATGGGGACATTTTGTTCTCCCCAGCTCTGGCTGTCAGTCACATTTTGGCGAAGCTGTTTCTTCTAACTCCCTTTCAGAAAGCTAAAGCCCTAGCAACAGCCATTAGAGCAATGTGTGTCAGCACTTGAGAAAGGAGGACACATGTGAGCTCTTTGGCTCATATTTAGAAGTCACTTCAGCCCCCAAAAACCTCTTGTCATCCTACTCAGTGAGTCTGACCTCCTGCCACCCTGGTCAGCACATCTTGTCCTTTCCTATAGCAGGTCCATCCTCTTTTACATAAAACAAGGATCTGCAGTGCCAGGCTCTGCAGCACCACAGGCACTGTACAGCCAAAGCTGCTCATCTCTGCAGCCCCCCATGCACATCTCAGAGCCTGCATTCCAGACCCTCTGAACAGGAGGCTAAGAGATAAAACAATGCCTGGGAGAACAGGCAGCACACAGAGGCTGGTGTAATTTGTATGACTGTAAACACAGGAGTCTATTTTTCACACATTGCACAGAACAAATCCCTGAAAGGCAATGAAAACAAACACCTCCAAATAGCATTTTTGTTCTGTGTGGAAACATCTCCATTGCAGCTATTTTGAGATATGAAACCATCAGCAATAATTTTTTTCAAAGAAAGAGCTTTTCAGATTAATGCGATTTTGTCCACAAGCTCAGAAAAAGGAGGCAGAGATCAGACACTTTTCCTCAGTACAATATTCAGTGCCTATTAGTAAAACAAAATTAGTTGTCCCATGATTTTGCCATTTGCGTTATTTCACCTCAGAGGAACGCATCCCCTGGATTTTTCTGTAGCACCCTTTTTTCCTACAGTATTGATGAATCAGACAGCAGTAATGAAGACTGGACAGAGGATGAACTGGAATGCCTGTCCTTCCAAGGACCTTGACATTCCCATTAAAAGCAGTGGCCTGCTCTAATATGTGTCATAGCCTCATACTCTTCTGAGTTTTGCATCTGCTACCCAGGCCTGTTCCTCCATCTATGAACAAAATTCATTTTCAACTGCAAAGTCTGAGTAGCAGACAGGGACATCAGAGCTTTGCAGTGGAAAGAGAATCTTATTCATAGATGATTGAATTAGCAAAGTAAAATGCCAAGGCAGTGTTTGATTATCTACCTGAAATCATCCAGCCAATACTGTTCTTAGTGCCAGCCTATATGAAACAGAGGATCTGAGAGGGCAACAGAAAACTGGCAATCTAGGGAAGAAACAATTTTTGCTATCTGATGCATGACACCTTGTTACACAGAGGAATAATGCCTTTTCTGAGGAGGGACTTTCTAACAAAGGTAATGGCCTATTTCAACTTGCCTTTACAAAGAAGAGGCATTGCTGGAATGGAAGGTACTTGTCAATTTGTGTTTATCCTCTGGAAGTTTACCCCAGGCAACAAGTTTCCTTGGTGCTTACCATGAGCTTCCCTTTTGTAGTACAGTTATTGACACCCATAATCCTAACACAGCACTTTCAGAATTACTCCAGGCCTATTATTTTTTTTAATGACGTATGCAAGGTATACAAGAAGATTTACAACACTAGAACTTAAAAGTTCTGTACTCAAGAATTGCTGTCCACTGCATATCACCAGAATGTAAATTGCAAATCTGGAAAAGTAAATGAAATCTCAAAATATGTGAGTTTTCAAAAGATGCCATGAGAAAAATTGAAGGAAACTGATTAACTGCAGACATATGAAAATGCAAAGCTCTCCTCTACTGAAAGAAAAATAATTCAGTTCTTTCCATCCTTTTATACTGTGTGGCTTTAATAAACTCCAGGAAGCTGTTGGGGAGGGGGAACTATCCATATGCCCACACAGCTTCAAGCTTATCTTTCTTTAAAATAATGAATTGCTTTAAATCCATCCCCTACAGCATGACCCAGCTACCCAGTAACAAGGTAGGAGACTGAGTGGGTTTCCTGTGCTTGATTGCTTCTTAATCATATTCTGTGCACAAAATGCCTTCAGAAATCTATTTTACTTTGTATTGTATTCTCTGTTCAGAATGAGAATTCATTCAGCACCAAATTAGTACCTGAGCATATCAGAGTCACAAAGCCCCCTGTATATAGTAGTGCAGACATACAAAGCAAAAAAAACCAATCTACATATTTTGAATGTTAAGTCCCATATATGAATCTGGAACAAAAAGTCATTCATTATGTTGTTTCAGAAGAAAAAGTAGAAACTTACCTTTCTAGGTTACTAATTCTTTGAAAAAGGGAAAAAAATCCAAATTCATTACCTCATATATCCTCTATTTGTATGGTTACAGTTTTAACTCTTAAACTGTGGCTTTTTCAAGAACAAATGTGAAGCATCAATCATCTGGCAGTTAGCTATGGAAATCTTCCCCAAATTAAACACTTAGGGTAAGATAGATACATCTCATCTGTGTAAATGTATGCAGGACACCAGCTGATTTAGGAGTGTTACTTTTCACAATATACCATTCAAACAGTATTTCTTAGATATTATTGAGTGGCATTAATTTGCTTAAGAACTTGACTTCCCTCAAGATCATCATAAAAAGCATCATTTCTGTTGCAAGAGGCATAGTACACCATTGTTAGAGTTTTCTTTTACTTTGCTAGTTGAAGTAGTTCTACAATTCTCTGGTGTTCTACAATTATTTTACTTTTGTTTCTATTTAATTTATTTTGCTCTCAAATTTCAATTAGATTTGCCTTGCTTGCATTGAAGATGCCGATAATAGCTCATAGACTGGAAGAAGTAGACAGGCACACGAACTGCTTTCTAAACAGAATACAGCCCATCCCAGAGTGACAGCATGTGGGTTATATCACTGTTCCACAGAAAAATGGAAATGTATGAGCTGTGCCTGGCATCATAAAACCTGGCTCTTAGAATGGCATACGAGTATATCCTTTAATTCTGATTTTGGTCAAAAGGTATACACCAGAGAGAGAGAGAGAGAGAGTCACAAAAGCCTGAGCTGTAAGTACAATCCTAGGAGTTTTCTCTGTAAAACCACTTCATCCCACTGCTTTTCCCAGCAGGAACCAAGCAGAAACAAGAGAAGACAGGTCACCTCTTGCCCCAGGGCTGCTGTTCTTCCTTTCTTGTGATAAACACCTGAAGGCCTCCAGTGGCCATCCTGACAGGGCAGGGCTTTAACAACAAATCATGTCACTCTGCTTAAGGGAGCTCAAAAGATTAAGGAGGAATAAGAGTTGGAGGACAGAAGGGAGGAAAACGTTTTCAAGAGGGAAATACCTGCCTGGGTGGGGAGGAGGGCACGGGAGCAGTTGTTGAGATGCTCCTGTACAGCTCTAGTTTGGAGGATATTCATGGGTATGGGAGGGATGCACATGGCACAGATGCTTTACATGCTTGTAGTCCTTTTGTTAAAAACCAGAATTCAGAATTGCTGAGTGTCTTTCAGGTTCACAGGATATTTTCGTTAGCTTCTGTTTTTCCTATGAGACTATGAACAGCTTATAGGAGTTTTAAACTGAGATAAGCAGGACTTAGATGTAGAGAAAGTATCAAATTAACCTGAGCAAAAGCAAAGATTACACTTTAGATGGAGGAGAAAAGTGTCATAAAAATATATCTGTATATGTGTGTGTGGTGCATGTATCTGTATGTACAGATATATGCACAACCAAATTCATTTTATAAGCCCTACAGTGAGTCTGGGAGGTTAAAAACACTTCATTCTCATCCCAAAAAGCAGTCTAGGAGCTGTGGATGTCATTTGCCCATCCTACTCAATATGGACTCAGTGATGATATCTGTGTTATCAACATAAAACAGCAGCATGCACGATTAAAATAAACAAAAAACCCCTAAAAGAACAACCTAACCCACCGAATGATTATATTCTGGAAAGAATGAGGAATGAAGGCAAACCTAATGCAAGGAGCATGCTTGACTATAACAAAAACAACTTCCAGGTTTCCTCATGGATTTTATTTTAATAATAAATTTAATAATTTGTAGCCTCTGATTTCTCATGTCAATTTCCTTATTGTCCTAAGGAGTTCCTGCACATAACTGACTCATCTCAAGATATATCTTTGTGTCAGCTGTCTGATCTCACTCACTGAGATGGCAAGGGCCAACTTAAACTTACAAATTCTTGCCACTGCCCTTATCTGTGGCCACCTTCTTCTGTGTTGTGGTTTGTTGTCCCTTTGATTTTCTGGCTACAGTCCAGCTTCTCAAACATTCACTAAACACAATAAAAGCATGACTTCATGTAATTTCACATGGGGAGGAGGTAATCTTTGACATCAAGGTCTATATATATATATATATATATATATATATATATATATATATATATATATATATATATATATATATATATATAACTAAATGCTCTCAGTTGCCATAGAAAAGGCATGTTAAACATGTTAATTATTAACTAAAGTGCAACACTTGTGCTGAAACATTCCCTTCTCACACCATGCTTTAAAAATAAACATAACTGTATACAGTACAAAGTGTTCAAGACACACACTGATCCCTAGTTATTATAAATATGCAAAATTTGACAGTCAAGTATGGCCAAGGAGTCTGAAGGTCTTAAACCCTCTTACATATTCAACAGAGGCACTTCCGCTAAGTTGCTGCATGAACTGAAGCCGGGGCTTGGATTTTCTGCTTGTCATGTCCTCTCACTATGCTAGGCAGTTAAGTGGGCACTCTGCTAAGAAAGATTTCTGCATGGAGTCAGTGAGGTTCCTCTTGGACTACAAATTCCCACCAGCATTCAGTCTAGAAGGCTTCTTCTTGCTGACCTTCTACATCTGCCTCAAAAGCCCTGTGATGGAAAAGCAAAGTGATTTGCAGAGCAAGTGGGGGCAGTAAGAGTGCATGGGACTTCAGCCAGTCAGCAGCTGTCCCCTGATGGCAGTAAGGTGTTTTGGGGAGTGTTGTAAAGCAGACCTCACAACATCTGATGCTGTCTTGTGAGAAATCCATAATGCATTTTATTGGATTTTAAAACCTTTGTTGTTTCTCATAGAATTCTTATAGTCTCAATAAATACATCTACTAATGGTGTTGCACCTTTATTTCATATATTAATACAAAAGCACAGCAAATTAAAAATTTTATTAGACGATACATCCTTTACTCCTGAATTACCAACAAAAATATAAGGACACTCTGGAATGCTGAGTTTTAATGAGATAATAAAAAATATTCAGGTTGCATTAGCCATTCCAATATTACAGCAATGAAAGCCAAACAACCTCCACTAACTTTTATAGAATGTATAACTTTTATGTAATGTATCAGGTGATATGCAGCCAAAACACCAACAGAGGACTGTTTTTTCAAAGAGTGCACACTCAGACTGAACCCCTGATTGACATTTTAACAGTACCAGTCAGAAGAAACCAAAGGAATTGTGCTAAAGCTCACCAAAAAGATTCCCACTATGTTTTCTGCAAGTTTGTATTTATTACTGAAACCCTTCCACATTTAAATATTCTAACACCCCCTGAAATAATGCCAAATCTTTTGAAATCATATTGGGATCCTTTCTTACAAATCTTTGCTGGTGAGGAGGAACAGCATACGAGCCTCTGGTCATCATGGCAATGGCATCAGTCTGGTTCTGTGGGACGTGGCCATTTTCTAAAGTTCACAGATAACTGAACTCAAAGTAGCATTCACATGGGAACAGCAGTGGCTTCCAGGATCTGAAACAACAGACTTTCAAACTGTAAAATATTTTTCTGCAGAGAAAAGCTTTTAGGATCTGGGACTGAATGCAAGCTGCTGTTGTCCTTGGAGAGGCATATTATGGAGTGGAGGAGGAGGAAATGTTTCCTGTTTGGAGAAAAAAAAACTGTATCTATTCATCTGCAGCTGCACTTACTCACAAAACTAGATTACCTGCCAATAAGATAAATTCATGGACTGGTGTGCTGAGAGAAAAGGCAGTAGCATAAAATCCAAGATAAAAGCATGATATTAAAAGCATGATATTAGAAGGAAAATGCTGTAAATGACATGGCTCTGAAATCTGCTGTATTTGGACAATGTCTTTTAGTAGCAAAGCCACACTTTTATGTAGGAACTTGTGTCCATGCTTTCAAAGCTCCACAACTAGGAGCCAGATGAAGAGGTCTCAGCTTGGTAATTGGGCAAATGTCCTGGCTTCAGCTGAGATAGAGTTAGTTTTCTTCCTAGTAGTTGGTATAGTGCTTGTTTTTGGATTCAGTATGAGAATAATGTCGGTATCACACTGACGGTTGAAGTTTTTTGCTAAATAGTGTTTATACTAACTAAAGAAATAATAATAATTATTATTATTATTATTATTATTGCCACCTTTTTGCAATTATTAAGCTGTTCTTGTCTCAATCCATAGTTTTAACCTCTTCCTGATTCTTCTCCAAATCCCACTGGGGGTGGGTGGGGAGCTGAGCAAGTGTTTGTGAGGGGCTTAGCTGCTGGCTGTGGTTGAACCAAAACAGTATAGATTTAAAATACTGGGGAAGGAGTCAGTAAAACAAGCTGGGGTATACAGGCTCCACTCAGGCAGAAAACCTTTTGTACACTTAAATCCTGTGTAAAATATTATCATTTAAGAGATCTAAACTCCACAGCAGCATCTGTCATGCTTTGGCATGTTCTTGTGTTAACAAGAAGAGCCACACAACTCCCCTCAACCATCCATTTAACAAAGTGCTGGATAATATATTAAAAATTATAAAAAAAGCTGTTCTGTTGTGAAGGTGGAGGAAGAGCAGATCCTTCAGTAAATGCTAATTGTCCCAAAGAAACTCTTTCTAGTGTCTCAAGGCAGGAAAGTTTACGACAGGTATAGTAAAAACTGGCAGGAGGCACTTTATTTCATGTTTCCATCTGCCAGTTATATTTAATGAAATGGAAGATTGTCCTTTCACCCCATAAATTCATCTTTTTTACTGCAGAAATTTTACGTTAAATACTAATAACATTGTTTCAGGGGATCAACCAAAGGACAAAACTGGCAATTAAAGAGCTCCAATTATATCATAATTTTCTGTCAACTTATTTCAACAGATTACTGAATTTCTATTGAAATGGGGTTCTGAAAGGGCTTAGAAATGTTTTAAGCATATGTTCCAGGGCTACAGTTCCAGCACTGAATACTAATATCCCAGTTTGAGATGTGCGCTCTCATGTGTCACAGATATCATAGTTTCTGTTCATTTTCCATGAATTATTGAAATGAAGAATTATTTCCTGTTTTCTTTATCGAATCAACACTTACTACCAGCAGAGCTGGAAGGAGTAAAATCCAGGAAATGTGCTGCAGTAGATAAGAATTGAAAGCAGTGTTTTGGGGATGGTACCTGTATTTACATATTTGTATTTTATTAAGCAATTGAAAGAGCCTGCCCGTGTTGTATAATTCATGCATCATAAACAAACACAAACCCGATAACTGGAAGCAAAGGCTCACACAGAAGCAACAATTCATACTCTCCCTGCTGTAACTGTCTGGGTAATTCTCCACTCTGTCTTGCAAAATTCCCACTACCCAACCCTTTTAAGGATTGTTTCAGCTCATTGGGAAATACTATACAAAGTCTTCTTAGGTTCAAGAAGTAAAAACAAGGTATGAGAGTGCATATAAATTCAAAAGTTTAAATTTAATCTTAGGAATTTGATTTGTGTACTGCATGGATTTCTGAATAGCAGGAATATGAGGGAAAAAGTAGTGACTAATGTCAGTTTAATAGCCAGAGTAAATCAGATTGTATACAGGTCCAGAGGCATTATGTAGCTATTTAAAGGTGTTCGTGGCTTTATATCACCTGCCAGCGACTTAAAAAGGCAGCCCAAAGCTAAGAGTCTAAACCAATATGTAGCCATGTAAATCAGTTCCTTTCCCAGCTTAAGGCATATTGAAGAATATGGATGTATCTGTGCAGATTTATGTAAAAATATGAAGAACAAAGAGAGTTCAGAACAAAACCTTGCCCTTTGCATGCTGCTCTTGTAGGGGACAGCATAGAAGGTGCCAAGAGGTAACAGCTGTTGATCAAGTAGTCCAATACCTGCTTGGGAGCTCCTGTGAGATGTGATGAGCTCAGAATGGGGTTTTGGATGGGGATGGACTTAAATCAGCCTGGAGCATTCCACAGCTCACTCCAATAAGTACCAGAGTTTTTGAGCTCTCCATATTTTTAATACCTAGGCAAAATAAATTAAAATGTATTTTCAATTAAAAAACCCAAGCCAAACAAAATCTCTCTTTTTCCTTTAACACAGATTTAATGCAAATTAGTTTTGATATTACACGTGAGCTGTCTATGACAGATTGCATATACTTCGAGAAAAATTACATTGAAAATACCCAAATCTTCAGTCAAAATTTCAGAAGGCATCAAGCTGGTGAAGAGCCAAGCTTAGAACCTGAAAGCAAAGCATATAAAGGTGATAAAATGTTTTTTAACAACAGCTTTCCTTTCTAACAGTTGTCTTTGTTTCAGTTATTTAGTTTAGATCAATGTTATAGCTACACCATATGACATCCAGAAAAAAAGGGGAAAGACAATTTGTTTTCCTCTCCCAACCTACCAATGAAAACAAGATACTGGAAAGTGAAATATACTAACTAAAATTCTGAAAGTTGTGGGAACAGGGATAAAAGGCCTCTGCTCACTAAACAGCAATAATATCTATTTAATAAACAAAAATAATTTACTGTAAAACATGGCCTGATATACAGGAAAATAGATTTATCCCCTATATTTATTGTAATAAACTTTTAGCTGTGCTAATAATTTTCATACTGCAAAACTAAATAAGCCTTTTTTCTTTTTTTCCAATGAGTATGAGCAACTAAATATCCCAGATCACAATCTTATCCAGACAATCCAGATTAAATGAAATATGCATGTTGATGAGAATAATTTCTAACAGTCTCTGGAAGCAAGAAGTATTTTTTCCAGGCTGGTCTATATCAGGATAAGAAAGCTTCCTCTCAGATTTTCAGTATAGTAGGCGTGACATGCAGAATCTGTACTCCCTTCATTTTTTTCTACAGCCAGTATTTTTGAAAGCAGGTTTGTTTCAAATGCTCTCTATGTCTCAGTTTTCTCTTTCTCTAAAAATATAATTCCCATTTTTCTCACCCCTAATTTACAAAATCTGACACACCATTTTGCATTCATTCATAACACAGCATGACAAAGAACTGCCAGCAGGAAACAAGGATCAAGGTCTTGACTTTTCTCAAGTTAGCTAAAAGTGAATATTTCATTCTCTCACTCCAAAAAACCCCAAGTGTATGCTACATATTTTCCAAGGACACCAAAATATTTTATTATGTATTTTAGACAGCTATAAATATATTTTACTTTCCAAAATCAGTGGATGTTTCTTCTCCTAAAACCATCCTGGGCTCTTGGTTAAGTCTATATTCAGATGTTCTTCAAAGAACTCCTTTGATTCCCCTTTTTAGAAAAGAAAACTTATTACAGAGTAAATGTTTGTCCCAGTTTCTACATTTAAGTGAGAATTGTGTTTGAGTACAAGAATCCATTCTAATACAACCTAGCAATTTGTGTTTCAGGGGATATTTTTGAACGTTTTTATTACATTTGCATAAAGAAGCTGGGCCAGCTTTACAAACCTTAGGGCTTTGGAAGGCAAAAATAAACATGACTAGTGGAGACAGAAAATGCCTTTCTCTGAAGAACTAGATAACACCTAAAGTTTGACTCATATCTCATAATCCAGGGGTGCATAGAGAAACTTCAATTAAACCTTCCCCTTGCCCACACAAGGGTGACACCACAGCTAATCCTGCACATGGTCTGACACTACTGGCACAGACAGCTGCCACAGGCACACTGGTTAGGTGGGAAAAGTCCATGTCACACCAGTAAACCCCAGGGCCTTTGCTCCAGACTGGGGAGCATCACACATAATCTTAGCCCAGCGAAAAGACCTCAATGAAATGATTGCTCAGACTCAATGCTCTCAAGCATTTTGCCGTTTCTGTGCAACAGGAACTAATGAGGCCAGATTTTGGGTCATATAAAGCTTATAATAAAAGAACAAATCTTGAAGGTTTTCTCACAAAAGCCCAATTTACCTGAGAGCTTTTTTGTGCAAAAATAGTTATTTATTAATATTCTACAGCAGGGAGTTTGAGTTATATGCAATCTTTGCAACCAGAACTCATTTATTTTTCACAGAGTGAAGAGAAATCTAAAGAAATTCTCCAGTGACTCTACTGGGCTTGGCTAGAAATGCAGAATTGACTTTACCAAGTATGTTTCTGTAATAGAACTAAAGAGGACGTTTGAAATTAAACTGGTCCCAAAAACCTAATTTCAGACAGCCTGTAAGTCTTTCCTTGCAAAGTCTAATAATTCTCCTGTCTCTTTTTAATACAGCTTTTGTGTGCAGATTCAAACTGTCTCCTGAGCATAAGGAGCAATGTTCGATTTGTAGCATCTGAATATTCACTTCTCCATATCCCAAACACCTGTGCAACTCAAATCATCATTTCTCACAGGGATGTGAGAGGGGGGTGTCTTGGCAGAGTTTGTGGGATAAATGGACACTTGAACACATTGCACCAGTGCTGTTAAGATCTTGACTTCCTAAGTGCTGAGCTAACACAAACTGATAACACTGCCACTTTATCACTTGGCAGCATCTGCACACTTAATGTTCCACAATGCCATGAATGATGATACCTGCTACCAAAAATAACATTCACACAACCAGCCACGAAGACAACACATTTGTACTCCCTGCCCCTGACAATCCAAATGTGGTTTTGAATATTTCCCAACCTTGGAACCAAGTCTTGCTGTGCAGCCCTCTTTCTGTTTCGTGTTATCAGCCGGTGCCAAGCCAGAAGTCACTGCTGATCTACTGTGCTATTTGTCTGGTGAAATGTGGTCCTGGGCAATCCCTTAGGATGGGTGACTGCAGGCTACCAGGGTTCTCAGAGAGCTTTAATATGTGAATTTACTTCATTTCCTGACCTGGGTGCCCAGGCTGCTTCCGACCCAAACAACATGTTCTCATACACAGCTTCCCTAAGGTCCAAGGCTGATAACAGAGAGACATCTCAGCAGCACAGAAAACCTGGATTTGCAGCTCAACAGCATTTTTTTTTTTTTTTCATTTTCCAGGGTTAAGTTTCAACCTCAGCTGGCTCAGACTCCCAGATCTAACCCACAGCATCAGGAAGCCAGCAGGCTGGAAAACAGACTCTGAATAGGAACCTTGTATTATTTTCCTCCTTTCCAAGCTCATGCAGATGGATGCAGTCCATTTGTTTACACAACAGGGCTTCTTAATCCAGGAAGCATTAAGTCATTCCTGCTTCACCTTCAAGCTGTAGAAGCTTGGCCCAATTTGTTTGGTCTAGTTTTGTTTTTTAATTTACTTTATGAGTTAACAGATTCTGCATGTAGGCTTTACAGCATCTCATTATTAGAGGTACATAGAAGTAATACATCCATAAACACAATTTTAATGTATTATCATCAAACCACAGGCAGCTTTGTAGTAAGTCATACAAAAAACCCAAAAAGCTAAATGCCAGTGTTATATTGTTAATGAGAAAGACAATCACTTTTCCTTTTCCAATTTTTCTCTTTTTTGAAGGATTAATATACTAGAATGAACTGAAACACCCCTCTAGGTAGTTAGTAGGTTGTGAGAAAACAAAAAAGCACTATGAAAACATTAGCTTAAGCAAATAATATTTATAACACAGATGAAAAGTTGTTTTAATTTCTTATACCCAGGAATAATATTGCTGGTCCTCATTTTTGGACAGAAAAATAGAAACATGTGGCTTCTCAGGATAGAAGAAAAAGAGGACTCTTCCAAATACAATATTCATTTCAGTTCTAGCCATACCAAATAATAGTAAGTGATTTATTGTCAGTTTGATTTATGGCATGAGCAAGGTCCTGCCAAATTACCAGTTCCTTGAACTGCAGTTTCCATTCAGCTCCTCCACAGTTCACAGGAAAGTATAGCTCAAAAGATGTGATATGGTGCCTAAAGGGACTTGGTGTAAGAGAAACCAGGAGATAGCAGAGAGCAATCTGCTAAGGAAGAAAAAATGTAGCTTGGCAGGAAATGCCCGGAAAATGTGAAGCAAAGGAAGACTGAATCAGACTGGAAGCCAAGGCTGTTATTTATGAAATCAAGCCTAAATTACTGCATAATGTTGTGTCTTCCCAACCAAAGGAACAGCACACGCAAGGAAACTTGAACAAAATAACCTTGCTGCTCTGTTAGAGACTTTCTCTCCTGAATCACCTACTATCCTGAGCTGGTGGGTAACCTGGGGTATTAAACACACACCCATGTGTTGTAATTTAGAGCTATAGTTACATTCCTTTCAAGATTTATCACTCTTTGATGGGAGAAGGATCTGCAATTAAAATCCATGTCAACAACCAGAAGTCAAGTGCTAGGATAAGGTTACCTAGATAGAAGAAAACATCTGCTCTATGCACTTTACAGAACATAATGACACAATGTCTTTGAGAAACAACTGTTTCACTTTAATTTTAGAAAATCAAAGAAGTAATGATGACTGAAAAGATGTAGCATGATTTATTACACAAAGACAGGAAAGAAGAAATTGTTTCTAAGGCAGCATTAGGACAAAATTTTGCCTGAAGTCCATGATCCACTTTCACAAACTTATGTTGTGAAAACATATTCAAAAGTAAATAAATGTTTATGTGGTGTTTGGAACCTGAGCAGGTAAAAACTGATAAACAAGGACTATATTGCCAATATTTAAATCTTGATAAATCTTACAATCAAGATGCCAGGGGTCCTAATTATAAATAATTTTAGTCCACTTTCATGTAGCAGCCAGAAAGAAACTGCAAGCAAATCTGGTTTCTAATTGCATAAGCACATTTTTGTTGTTGTGCTGCTTGAAGTCATCAGTGAGGTTATGAGAACACTTGGCAGTTCTAAGTTGTGTTCCTGCAAGAGTAAAAAAGGTGGCAGAAGCCACTCAGCAGAAGTGACAATGGCAGCAGATTGGGAACCCTGTTAGAGCAGGTCCAGAGGAGGGCCATGAAGATAAACTGAGGGCTGGAACACCTCTCCTGTGAGGACAGGCTGGGACTGCTGGGGCTGGGCTGTTCAGCCTGGAGAAGAGAAGGCGCTGGGGGCATTTTGGAGCAGCCTTCCAGTACCTAAATAAGGCCTCTAAAAAGGGAAAGAGAGACTTTTTACACAGGCATATAGTGCTAAGATAAAGGGTTAAGGCTTTAAACTCAAAAAGGGCGGTTTAGAAAGATATTAGGAAGAAATTCTTTACTGTGAGGGTGGTGAGGCAATGGAACAGGTTGCCCAGAGTTGTCAGTACCTCCTCCCTGGAAATTTCAAGGGTGTCTGAATAACCTGGGCTAGTAGGAAGTGTCCCTATCCCTGTCCTGGGCTTTGGAACTAGATGATCTTTAAGGTTTCTTTCAATCCCAACCCTTCCATAATCATATGAACCCAAAATCAGGAACAAACCCAGACACAGCTCTCTATGCTAAGCTAATAGCCCAATGTAGACATACCCATGGTGGTTCAGCTGGAGTTGAACAAACAGTGCTTCCCTGACAGATAACATAAACTGGCAAAGGATCTGACAGAAAGTGCAGCAGCAGCATCTGCCTTCCCTTGAACTAAATTTACAAATGGTTTCCCATTTCCTCACTGTGCATGTAATTTACAACCCCAACAACTTTGTCCCTCTTACCCTACTTCTTTTTTTTTCTTTTCGTTTTTGTTTTTTTTCTCTGCAGGTAAGGAATGAGTTGTCCATTTCCTTTTTCAGTTTTTGGTTCCCTCATTCCCTTCTTGCACCATAATTTAGCTGTGATTTATTTTGCCATCCTGTTCCAAACAGGTGTCTGTTTTCTGGCTGCCCCTGCAAATGTAGCTCCAGAGACAGATGGTAATAGTTAGCTGCCTTCTGCACCTGCATGGATGAGAGCAGATCTGAAGAACCTCTGCTGTATGTTGAGTAGCTCACAGCAATATTTAGATGACCCTGTGGTTAAAATAAGTAGCCAACTGTATCTGGATTGGCACTGAAACTGTGGTGATCATTAGCTGAGCTGAATTTAAGGCAGAAAATGGGTTCGGGAGACTAAGATAAAGGCAGAACAATTTGGCACATCATCAGGCAAAAGGGCACCTCAGGAACGACAGCATGAACGAACAATACCTGCCCACATCCTTTCTGTCACGTTACAGGCTCTCTTGCTGCAATCACACAAATAAACTCTTTTACTGTATTTCAGACCAAGCCCAGCTGTCAAGATTCAGTTAAGGGTTTGGGGACTTCTTAATGAAGTACAGTAAAGCAGTCTTAATTTTCCAAACATGAAACAGCTTCAATTGTGTACTGGACCAATCTAAGCTATAAGGTTCTGACCTAGGATAAGGAAGGTGTGGAAGAGAGATTTGAACCCTGAGGTTTTTGAAAGAGGTAATCAGCCTGAGAACTAGTGAGCTAAAAAGAGAGGGGGAGAGAGAAAAGAGAGAGAAAGAGAGTTGAGGACCAAAAGGGGAACTAAGAAACATTCTTCAAATCCATACAGCATGAATGTGGGAGACAGTTACTGAAAGAAACAAATAAGAGGTTGGATGGGGCTTTGAGCCACCTAAAAAAGCACAAACAAAAACAAAACAAAAAAAAACCCCAACAAACAAACAAAAAAAACCCACCTAACCAAACAAAAAACAAACAAACAAAAAAAAACCCAAAAAAAACACCAAAAAACAAAACCAAAGAGAACCACAAACCAAAACAAACAAAAAAAATCAATGAACAGTAAGAAAAATCTGGAAACCATCATTAGAAATTTCAGTCCGAGGAAAAGCTGTTTGCTGTTCACTGGAAAACAGGTTCATTTATTCAAAAGCTGTTTCTAGACATGTTTTGAGACACAAACTGAAGCAACATGTTTGTCTCTGATTGGTGCAGATCAACAGCTGTTCTAGGCACCAGATCAGGTATTCAGCTGCACAGCAGAAAAGTCAGTTTGAAAGGGTTGGGACAGTCCCATCCCTAAACCAGATCAACGAGGTTCACAGGAGAAGACTCCTACCTTCACAGGCACTTTTTTCTCCAGGGAAGCCTTTGCCAGCTCTTCTGTGCTGAACATTCAGGAGGGTAATTTCTTGGGATTTCTGCTCCTGGATGATTTTTACCATGTTGTAGAGCTACCTGGGAGCTAGCAGCAATGTTGGGTACCCCACTGAGTTCTCAAAGTCAATGATTAGAGGCTTCAGGTACTTTTCCTGGAGGAATAATAAGACATCAGCAGCTCTCTGCACAGCATGAAGGACACCTCCTCTCTGGCACATAATTTTTTGTAATTAAAAAGAAGAATGCAGCATAAAAAAACCCCCAAACTGTCAAATAAATAAAAATATATTATCTTTCTAAGACACTACAAAACACCAGTAGCATACACTGGCAAAAGTGTGCACAGATTCATTAATGCAGGGTTGAACTTTATATTTCAAAGGGCAATTCCATAAAAGCAGGTACTTTCTCCTGACTGCTACACTTTAGAAATTCACTGCCAAAGTAATCACTCTTTAGATTTGAGACTCGTATTATTCAGTGGGAGAAAATAAATCTCTCTAAGAGTCCTGTTAGCAGAGAGGAATTAAAACTCTTTAGAGGCATTACTGATTTCAATATTAATAACGTTATTCCGCAAATCTATTTTTTGAATAATTTTCTGAATCTGTGATCAAAATTTTAAGTCAGGTATTTCTTTTCAGACCCCACAGTTTTCTAATTCCTGGGAGAGAAGACTCTAATAACATTTCCTCAAGTCCCTGTTAAGAATCTCTTCACGTACAGAAAATAGAAGTGCCTTGTAAAGACTGATAGGCTTAAGTAGTTTTCCAACTCTAACAGAATATTATTTAAGACTTTCTTATCTTGAAATTACTCTATATTATAGAAAATCTGAAAACTCATCACTGCAATTCTATTCTATTTTGGTGGAAACAGGCAATTTCACTCAAAATTTTCTCATACACTTTAAAAGCTATGCATTTTTTCCACTTTTGTTGTATGTAAAATTAATGGTAATTTTTAACCTGCTGATCAGTTTGTTGACACATTTGCAGTGTAGGACTCCTGCTTTGGGGGTTTTCTAATGCTATTTTTATGCCAAAACGCATGGCTTGAGGGTAGACACTGCCCAAGAGTGATTTGATCCTCATGGAATTTATGAAAAATGTTATTGGAAAGGACAGGATACTAATACATTATAAGAATCCGTATAGACTGGGAATAGAACTGGTAAAATATGTTAAGTCTCAGACTCTTGGGAAAGGACTAAAGGCAAAACAATTTATTCCTTTTAATCATTAAGAAACTATTTGAAATATTTTTTTTTCTCTTTTCCCTTGTGCTGCCAAGAAATCTTGTGATGCTATACAGCAAACTAAATCTGGGGATTCATGTTTTGGTGGGAAATACACAGCTATGAGCCAGATCATGCATTTGGTCATGGGTCAAACCAAAGGACTATTTTGCCAAGTGCCTCTTGGAAATTGTCAGCAGATCCTTTTGGAAGGACTATGAGGGTGAGTGAAACGGCCTGTCCAGGAATCTGGAAATGTCTCTTTAAGAGCCATCCCTATTAATGTGACTAATTTCATAGACCTTTGAATAAACTGGTCTCAAGTGGAGAGTAGCTTTTTATTTTTCATTGTGGGAAATTCTAAATAATGCTTATTATATATTAAGATAATACTAAGATAGTAATTGTTATATATCTGCAATAACTCCCCTTATCTCTAAGTCTGTATTGTTATGCCTTATCTGTGTGTGACTGACATAAAATGGTCAAATGCAGTTTTTAGCTTTGTAGCATTTGCTTCAATTTTGGATTAGCAGGCACTATAAAGGTGTGTGTGATTGTCCCTCTTTTGCAGGGCTACTCATATAAGAGAAGAGCAAACAGCTCATCAGTAATTGTCAAAAGAGGTGCAGAGTGGAGAGGAATAAAGTTGTAATGAAACTTGGAAGAGTCCTTACCTTCCAGAAAGCAGTTCTTCCAAGGACTATTTTCGTCTTCTCCCTGAGCATTATACACTCTTTTTTCCCCTCTTCCAGATCATAATCATGAAGATCTGTACGCCACAGATTCAACGCTCACAAGAAGGAAGGATAAAGCAGAATAAATTGTTTATTCCCCCTGTTTCAAAGTGCAGAAGGGAGGCTGGACCATAAGCCAGAGGCACACTTGCCAGACTTTAATACTTAAAGGAGCCAAGGGACATTAGAGACCCTGACACATGCCTCTACCCCTTCCCTCCCCACAGGCTTCTCCTGGCCAAGGGACACATCCCCACCTGCTCCAGATGAGATCTTACCAGCAATCAGTCTTGTCTCCCCACTACTACAGCCCCTTCCTCAGCCAATGGGCTCCTGAATCCCAGTTACCCCTATTCCTCTCTCCAGTTATCACTATGTTTCAGCTATAAGGGAAACCATTACTCTGAAAAATGAGGCACTAGAGTTGGGGGAGAGCACTTAAAATGCTATAAAGTGTTTGGACATAACACAGACCAAAATACATTTTTCCCATGGTGCTTTCAGCCCAAAGATTACTTTTGGCTGAAACAATATCAAATGAATCTATTCAGCTCATATCTGCAGAGCTGCTCCAGGCTGACATTGGTAGGACCAGAAGCAAAACTCAGGGCCATAATGTTTATTTTTCTGGCTGAAATTATTAATGATTTAGAAACAAGTCTATCATAGGCAGAGCATTTCAGGAACAAGTCTATCACAGGCAGAGCATTTCCTTCAATTAATTCAAATTAACATTTTGTTTATAGCACAGAGTAAGCCTTTTCCTTTTCATAGTTCAAAGTGAACCCTGGAGGTTCTGAATATGCCTCCTGGTGATTTAATTAAAAGATAAATATTCACTCAAAAAAGAAAAGAAAAAGTACGGAAAGGAGGAAAAGCTACAATTTAAAAAGTGGTAGCTGTGAGGAAAAGGAGTTCACTAAATAAGAAGTGAAAAGGAAAACAGAAGTGACTAATAAAAGTGTATGAATTTAGGCAAAGAAGAAATGAAAGAAGTTCTGAATGTGAAGAGGAGTTAAAGAGTAAACTGCACAGGGAATATACTGTTTTGTAGACACAGGTGACATGGCCAAGTGAGGGACAGATCCACCAGGGTTTGGCTGGCTTTGTAGAGTGGAGGAGCAGAGCTATGGTTCCCCAAATGCTGTTTGGGGAAATTGCTGTTTCCCACAATTCAAGACTTCAGCATACAAGAAATCCCACCCTATTTGGGGTGAAAGGCTGACCAAAGCAAGGTTCATTACAGGATCCAGGATCCCAGCTGATGAGTATTTGGAAGCCAGTGCCAGGTCCTGATGGGGGAGCAGGTAAGCAGCCAAGTCTGATGCATGTTGTGTGCATGAAAGCCTTATGCATTAATGGCCTCTAACACACTATGATAGCAGTAGAAGTGCAGTATGAAGTGAAGTGGATGTAGATTGCCAAAGACAGGAGATGGCATGGAATCTTATCTGAGTGTAAGTTACAGGCTATGTCCTGATGCCAAGGTCTGTCCCTCAGGCACTACACATGGCACAGGTTAATCAAAGACCACCACAGTGCTTCACAGCCGACCTGCTGGGCTCCATGTGCTTGTGAGGAAACAGGGATGATGAGTAGTACCAGTCTCACACTGGCGTGCTGAGATAAAGCTGCTGTTGTGCTGCCTGAAAAGCTTGCCCACACCACAGCCTGGCTGCAGCATGGGGAGAGAATCCCTCCACTTCTGCCTCTGCTTTCTGGAGAGCTTTAGGTGCTCCATCAAGAAGCCTTTCCTGCTGTCAGAGCTCTACCACTACAGCAGTGCTGCTGCTGAGCCAGCCAGCCTTCAGTTCTCTCTGGCATGTAATTATAATTGCCTGTAGTTTCAAATGACTATGGAAAATTGTGTTTCTGCTGACAAAACAGTTATGAAGTAAGTGTTCTCCTAGCTCACATTCTTTTAACTGCTTAAAGATTTTCATCTCTTAAAAACCACATCTGACGTCCTACTATTTCATATTGACCATTGACTGTTCACAGAAACCTGTTCCAGTTCACAGCTTCCTGATGATACAATTCCCTGATATCCCGTGTCTCCTTTTTTTCCAGTCTCCAGATCCTAAACAGTCTTTTCAACTTTAACATGGAGAAATGATACTGGCCCAGAAAGGAAAATTTTCAAGCACCAGTGGTAGTAACAACTATACACTCAGTTCAAGAAACTATGATTGAAATATATTTTGTCCTTCTGTATGGTATTTGCTACTAGTTGAATTAAATAATGAATTAAAAAAAATTAAAAAAAATTAAAAAAAACAACACCCAGCAAATGGAAGAGATTTACTGTCAATGTTAAATTGCAGCGGCGAACGTGAAATTTAAGTCCCTGCCATTTAATACAGTCACTAATTTTTAAGGCTGGAGGGTTTTCATCAATCACTATGTTTGTGGATGTCATTGACCAGATCCAGTGCATGATGTTGAGCTCTGGGCATGCTCCCTCTTAAGAGTAGCTATGTTAAATACAGTGTGAGTAAAACAAATGGGTCCTACGGATTTAAAAAGCTGAGATATTTCTGGTCCTATCCAGCAAGTATACACTCTGTAACCAGTTTTGGATTAAGTCAGCAGCAAATTGATTTTCTCATTGTTTCTCACAGTAAGAAAGGTTTCTTTTAGAAATGCTATAAAAGTGTTAACAGGAAGACCTCGCCTAGCTGAATATTCCCTTTTCTAAAGCATTCTTCTTCAAGGACACTTCCACATAGCTTCCATTAACATCAGGGGAAGGGAAGCACATATGGAAACATACAACTATCCAGCCTGAAGAACTGTAACATGCATATACACTTACACAAGAATATTCACTCTTCACATCTCCACTCAGAAAGTGGAAATTTAGCAGAACAAGGATATAAAAAATCCTAACTGATCTTGTCAGGAACTCCAGAAAATTTTTAACTCTCCACCTCTTGGAAGAGACAATTAGGAAACAGTTTTATAACTTGGGTGGGGAGAAACTGTTGGATTGCAATAAAGATTCTGGGCTGATGAAACAGCTCAGCATTTCTGAGTTCCTGTCTCGCTGGTTATGATGTGGTTCTGCTCATGAGTATCCCAGCTGAAGCTCAGGAAGGCAGCAATAAGTTTCAAAGCCTTAGGGTTGTTGCCAAGGCAGTGGAGTGTTCTCAGACAGAAAATGAGAGAACAGAGCTGTCTCTAGTGTTCATGTCTTCAGTCTTATTGCTGTGACTGAAGGAGCTGGTGGTATGGCTGTATCTCAGAAAGCCAAAGGCTGGGGCCCACTTTGAAAAGACTGGTTTGGGCATGAGGGATTAATGCAAGTGTAAGGCTCAGATGTATCTGATAAAAAATTAGTCCCTGAACAGCCTACACCTGAATTTCCAATAAAATAAAGAATTTTTTTTTCCACATAAAATGTCACTTTTTAATCCAATAAACAAAATCTTAAAACCTGGATATTCCAATAGAAAACGAACTTTAATTCAAGAAAATGGCAGTTTCAGTGATTCAAGCTTTTATTTGTCTAGACGAGTCTAAATCTTGAGTTGAAATATGTTATCAGAAATCCTGTGAGATTCTCTTGAAACATATGCTCCTTTTCTCTCTAAATAAGACAGTGTTGCATCAAATAATTTTTCTTCTAAAATTTTGACCTGTGGGGGGTAGAGTAAGCTTTTAGGTATCTGAAACAGAACTCTGATAAGCCCCACCAAAATCTTTTATCTTTCCACAAGAAGGCTGGATGATCAGCTACACAGCACCTCAGAACTGTTCAAAGGCTCTTGCTAACTGGTAATATAAAGATCACAGCCAGTTTGCCTACAATCATATTCAAAAGAGATGATACACATCAAATCCAGACAGCTGGAAAAAAATCTCCAGGCTGTATAAATAGAAGCCACAATGCCTGAAGCAGCTTTTCATATCTTTCACCTCTACAAAATTTTCTCATCTTCAAAACTCTCATATGCTGTAGCCCCATGGAAACATTTATTTTCAAATACATATTTATACACCTACCCTGCCAAGGATAATGTTAGGACTCCAAAAGAAATGGATAATCATGCAAATTTGAATTCACTGCCAGTCTGTTGCAAGCATGAAAAAGCAGCTTTCTCCTTTTTTTGCCATTCATGCTCTGGTTTTGTCTGGGGTAGAGTTAACTTTCTTCACAGTGGCTGTATGGAGCTATCTTCTGGGTTTGTGTTGATGAAACAGAGGGATGTTTGTTATTGCTGAACAGGACTTGCAGAGCCAAGGCCTTTTCAGATCCTCACCCCACCCCACCAGTGAGGGGCTGGGGCTGCACAAGGACCTGGGGTGGACACAGCCAGGACAGGTGACTCCATGTGACCAGAGGGATATCCCAGACCACATGGCATCATGCTCAGCATATGGAGCTGGACAAAGAAGGATGAAGGGGGGATGCTCAGAGTGTTGGCATTTCTCTTCCCAAGCCGCCTGTACATGAGATGGAGGAGGGGTTGCCTGGAGATAGCTGAACACCTGCCTACCCATGGAAAATGATGAATACACTCCTTGTTTTATTTAGCTGGAGTGCAAGGATTTTGCTTTCTATATTCACCTCTACTCAGGACTTCTCTCGCTTTTACCCTTCAGATTTTCTCCCCCATCCTGCAGAGAGGGAGTGAACCAGTGGCTGTATGGAGCTGAGCTGCTAGCTGGGGTTAAACCACAACAATTGTGTAGATCTTTATCAGAACAATGGTATTTGTCCTGAAGAATCAAGGTATCACAAAATACTATCCTTGCCTTCCTTTCATGTTCACTTCCCTGAAAAAGCTATGGGATTAGACATAAGGAAAAGTACAAGGAATCTTCAATATGTCAGTGATTTAAAACACCTATCGTGTACTTTTGATGGTAGAAATGAATGCTGCTAAAAATTACATGCACATGATGCGTGGGGATACTGCTGAGTTTTGTTCGTCTGTGACGACAATGCAAAGTATTCAAAATGCCTGACTCCTCTCAAAATGATTCACTCTTTTTAACTAAATTTGAAAGAAATTGTGTGGCAGTACATGCATAATAGATATTTGTGCATTCAAAAAAATCATGCATATACATTACCTAAAAGGCAAACACACTTCAGCCAAGCAAGGCTAACAATGATTAATCATACTTTCATTTCCATCTATCTTCCAAGTTAATATGGTGGCAACATTGCTATTATCTGAAACTGAGCTAAGTCCACAGCACTGCCTGCTGTGATTATTGATGAGCTGTGGCTTGATAAATATTTTAACACTTGATAAAGCCCAGTGCACCCTGAATTTTAATTATACTCAACCTTTTTCAAATCTTCATATGGGCAAGAAACTGCAGCTCATGAGACTATGCACAAAGTCTAATCCACTGCTCAGACATAGCCAAAGCAGTGCAGGGCAGAAATCTGCTTGGTAGAAATGTCACTGTCTCCTCCAAAGAGAATGTAATTGGTAGTACCTTGAAAAGGACTAGTTTGATTTGCACAAATCTTCATCTAAGTGCTCCAAAAATGTTTTAATGCTTTCCACTACCTTCCTATTACCTGGCTGGACAGAGAATGAAATATTCTCCCACTTCACTGGCAGCTGTGATCACACCCCAGCACAGTGAGAGCACGTTTCCTTGGCCTGAGTTGCTGTAACTCTGCCCTGCTCTTTCGATGACTTTGTGAACATCCTGGTAGCTTTCTGCAGATTGCCAGCTAAGGACCGTCATATTCCTAGCCCTGGTGCTGGCTTCATGGACCACTCAGTAGCCTGAGGAAATCCCTTGTTGCAGCTCCACTTCCAGTCATCTCTGTAGAGCGGTATGGTGAAAGAAAACAAACTGAGCAGCTCTGAGGAAGTTTGGAAACATGTTTATGCCTACTTGTGGCAGATACTGCTGACCAGGTCTCCTTTCAGACTCCCACAGCTCTTGAGTAACATGTTTTGTGCTGACCACATAACATACTGCGGGCACCTCCTTCTCTTATGAGTTTCTCTGTGAAATCCTTCGCAAATTTCAGAATTCCTTTCTTTACTTCCTGCAAACAGTGTCAGAGGCCAGGTAAATCACTTGCCATGGGTCAGGAACTATGACTTTACACAATGAGTCTGCATACCTAAATAAAAAATAACTACTGCCTATGCCCAAGATGCATCAGACCATGGCAGATTTCCAGAGGAGGGAATTGCCCTGAGGCAATGCAGATTACTTCTGGTACTCAAAGTACTGTGGGAAAGTATTTTATCCTTCCCATGGTTTTGAATTTCTTCTGAAGCTTTTCTAAAGGATGGGATACTGAACAAGTCTGGCCTGATGCAACTTTTCATCCATCACTGTTCTGCAGCTGGGGACAGGTGATCACCTCTGGCTCTCCTATGGGAAAAGATTGTTGTAGGTCCCTTCCTACTGAAATAGTTCTATTCTATTCTATTCTATTCTATTCTATTCTATTCTATCCTATCCTATCCTATCCTATCCTATCCTATTCCATTCTATTCCATTCCATTCCATTCCATTCCATTCCATTCCATTCCATTCCATTCCATTCCATTCCATTCTATTCCAGAAAGGTGCCTACTCTGCAAATTGGTGCTTGTCTATGATTTTCCTGGCTGACTTCCTCACAATGCTTGATCCTCCAGACTTTGTCACCACATAGCAGGGCATTATTCGTGTCTCTTCTTTCTTCTGGAAAGGAAATTCATTTTCCAAATTCATGTATTTCTAGGCCAATATCTCTCAATTTCAAAAACCAGAAATGAACCTCCATCAAAAATGAAAATGTGGAGAAGCAACAATCCTACATAGTATGGAGCCCCAGGTTCAACAACTGCCTCAAACACCATTCATGGCACACCAGTTTTGCAATATTAACCAGAACTCATGAGAAACATTCCAATAGTCATAACTCTCTCTCACTTTGTTTTTTACCCAAGGGAGCTTAAGAGTTATGCCCCACTAAAAAGTTTAGCTTGTAGTACTTCAAAGCATTTTATCTTCCTTGCTTTACAGGAACAAACGGAGTATGCCACATTTCCTAGCAATATAAAATAACTCCATCTAGCAAAATGAAGTATGTCTTCAGTAAAAATAGGAATTTCCCTTTGCTCTTCATTAATTATGTGAATCCTAACCAAAGAATTCAGTGGTTTGTGTAAAATGGGGTAATGATTGCGATTTGAACTCTATTTCCACACAGCTGGAGAACATCTTCTCTTTTCCTCATCCAAAAAAATAAAAGGAAAAATCTGAAATGCCATCTCTGTTTTGCTGCTTGTTTCAGCAGTCATTCCCATTTGTGTTAATTCTAGCTGACTTCTTCAGCAGCAAACACAGCTCTGGCTAATTTCATTATTCAAAATGTGCTTCTAAACTCCACTTTATTCAGATGACAGGATGGGGGTTGTTACAAAGTATTTATTTAGTCTTCTATGATGCCATGGTGGCATAGGACCAGCATGGATAAATCTATGAGACCCCAGTGGCTGTCACAAGAGTAAAAACTGGCAGGGGATGGAAAGAAGTGTTGCCAGATTGCACTGCTCTCCAATAGTCATAACTCTTGGCAGGTTTTTTTGTAGAAGTGTCTCTGAAGAGAAAATATCTCCCTGAAAATCACTGGAGAGAAGTACTATTAACTTTTCTATAACTTTTTGATCTACCACTAAGGAGGTATTTAGTCCCTAATTTTCCATTTGTGCTCAGCATTGTGGTTTAGATTGATTAAAAAACTGTGTACATAACAGGGACAGCAGTCTAGATCCTCTTGTATTCCCCTTTTCTCAAAAGCACAGTGTTCAGGGGAAGATACAGTGTAGATTTCTTGGTCCACCAAGACTGGAATGGGCATGAAGAACCTGAGCTACTAGTTCCTATGCCAAAATTCAGGTGCAAAACAGTCCAAACTCAAAGCAGATGTTTAAATACAATTTTAAAATGTTTTGTTAAGACAACTTCCTTTTTATAACTTTTTCTTACAGAATTTTTTACTCCACTGATGCTTTTAGAGCTAATTTTTGCATTTTTCAAAATTTAGGGTTATATAGATAGGTTGAAGTATGAGGGTTTTTTGTTTTTTATAGAAAAATCCAGTTTGCAGATCTGTTGGAAAACCTCAGCTTCCTTACAGTCACTAAAGAGGATTGTGTTTTACTTAGGTCACAAATTATATACCTTCAGCAGCTGTTGAAATTAGGAGATCATCTAAGTCAGTTAAAGATATCCTCCTAAGGTAAATTTTCTGTACTGAGCAGAACTGAATAGAATTTTAATGTTGAGTATAATGTAAAATGAAAAAGAATAAATCCCAATGACTTTTCCCCCCACAAATATGCAAACAATAGCGGCACATTTCTCCTAGTCTAGCTGTTTTCCAAAAATAAACAAACAGTTTCACACAGAATCTGTTTTGAATTTCAAAGGCAGTGATGGAAAAGAGAGGAGAGGACTAGATAGCATATGGTTTTGCACAGAATTGGTCGAACACTCTCTAAGAAAAATAAAGCTATGTCATTAAGGATTTCTGGCCTTGAAAAAGATATAAATTTCCAGCCATTTCTAAATCTTGCTTATGTCCCAGACAGCTCCAAGCCTTAATATGTTTATTTTGCTGGACAAGGGTTTTTTAAAAAATGGTTTAGTAATGCCAATCAGTATCCTGACAGGCAAATAAAGTTATAGGAACAAAATCATAGACTGAAATAAGGCAAGAGTTTTGAACCTGAGTAAATATTTCCACACAGCCAAATCATTTAACCTGCCAGAATTCAAATTTCCCCAGTCTCCAGAACAGCTAAGGATGTGGCTAATTCAAAATTATTTTCACTAGTCACATGAACACTTTGATTTGGCTTCAGAATAACTTGAGATAGTTATGTGTGAGTGTCCAAAAGGTACTCTTTTAATTACTCTTTTATTACTATTAAACCATATTAACATTGATTGCCTTGAGTTGAACTGGAAACCGTCATCATAAAAGGTATTAGGAAACACAGCTGAAAGTAGTGTTGTTAATATAAATTGAAACAGTAAACCAGACATCATGCCATTTAAACTTATTTTCTTTCCTGCAAGACAACAATTCCACAAGAGAACACAAGATTTTTTCACTGAGGTGATATTAGTGGGATGTGGGAGGTCAGATTTCAGACTTCCCATCATAAATTTCCTAGATTTATTTACATCATGGGAAAATTCAAGACCACTGAAGGTCACCCAGTTCAATTTTCTCCTCAAGCAGTATCAGTTATGAATTAAATCAGGCCAGATCACTCATGGGTTTATTGTGTTCAACATTGTTCTACATTGATCAAATACTGTGTATAAGCTTAAAGAAAAAAAAAATCTAATTGAAAAATCAGATTCTAACAAACTAAAAGAACCCAGCAAATCATGCAAAAAAATATTAAATAATCAATTTATATTAAAAGGGGTGTTATTTTTTGACTGCTGCCTCTGAAATAATTTTGTGGTGATGCCAGTTACCATTTCTTTATTGGCAGTGATGGCAGATCCTTTCCTGTCTGGGGCCTGACATGAAGACTTAAGCTACTTTTTTTTCTATGTTGACCAGAATCAGCCACAGATAAGATGCAGCTGAGTGGTATTTCTTGGGAAAACAGCTTGAATGACGCTCACAGAACAAGAATGAAACGAGAAAATTACATCAGAAATGCAGCTCTTAGAAAACTTATGATTAATTCAGTTTATGTAAGTACTGACACTATTCAAATCCATGCTGACTAGGAATGGACCAGACGCAAAACACAGATTCCCCACTAAGCTCATTTTGTAGAGTATGGGGATCTGAACTATGAACTTGTTCTGACTGGGGATTTAGGGGGTTTCTAGCATGTTCCCCCTTTCCTACTTTGGTCAAAACTGACCAGGATTGGCCAATCTTGCAAAGTCAACAACATAAATGTTTAACTTCTGGCACTGTGTTCTGAGAGGTTACCAGGCTTACTTATGGGATATCAGAAATCTAATTTAAAATCTGAATTTCAGTTTTAGCTCTCATTTGTCCTCAGCTTAAAGCCAAATGCCTGTTGAACTCTAATCTGAAAGCTTTAGCTCTCTTCCAAATTTTTCAGTATTCTATCCACTCCTGAAATACAAGTTCAAGCTTCCTCAACTTGCAGCAATGATATTGGTTGAAATGTGTGTTAGGCATTTGCCATTCAGTCCTTCGGGTAATCAGATCCTGCAGCATTCACCCTGAGATTTACAAACACAGCTTTCCTCTGTCTGCCCTTAATGCAGTCCTGCAGCTTTTTGCAGCTCCAACAAAGATGCAGCATGTGGCAGATAATGGTTTCCCCTTTCCCACTGCATGTGGGAAATATGTAAGTCTCCTTACTGAAAGTGTTGTGTTGTACTGTCACAGGGGATAGAAGTAAGTCTCACTTCAGCCTGAAGCATTTCTTTCAGACATAATAAGACATCTAAAAGTCAGGGGTTTAGAGTGGGGCAAAAAACATATTTGTACTTACTACTGTTTTCCACTAGCTACTGATGCACAGTTAGTCCTGACTGTCCACACGCCAGGTGTTAGTTAAAATGCCACCCTGTGTGCAGGTACTTGCCTTGGGGACACAGTGTGCATCACCCAGCCTGGATTCTGCTGGTGACTCTGACCAGTGAGAGCCACTCACATTGTCACTGAGCCAACAGATAAAATCTCAGGCTCTTTGCCTTGTCCTCCTGAGAAATGAGACCCAGAAGGTCTCAGCAGAGATGATAAAATTAGAGATACTGATTCTCAAGCCATCCAGCTATGGACTTTCTGAAGCATCAAGCACTTACTTCTGTGGTGAGAGGTGGGAAGAACAAGTGCCATACTTTACTCTGCTGAACATTGGTATAATAGAAGAAGGGATTTTTCTGTTAGCTCTCACTTCACTTTCTTGACAGGCTGCTGCTGTGGTAATGAGTTGATTTCAAGGTGAAGGAGGTGTCTAAGAGCTCTTGGAAGTCTCAGTGTACCCTTATCTGCCTACCCTTAAAAGTGCAGCCCAAGGTCACGGGGCCACCAAGATGCCAGACTTCCTTGGGGGGGTCACCTCTGAACCACACTCATCAGGAACCTTTTCTGGGGAGGTATGTGGGTGAGTGTTGTGCACTGTTAGGGTGAAACCATGGTGATCCTGGAAAAAGCTCTGTCCTACAGCAACTGCCAGCTCCTCAATTCACTTTGTGTTAGAAAACACATATTCTTCTAGCTGGGGAAAATAGTTCTGAAGCAGTGTGATAGTAGAAGTGAGTAATAAATTGTGTGCATTTGTCAAAAAGCAGAGCTTTCAGTTTCCTTGGAAACTGAACATTTTGTGGGTTTATGGTACTGTACTCAGCAGAGACTGGCTGAGTCCTGTGTGAGTATATACACAGCCACAAAGGCAGGCTCTCTTGGCTAAAGGTTTCAGTGTCTATCACATATTTGGTGAAATACAGCTAAAAGGACTTCTCTGACTGAGCAACTCAAAAACCATAATGATGGGAAAAATTTTTTCATCAAAATAAGTGCAGTTAAAGCAAGAGAACATTATTTGAAATCTTCTTAGCTTAGTCACTGATGAGCTTTGTATTTTATTTTATTGCAGAATGAAACTGTGGTCAGAATCTAGGTTTGATAGTTCTGTGATCCTCCTCTAAGTAGCTGAAATACCAGCCAAACCCACTCTTTTTGTCTCTGGACAGAAACAAAAACTAAGTCTTGGTAATTACAGCATAACCATACCATAAGTAAGATGAAAAATTATTCCCATTAAACAATATTTAAGAAACCAGCAAATAGTAGAGTCGGTCGGGGCTAGGACCCCAAAGGCTCAGTGAAAAAAACATCCTGACACCCTTCATCTCCTCAAGGCCTCCAGACTCATAACATTTTCCTTATAAATCCCCTTCACTTCCAGTTATCCAACAACATGGATCTAGCCTGTGGATTAAGCTTTACTCAGAACTACTTCCCCCTCTAAGGCTGTAACACCTAAAAGCTGTCAGCAACACTTGTCACCAAATATTCACTCTACTCAAAGCCAGAAATCCACTCAACTTTAACAGTGGCCAGCAGCAGTTTGGAAATATTTCTCTGGGCACTCACAAGAGCACTTTTCCCCAGCAGCTCCGCAACCCATGGTGTCAAATAGTTTTTTCCAGACACTGTGTTAGAGCCTGAAAAATATGATTTTCTTTTTCCATTTGTCTTGGTCCATTGCTTTGCCATGTAGTATTTCAGCCCAGTCTGCAGGAAGATTGTAAACTGGAGGTTTCAGTGAAATTAAGATTTTTTAAGCCTGAGGAACAAGGCATATAGTTAAAGGATGTGACAAGGAAATCATATCACAGAATATGCAAAATTGGAAGGGACCTGCAAGGGTCATTGGATGCATCTCCTGGCCCTGCACAGCACCATCCCAAACATCCCCAAGAGCCACACCATGTGCCTGAGAGTGTTGTCCAAATGCTTCTTCAGCTCTGTCAGGTTTGGAGCTGTGACCACTTCCCTGGGGAGCCTGTTCCAGTGCCCAGCCACCCTCTGGGTGAAGAACCTTTTTCTAATATCCAACCCAAACTTCCCCTGACACAAACTTCAGGCCTTTCCTTTGGATTCTGTCACTGGATACCCCAGACACACCAAAGAGGAAAAAGGCCAAAACAAAATTAATTTCTCCTTTTCACTAAGATATGGATGTCTCAATCCTTAGCATGTTATTTTTTTTTTTTGGTTTTGGCAGTATGTCACTGCTCCCTAAGGAGCAGATTGGATATCCATTCATCATGGCCACAACAGTCCTGCAGTAAAGATCCTAGAGGAAATATAATGAGAATTCTCTCAGATCCAATCCAAACAATACATGACACCTTTTGCACCACATTTAGGAGAGGGGGACTCCAGCTTCCAGCCGCAAAGCTGGAGAACAGATGTTTCAGCTGCAGTGTGGACACAGGTGTGAGGACTTACAATTTGAAAATAATGAAGGTTAAAGGGAACATTTGCCCAAGTAAATTGAAGGAGTGGTGACTGGTAGACAACAGATTTCTGACATCCTGGAAAATTCTTGCAAATGATGCTGTCTCTATCAGGGCTGTAAAATTATTGCTAGCTTATGTTAGCTAACCTAGAAGTACCACATGATTTCCTGAAAGCTGTTGCCAGGGACAGTGCTCTGGGATGACTGCACAGCTCTGCCTGCTCAGCCAGATCTGTCAGGTTCATACAGTCACAAAACTCCCCTCCTTCTGGACAGAAGTCACATGAGTGGTGTCATGAGCTGTGTGAGAGAGGACTTGGTGACAGCTCTTATGCCTGAGAATGGGAGATCCCTGAAGTTTTTCACACCATCCTCACTTGCACCAAAAACCAGTCAGATCACAGCCAGGAGGAATGGTGACTTTATTTAAGGGAAAAGCAATTGCTTTCAGCTGTTTCATTTTTAAGGCTGTTCTCTTGAGGGACTGAACTAGAAACAGGAATGCAAATCAAAGTGAAGTGTCTTGTGCAAGTCCCCGTAATGACAGGGAAGGCAGTTGTCACCCAGCCCCAGAGGTGGAGCAGTGCTTGGAGGTGCTCATCACATGGTGGGAGCAGTGATGGCAGTGGTGCCCACCCAAAACCTTTCACACTGCTTTTCTACTCCTTCTCTCACCAGCAGGCATTGCCAGAGCAAGAGAGGCTCTGCCACACACTGCCACAGAAAGAGGAATGTCCCTGGGCATTTCAAAGTGCTCCAAACTGAAAAAGGCACAGGAAAAAAAATCCTACAAAGTGTTTTTAAATAAAATAAATTGATCAGGATCTGAAGAAAAGTTGGGCTTGCTTATTTTTTTTTTTTTTTCTCTAGGGAAGCATTTAAAAAACCTTCTGGGCCAAGTAACTAAATTTGCCTCTCCTCTAAATGAAGCATTGAATTTCATGATACAAGCTTCATATTTTTCCTTCTTGTGGCTAAATCTGTATGGCATTAAATTGGTTAACAGTTCCTGCCAGAAATCCTTGCACTGCAGGTGGCACAGAAATGTCAATTTTAATTCAGCATTTAATATTAAATAAGAATTCTAAGCTCATGTATGGGAGAAATTTTTTCTTGTGGAAAGAATCAGCAAAACTTGCATGTGGAGGAATAGTGTCAAGATGTGTACTGTAGCCCCAAAAATTAGTTTCTACTGTATATGTGTGATGTGTATGTATGAATATTACATATGTATATACATGCACACACAAAGTTTATTTCCAGCATTAGGGTCATCATGTTACAGTCATTTACACTTCCAAGACTGATTTAATCCTCTTGATGCTGTTTTTGTCAAGCCTCACAATGAACTTCAGAAGCCGTCAGTGCCAGCTGAACGATGCCGTTGAACCAGTTTCCAAGATGAATTCAAATATTCATGTGCGAGAGGAAAACTGAGATTCAAAGTCAGTTCCTAAATTACAAGATGATAGATATTTCTTTTCATAAATAGTCTGAACATTTCTGCCAGAGAAGAAAATCAAAAGGGAACTGATAACCTCCGTTAACATTTTGGATCTTCCCTTGTTGCCACATTTGGCTGAGGATGCTCATCAGAATTGCAAGGTGGATTGAGTCAAGTTTCCACTACACAGACAGACTCTTTCCCAAAGCACTGCAGGTCAGAAGCCTCTTTAGTAAGTGGTTTTAGGCCAACCCAGAGCTATAATGCAGAGCACTATAGAAAATCAGACTCAACACTTGACCTCAGGAATTCAAATCTGGGTGCTCCTCAGCACCTCCAGGTGCTGGTGCAACTGTGAAATGAGTAATGAGTTTTTCTTTAATGCATGGAACAAGACTTTTCCCATCTGTTTAAGTGGTTTGTTCATGTGCATTAGACATTTTGTCTACCAGTGCAGTCAATAACAGAAATATTGAAGCGTGGTGCTGTTGTGTGAAATGATGTGGTTTGAGCCTTGCCTGCCACCACATGCTTACCTGAACTCTGGGCTGCCAGAAGTACTTCTTTCAATCCTGCCTTTTCTATTGCTAGCATTTGATCTTCTTTTATCAACTGGTCTAAAAGAGCAAATGGCTTTGATTCCTCTTCACACTGCTCTTTCTTACTTGATGTCTCCTCTCTTGGCTCAAGGGCCTCCCATGAGCACTGACAGAAATTCACATATACTAACAATTATTGTCCCAACTCTTCGGCCTCCTCAGTCTTCAAGGATGCAATGGGCAGGGTGTGTGGCATGAGGCTGTGTGGGTGCTGTAGTGAGTATACCCAGAGCACTGGGTGGAAGTTTTCAAGATCTCCGTCTTCCCTCTTTTACTGAGCAAACAGGCAGAATCTCCAGCCCTGGTTTTAGCTTCATGTGATTGAGTAACACAATTTATGTGAAGGCTATTGTCGGTCTTGCACATCTCTTCCCTTTCTCCTTCCAGCTATAAACTCAAGATGACACAGTTTGGAGTGTCTTTCTTTTGAGCAATGTATTTACAAAAGCTCTTTTCTTTCTCTTGACAGTGACTCAGCCCTAGGGAAATAAAATAGCACAAGTAAACATTGAAAATTAATTTTTGAAGATCTCTAAAAACATGCTGTGCAGAAGATTTTTGGGAAATTTTTATTGCTTGTTGCATGCTACTCTGCCTTTGTCTTTGCAGGGTAAAAAACTTGATTTGCAAGTGAGCTACAGGTCTGCAAACTTAGCATGCTGAGATGGTAAACTTCCAGACATGAGTCTTGGGGCTGCTCCAGAAGGTCCTTTTTTGAATGTTCTACTCTCTTTGGAAGACTTCATAGCATGTTAGAAATGTTAAATAATGAAGAGCTCACTTATGCCTTGCTGAAGGCACCTCTGCCTTACAATCTGCAGAGTGAGACTGGCAGAGTTTATTGAGTCATTTTGTAAAGTGTGTAGGCATCCTGTTTGAGTTTTTCTGTTTGGTTGCTTCTGAATGGGTAAAAAAGTCAGGTGGACCAGGAAGTAAAAAAAAAAATCACATGCCCTCCTACAATTTAAGTGGAGGCAGCATCTGATGACAACAATTACAGCTTAATATAACATTTGCCATGCACTTATGTCTGTAATTGCTTCAACTTAGGGCTTGAGCATCAAACCAGCGACTCAAAATCACACAAATAGACTATGTTATAAACATGCTTTATAATCCCATTGTGTAAAGTGATTACTACATTACCCAGATGCTTCAATGAATGAGAATCCCAGATGAGACAATTCCCTTCTTCACAGTGCAAACTGACAAGGCCTAATTCTGAGCTCAGGTTGGTTTAGATATATGTTTTTCAGTGCATGTCCCAATCAATGTCACTGACACCAGAATGGTGGTGACATTGATCATTTTCTTTCTAATGCTTTACAAAGTTTTGTATAAAGAGACTGTAGAATAAGCAGCAAGATTGTGCTTTGGGAATCATTAAAAAACTGCACCCAGTTCTGCATCTCCAGGAAGACTGTGGACCATCAAAGTTTGTAACCAACTGTGAAACAGGATGATACAGAGTGGTCCCAGGAAGAAACAACCATCTTTCACACTGGTATTACTTTCTTTAAGAGCAGCAAGACCTAGAGGGCCTGCTTGTCAAAAGCCAGACCAGGGTGTCTGTTTTCAAACTGGTACATTTCAAAATCAAGACATTTCAGCACTGAACGAATAAATCCTGCAGAAGCCTGAACTCTGAAATACGTTATTGGGTGCCTGGGGAGAAATGTTCATTCCCTGCTGGAATAAGTTGCTCTAACTCTAGCAAAGCAGCAAACATAAAAAAAGGAAAAATCTTTTTCCCTCTGAAATTGCAGCCTGAACACCAAACCAAAATCCACTTGAAGTCAAAACTCTGAGGAAAATGGGTTTCATGTGGACTTTAACAAAAACTCTTCCTTCACACAACAGAATAAACATCACAATTCTAGCAGTAACTCCTTCTTTAAAGACTTTACACTAGGTAAGGCAAAGAAAGTCAGCTGGTTAAACGGATGTGCTGCAGAACTACTATCATCTAAACAATGCTGTGCCTAAGATGGTCATTAAAAAGAACAATGTTAGGAAGAATCAGGTAGACAGGAGCAGATTTCAGTATACTGGAAAGCAAAAAATGCAACAGCTGTGGCATTGTATTTGATATTTATTATGCTGTATCAAGCTTTGTTTTAATACCACCTTATTTTACAAAGCACAGCACGCATTTTACTACTTCAGCAAGCAGGGGCAGACCTCTGCAGCAGCGGGGGCAGTGTGCTGTGAGGAAGGCTGTGAGGTGTCTGGGCGCTGTCCCACCCCAGTCACCCCGGGATGCCCGCGGAGCTCCCGCATCCCTCGGGCTCCTCCCGCGGGCCGGACCGCGCTCCGCACCGCACCCCAGGCGTCTCCTGTGCCCAACCCCTGCCATTCCACGTGCTTTGTTGCTTTCATAATCAAAGAATCATAGAATAGTTCGGGCCGGAAGGGACTTTGAAATGCCGTCTAGTCCAACTCCCCCGCAACGAGCAGGATCATCTTTAACTGGAGCAGGATGCTCAGAGCCCCATCCAGCCTGGCCTTGGATGCTTTCAGGGATGCGGCATCCACCACCTCTCTGGGCAACCCGTGCCAGTATCTTGCCACCCTTATTGAAAACAAAACTTCCTTCTGTCTTCTATCTTGGGCTTTAGTAAGGGCTGGAGTTCCGTAGTGAGCAAACCTGTATTAGTCATAGATTTGTGCCACTGCTGTGCTGACTAGGACTTGGGGTGAAACACACTTTACAGGCATAAACAAAGATGGGAAAAGGAGGTGGGTAGGTGCAGGTATGGTTGGTTTCCTTTCCCTCATCTCCCAGGGGTGTTCCTAGGGGTCTGTGCTGGAGAGTTGCAGAGCTGGGTCATCCTTTGTGGGTGGTGGAGCACTGATCTTCCACCCTAGGAGCTCCAGTAATTCACAACACTTATTTAAAATTTAAAGTTGCTTTTAACTTGTTTTAGCAGAGTTCTCTGAAGATTTGGATAAGGATGTGAGATTCAGCACTGGAAATAAGGAGATATATTGATTTCCTCAGAAATGAAAGGTTCACAAACAGAATTCAGGCAGGTTCCCTGGCAATTCTGGGGGCACGAAGAATTTTATTCTCCCCACACTGAAAATTTATGGAGAATAAACAGCTAATCTATGAAACCGGAACAATCCCCCTCCATACACACATGCTGCTGAATGTACAAACCCTGGTCCTGTGTTTGAAAGGGGGCTTGTAACTATTGGTGAAACACAATATTCTTCCTTCCCTCTACAATTCTTAATTTGTTTATATCTCTGGGCTATGTCAGCTACCTGAACCCTGATACCATGTAAATAACATCAAATAAGTTGCCAGTCACCTAAAGACACAGGATCTACAAAGGTTTATGCTGTGACAGATCTTTATGCCTTGGCTGATTAATCACTTGAAAGCAGAGGCCAGTGCATGATGCCAAGCTTAAGCATAAGTCTTGATTAGAGTGGGACCTAGGATGGCCAGGGACATTATATAAATGTACTAAATAACCTTTTAGTCCACTGAGACAGAAATTTAACAGCACTGTTTGACTGAACACGTACAGAGTGCTTTGCAATAGAGAGATGACAATAGCATACTGGTGAAAAGGGGAAAGCATTGACCTTAAGTGTCTGTGAGAATCTGTAGATAAGTCCATGACCTGCAGCTTCTGAAGAAAACAGTATTTCAAACACAGGGCAAAATAAGCTGAACTCTGGCATCAGCAAAACAGAGATTAAATGCCTGAAAAGACAAAAAGTGTGTGCTGGCAGTTCAAAGGAAATAAACTGGGTAATAATCAAAATTCAGCTTGGCTGAATACAAAAAAGCATTACTGGAGTCTGGTACAACCTCTAAGAGACAAGTTTTCCAATTCCCTTTTTTAACAATTAGAGCGATCCAGGAGTCATATAACAGCTGATCAGGTTGTTTTGTTTGTTTTATTTTTTAGGTGAGTCCAATAGATAAATGCTAATATTCACATTGTTTGCAGCTTCATTGCTAAGTGAGTAGTTAATGAAGCAGTGAACTTCTGCAAATTCAAGCATCTGTGCACTACTAGATAGTATTTTCCAAATTGCTTAACTGCATGAATGACTTCAAAGAGAGCTTGTGTTAAAGAAGATCACCTGGAATATTTTTTTTCCTTAGATCATGCTAGACATTCATATCAGTTCATTTGGTGGTGCTCAATTAATGTCTCATTCCTTCTTCATGAGCAGAGCTCCTGGCCCAAACTTGTTCATGCTCTCTGTGAGACTTATGTAACTACAGATGAAAGCCCTTCCTCACCAAAGTCACCACGGACAAAAATAAAGTTGTGCACCATCAGCATAAAGTGATATGTACTAACAAGTGAAAGGAGACAGCTCAGAAAAAGAATAATGTTTAAAAAGGGAAGAAGACAAAAGTCATCAAATAGATGCTCGTGGAAACCAGATTGAGTCAGTGAGGCAAAAGATGTCTCCACAGTTATGGACTTCAGGAATGAAGTTTAGATGAGAGCATAAATCACCCAAGGCCCCCCTCAACACCCTTAGGTTGAAATGTTTGTGGTCCATTTCACAATGCAGTACAGTTACCCTGCTGAAATAAGCCAAATAGGCATAAATATTTCTGATCTTTTAGGGGAATTTACAGTTCTGAAACCTTCCCTTCAAACAGTCATGCCTCACTCTCTCATTCACACTGGCTGGTTTCTTTCTCTGGACAGCAGAGGTAGAAAAACAGTGTTTCTGGATATGGTTTTAATGATTATGGTAGTCTCATCGCAACTACTCAAATGTAATCTCAAATACTCTTCAGTTTCACATGATTAGCAATAGCTGTTCAATGAGTACAGGCTGGCATATTAAGGTAATCCACGACAAGAAGAAAAGAAATTTCCACAAGGAGCAGTGAGAACTGAACTCTCTAGATGGTCACTAAAGCTACAGCTATATGAAAGCTTCACCTAAGGGAACACAGAAATAAAATGGAGATTTATCCAGGTCATGCTTAGCTGATGAAGTAAGCCTTGCTTTGTAACATGATGAAAAGGTCAGTATCTGGTCTGAGTTATGTACTCTGTTACTTCACATGGCAAGTACAGGTAGTTTTTACTGGAATACATACTACCTGCCTTCTCCAATGTTCCCCATAATGGGAAAAGCCTTACTGGCCTTTGAAAAGAAACAGATTTTTAATGATATTTATAACTCAAGTGTAGACTTCTGCTTCTCACTCCTAGCTGCAGATGTGACTCTGCCGAGTGCCACTGCACAAGAGGTTGGTTAAAAAATGGATTATTAGAGACTGAGCAATTTGTGAGGATTTAATGAAAGCATGGTGATAATGAATAAATATCACTTAAGGGCTGTCTCAGAACTGGTCAAGGAAATGTGTTAGCCCAACTGGATTGGTGGGTGGGAGTAGGAAGGAAGAGACCACTACTGAATGAAGGAAAAACACAGAACAGTATCTTGTTTTCTTTTGTAAGCTGTCACATACCAAAAAGAACAACAAACCCCAATTCCAGATGAACTATTTTTAGGTCAGCCTTCAAGGTTTTTCTCAGGCAAAAGAAAAAAATCAATGTTTCAGTTTTGTTGTTCTCTTGTTACTGTTACTTTTAGAGGCAGATCAATTTTAAATGAAAGCAGTGCTCTCTTGAAATGAAAATGAGAAATTTTTATCCAGAATATGTCAAGTTAAATAGGCTGATATTTTTCATTATTAAAATGTCTAAATGAATTCTTCTGCTCTTTGGTATCTTCCCCCATTTTTTTTTTCATTTTTTGACTAAAATGATTGACTCAGGTTCAGAAAAAAACTGGTGCCTATGATATGTCTACAATATGTGCACTTCTTTTTGCCAGGACAAAAACAGTACATGACAGAGCCTGAGGGCCAGAAGAGCTCATAGCCAGCTGCTGAGGCCACCCCCAGCTAATGGGAGCTGCCCACCAGCAAAAATCTGTGCACAAGAAGCCACTGCAACCCTCAGGCTTGGTGAGAAAAAAAGAGAGTGAGTGGGGGAAACACAACACAGCTGCTTTTGAACCCTCTTTCTCTTTGCAAAGCTATCAGTAAGGGGAAGGAATGAACATAAAAATTCCTAGCTTTGGCTACAGAATTGCTAAAATAATTTTGCTTTGGCTAATAAGCTGTTAGGGTAAGAATTAACAGAATTTTTTTTTTTAATTTCTCTTTTGCCTAACCCTTCATTTCAACTTCCACAATACCTGCAGTAAGATTTTCTCTCAGTGTCAGATCAATAGTGCTAAGCTCCTCAAGCTCCTTTCCCACTTTCCTCACTGTCTAAACTCAATGTCTCAAACCCCTTCTGTTGGCTCTGGTAAAAATGACTCCATTTTGCATCAATAAGGAGTGAATAAATCTCCACGTTGGCTCATTGACCATGCACCACACTTATGAACCTCTGCAACTTTATTGCTTCACTTCAAAAAATAGAAGGTTCAAGTCACAGACTTACACACTAACTGAGCACTGAAGCTGCCTTTAATTCTGACATTCACTTAATGCTGACAAATTAGTTGAGTTCTTGCAATTTATATGAGGTCTGATCAGAATATAGTCCAATCAATAGTCAATTAGGAACATTTTTTTGGGGAGGAGGCATCATGCAGAACTTTGAACACTGTGATCAATATATTAAAGAACAGGGAGCCTTTGAAGCAGAGTTGCTCTAATTAATCTACTTTATTTTGCATTTTGCTTGTCTCCTTTCACTTCCAGTGTGTTCCCAGTATTGATAACTGGTCCTGCCCCAGCATGGAGGGGACTGGATGAGCAACTCCCCCAGATGATCTTCAACTCTCCATTTCTGAGATACTCTAATGAATGAGCTAATTAAGCAGCAACCTGCAAACAAAACTGAAATGTATTTGTCTCTTTTGCAAATGCATCCTGGTTATTCTAGGTTTATAGGCATAAGCAATCCTTAGATTTGTCTGCCTCCTTTAAAGCATTCACTGGTATTGTACCAGCCAGGCCTTGATCTACTACAACACGCCAGACTGGGAATCCATTACAACACAGCCACTAAATATATGCTTGTAGCAGATGTGCTCAGTGGCTTGGGAAAAATAGATGCTATATCTCATTATGTGACATAGTAAAACAAAGCAGAAACAAAATAGCGTGTGCAGTTAATGAAGGACAGGAAACTTATATTATTAGATTAATTTAATAATTATTATAGATTTATTTATTAGTTATTAGATTTAAGAACATAATACTAAGAAAGTATTTTGCTCAGATGACACGATTTGCTGAATTCAAGTCACTGCTAAACTTGAACAGTCTCTCTGGACCCTACACTTCTTAATACTTAGAGTGTAGAACATGAGGGTCAGAGTATCTGAGGTCAGTTCAAATACCTCCAGGGAGGAGTATAAATAAATGGTTTAAACTTGCAGCCATCAGTGGTGATGGTTATCATCCCTTTACTCTAAAGAGAGAGCAACTACCATTAGGCCTCAGCAATTATGAAGTGCAGGGTGATGTTACTTTACCACTGCAGGCTTCAGATACCATTACATATACCTACATGACACTACAATTATGGGAACCCCAAATTGTGTCCTATGCTGCAGTGGCAGCCCTCAAACTCTTTCTGTGCAGCCTGAAAAAGGATGGCAATGTATGAGGGATGACAGGAAGGGAGCACACACAGCCCCAGCACCAGCACTTTCCCAAAGAAAGCTCACTTCCCTTCTTCTCTTCCCACTCTGTACAGGGGCTGGGTGCATCCACAATGCTCAGGTCACAGTTGTGAGGACAAGAAATGGTGGCCTGTCCACAGATAATGAGTTTTCACTGCTTTCTGTGTACAAAGCCCAAGGGATGCTTCTCCAGGGCATCAGTTCAGGCAGGACACTGTAGGGTGGAGTAAGTGAAATGGGCACATCAGCATTCTGCCACACCATCAGCACAGATGGCAGAGGGCTTGTCCTGGTCAAAACTCCACAAGGACATATTGTGCTTAGCATGGGTCCTATAAATAAAATGGTACTCTCCATCCATCCCCCTCACTGTTTTCCCCACTTCCCCACCTTTCTCTGATTTTCCCTGGCCTGCACATTTGAGAGCTGTGCAACTGGCTTCAAAGCTAAGGGGTTAAAAATGGTTATTGGGTACCACTTTGAGCTCAGAGCATGACCAGTTCTGTCATTCTTGATAAGACTGAGTGATTTGAGAGAAAACCAGACTGTGATTATGCCATTATTTGAAAGATTGTAGTGCAGCCTTACAAATGGAAAGTGCAACCATACCTTTGTCACTACATACAAGTGCTTTACCTTGCAGATCTACCACTCATTCAGTGGAGGTTTTGATTAAATCCTTTTTAACAGGAAAAATTATTGGTCACTGAGGACAGATAAATCAACAAATATTTCTGAGAAAAAGTAAATTAAAAGAGCTATTAGTAAGAGTAATACTCTTAGGCCCACTGTCCTTCACCTATCTGGGGTTGAGAGCATCATTGCATTTACTATATTTGCAGTGCAGTACCCAATTGCGAGATTTTGCTAATAATTGACAACAGCCAATACAGTAAAAAAAAAATCATCTGTAAGATTTATGGAGATTGTAAGGTTTAAAACAGAACAGAAGTCATCTTCAACTAAAGAAAAATTCCCAGGACAAAAGAGTAAGCTATAGTTAGAGTGGAATTTCAACTAGCTCTCATTGCAATTTGTAAACATAAACCAAAGTGGTTACTGTATATGCTATGGTAATAATTTACTTTTAGAGATATCTAGCACTAAGCAATTGGCCAGGAGCACTGTAATGTATTGATAATGAATTAACTTTGAGAAGCACTTTGCATCTAAATGATGCCAGTGTACTTTCTAGATTAAATACTTGGCTGTTGTAACTCCACCGCAGCTGGAGTGATTTCAGAGAATCTACACTTGTACACTTGCGTGAAGGATGCAATGATATTTTTCTTCTTATGCACATTGACATTCAGCCATTGGTGAACAGCTGTCTATTAGCTAACAACACTGCTTCATATGACCTCAGATAACAGTGGTATGAATGAAACCTGGAGGGAAATGAGACAGACCTAAATCATAAACTGAGAGGTTTGCATCTGAATAAATCTGCCAGGGACCAATTAGCAGCACTGTTATTGATTCGCATGCTGGAATACATAAGAAAATTATTCAGCTCTTGATTTTCCCCCTATAAATCTGTCCAAGAAGAGACATTTTTGTATACAGACTTGTTGAGACTTTTTGATACCTAATCACTATCATTCCTATTACCAAACATTTCATGGTGGCAGTGAGATTCCCCCCATGTAGTTTCTTTGCACATCCAAGTCCTTATGTTCCTTTCACATGTGGCAGAAATCCCACAAGAACTCAGGTAAAAATAAAAATAAAAGTGACTCAGAACCTTGTGATTAACCTTCAAGCAATTTATCTAGGATTGATTAGCTAGCTCAAGTCAAATATTAATTACTCACATCTGTTCCTGAAGTAGGTGTACCTGCCAGAGCCCTTCAACACCTGGATCCAGCAGGCAACTTTCCCATGTTCATGGGTGCTTGGCTCCAGTGTTTTGGCTGGAGTTTTGCCATCTCTCCTTTCTCTGACAGAATGCTGTGCTATTATAAATAAAAAAACTCCATCTGCTGTATGGGAAACAGAATTGCAGCTAATGTCCATGTATTTCTCTTGCCTGTGCTCGGGGGGAGGACTGCCATTCAGGCAGTATTGTCAGAGGGCTGAACAGATCCAGACAGGCTATTTGTGTGTTTTAAACTCCTTTCCACTAATATGTAATAACAACAGAAGAAAAATAGTTGGTCCTGACATGGGATCATGAAGGTGGAGTTGCTTCTGCACAAGTAACCCATTGGGATCACCCCAGAGCTGTGTGGCCAAGCACAGGAGGGGAGGGACTCCCATTGATTTCAGGAAGCTCTGGATCAGGTCTGAGTGCTCTGCACCACTTTTCTGTGACCCCAGTTTTCCACAGTGCTTGGCACAGCTCCAGCACTCCCACAGATCCACCTGTGGGCTCACAGCCTGCAGCAGGCTCCTGCAAAGCCTCAAGCAGAGGAAGGGCTATCCCTGCAGGAAGGCATGGGGCTCCTGAACACTGGCTGGAGGAGACAGACCACTGCAGAAAGTCATTAGGGTATTTAAGAGATGAGACTACAAAAGCTTAGAGATTTGCACTTCAAATACCAGTTCCCTGGTGCAACACAGTTCTTACCCCGTGACAGCGTCTCATAGCAACTCCTCATTAATTTGTTTAAATATTTCTTCCTTTAATGGACTCCCAGCCTCTCTGACTCCTCTCACTTGTATACACCTACCCAGATCCCTTCCTGCAGAGGCAGGTGTGGTGGTGCTGTGAGCTGGCAAGGCAGGTGGCAAGCAGAAAGGTGGCTGTGACCACCCAACAGAGCAGGACAGCCTGTTCCTTGCCCCAGGCAGCCGGTGATGCTGGCAAAGGGGCCAAGGAACCAGAAGGAGATGATTCATTAGGAGTACTTGGGATGTCAGCAGCATGCTGGGGCATCAGGAACAAAACCCTGATGTTGCAGGAGTCACATTTCCTCAACAAATCTGTTAATAAAAAAGAACAAACACTACAAAGTTTGGTATTAAAATACAGAACTACCAAAGGACACCACAGCATCAATTCCAGACAAAACTAAAGAAATCTGTAACTCTAGTCAAGATCAACAGAGAAAAATACCTTAACACATGTTGAAGAGGGAATCAGAAGCTCACATCTTATTCCTTAGCTCTGGGGTTTCAGAAACCTGCCTGACATTTGGAACATGCAAAACTTAAGAGATTTCAGAAGCAGAAAAAAGCAATCAATGAAATTTTTCCAGTTGTCAAAATGTCAAAGTTGTTTTTTAATGAATTCCTGACACTTTAGCATTTGCCTCGACCTTCCAGCAGTTTAATATCTACTCCTGATACTTTTCTTCTGGTTTGTATTAAGGAGGGGATCAAGATAACTGTACTTACATCACCAGGTTTGGAATGTTGTGATCCCAAATTAAAAGGCATCAATTATTGTACTCAGTTTGTAAAGGCTGTTCTCATACTTTACATATGTCTGAATGCTTTCACTTAGTGTCAGTGTTCACAGCTATAATCTGATCAAATTCCTGCTAAAAGGTCACAGTGTGACACTTTCAGAACCATCATGGCAACCCACCGGGCTACTGTGAACTCACTACTTTCAAAAGTCTACCTAAACCTCCAGCTACAAGATGGTGAGACACACTCATCAAGCACTTTTTATTTTTCTGGGGCAGTAGTTTGCTCAAATGCCATTCAAGCTGTATGGCTTTTTGTTGGTCACTGTTCCAGAATTCATTGTCAGGAGACAGCACTTGAGCATTCAGAGTTTCCAAAGATTTATGAAAAAAACCCACAGAACTAACTAATAAAAGAATTTAAAATAGATTACAGAAAAAATATTGCCTTGGTACAATAATAGCATCTCCAAACTATTTTTATACACAGATCCATCCTTGCCAATTAGACTGTGTTAGATAATCTGGAGAAGAAAATTGTTTTGTGATCATTTAAGATTAATATCTTATACAGAGTTATGCTCTTACGTCTGCTCTTATGTCAAGCTGTCAGATAAAGTGCTAAACTAGAAATAAAACAAGTACCAGATTTCCTTTTTTGTCTGGTTTTAAGAAAAGTATACTGAGTGCCCCAAATAAATGCTCATTATGTTACTTTTCTTAAAATTAGTGAGAAAATAGTGTAGCACATAAAAAATTCCTCTGCTATCTTAGATTAGTTGGCAGGCCCTGAGAGAGATACTAAAGACATTCCTTTTATCTGATGGAACAAAATCTTTCTTCCTGGACTGAGCTATGGCAGCTTTATTCATTAGTGTTTTCCCTTTTTTTTCTGTAGAAAAATGCTGTGGGTGAAGGAGGCAGACTGTCTTTGGTAGGACATAATTAACCTAGACTTTGGGAAGCTGCAGTTTGCTGCTCCCTGCAGGCTGGGAAAGTCACTGAAATTCACACTTTCACTGAAATAAATTCCCTAAAGGAGCTGGGACATTATCTCCCCATGCCACTGTTCACAATCTGGAAAATAAGGGTCAAGTATTTTGTCACTTTAAAGGAGATATGAAAGAATGACACTGTTTGACTTACAGGTAGTCTGGATATAGATATCCACTAGCAAACTATAAAAAAGTATTTCTCTCTGGATTTCATCTCTTCAGCCAAACAAAGGTGTCAAAATAAGTAGAGCCAAAAAAGTAGAGCATTTACCCCCTTGTACTGAAAAATATTCTAGCACATGCATGGTGAGACATAAGGAGACAGAAACCTGTGCTTGGAGGGTAAATTTCTGTAGGATGAACAGAGGTTGGTGCCTTTGTGATCTAAGGAATTGGGAGTCACAGATCCCCTTCCTGTTTGGGGTTTGTACAGTCATCAGTGCAGTAAGTGTCCTGATCAGTGACAGCTGCTCACAGGCTTTGCAGTGCTACAAATACTGACAAAGAACAGGCCCAGAAACAATTTGAACAACCACTAATCTTGTGCAGGTTCAGAGAGATCAGAGATTTAGGGACCCTGCATAATACACTGCTAGGTTTTGATTTCTTTTCAAATTGTGAGGCTGGGGAATGTCAGGCCCTGAGCCTTTAAATGTATGATCAAAAAAAGCATACAGAGCAGAGGAATGCAGCATCTTTGTCAAGTGGGGTATCATGATGCCTCCAGGAAGACACTTCTGTCTGTTGTGGCAGCTTTCTGAACACTGGTGGTGTTGTTTTTTAGAAATATTACATCTATAGAAGAAAAAATACTTAAAATTGGGACCAAAACTATTAACTGAACTTTTGGAAATTAATGCCATCTACAAGCCAAGCAGCACAGATTTGTTCATTGCCCAGCAAGGCTGATTCACAAATCAAGGCATCAAAAATTATGTAAAATTGTAGCAAATGTCACTTCTGACTTCAATGTTGAGAAATGGTGGAGACAGTTTTCTTTGGCAAGGCAAATCCATGCCTACTTTCAGCTACAGCATACCTTAGTCCTCGATGATAGACATTACCACCTTCTTATTTTGGTTTCTGTGCTAGCAATGAGCAATATCCCACAGTGTATGGTTCTCCCTACCAACACCTTCCCACCGAGAGCAAGACCATAGCAGATTCTCCCAACAGTTATTCCTTGCACCATCTGCACATTTGTTTCAATAGCTTTTGATCAAAACAGCCTGGAAATTCTGGACACAGTGCAAGTTTTCAACACACACATGGTCTGAACAGCAACCATGGCATGCTCTGCCACCACCGTGCTTTTAAGCATCCAGCCTGGGCAAAACACATGTGAAATCTCCAGATGTGCAACATAGTGCTCTGATGAGCTTCTTGACAAAAACTGCCAAATTAACACCATTAATGATTTAATCTGGCACTTCCACACTGAACTGAAATTGCATAGCTTATGAGGAAAACTAGATCAAGACTAATGTCTTCAATTTCTTATTTAGGAAAACTATCCAAAATGTTTAGATGACAGGTTGAAAATTGCCTTCTTTTTTCCATGTGAGGAGAGACTGAAAGAGATGGGACTCCCAACCTGAGAGAAGACTTAAAGGCACCTGATCAATGTACATTGATTAGAAACACCTGATGGGAACAAGTGACAGTGAGAAAACCAGACTACTCTTAGTAGTGGCACATCTCCTATGAGGAAAGGCTGAGACAGCTGGGATTTTTCAGCCTGAAGAAGAGAAGCCTTCAGGGTAACCTAATTGTGACCTTTCAGTACCTGAAGGGAGCCTTGAAGAAAAATGGAAAGGGACTTTTTACGAGGGCATGTAAAGGGAGGATAAGAGATTTGGTTTTAAACTGAAAGAAAGTAGGTTTAGATCATGCATTAGGTAAAAATTCTTTATTCTGAGGGTGGTGAGGCACTGCATCAGTTTGCCCAAAGAAATGGTGGATGTCTCATCCCTGGAAGCATTGAAGGCCATGTTGGATGGGGCTCTGAGCAACCTGGTCTAGTTGACAGTGTCCCTGCCCATGGCAGGCGGTTTGGAAGTGGATCATCTTGAAGTTCCTTCCAAACCAAGCCATTCTGTGGTTCTAAGATGACCTTCAAAAGTCCCTGCTGACCCTAATTCCTCTGTGTTTCTTTGATTCTGTTTTACTCATAAAGCATTGCATCTCAGACATTATGTGCACTGTAAAGGTTTGTGAGACAATGGATGATCCCAAACTGCTCAAATAGGATTCATCACAACCAAAACCTAGGTATTCCAGAATATTTTATGGCAGCCACAGTCAGTCATCAACAAACTTCTGAATTGTAAGAGAAAAAAATACAATGCCAGACACAAAGTACAAATGGTGGGTCACGGAAAATGGTATCTATTGTAAATGCTGATGGAAGTATTTTAAATTTATTATAGGGTTGTGGCAGTTGGTCTTGGAAATCTAATTCTCTCTGGACTCTCACATTTAGCATATCAGGAAATTACTTTGCTTCTCAGACCTAGAAAAGTTGTGATTACCCATTAGAAAACAGATTATTTTCTGCAAGAGGATGTAATAGACCACTGAATGGTCTGGAACATGACTAGGCTAACGGTATTCTGATGGATCACACTTCATATGTGATTCATGCTAAAAACTAAAAATTGAGACCAAGAGAAAGAAAATACAAATTTTTCCTGACATCCTATTTAATTCTTCATTGCTAAAAATAACTCCATGTTTTCAGTCAAAAATAGTGAAGAAGGCTGCATAACCATGAGGAAACTAAGTAATATATCTCAGGATTTGGGGCTCTTTGGGGTAATTGATTTTCTTCTAATAGTTTCATTACCACTGGTCGTACTAATTATTTGCATGACTGGAAACATAAGTCAAGTTCCAGTCTATTAGTAAGGTGACCCTGAAGGCGCAGACTCATCAAATAGGGATGGGAACCAAGATGGAATTTGGTTCATGTGATTTGAATCTTCATTATATAATTAAATAAAATGAATCATTAATATATCTTCATTATGTAGTTCACGTTAAAATGTGAAACTACGAACAATAAATGTAGTTCATTTGAAAATTTATGTCTGACCAAGCCTGATTATAGTGTAAAGCTAAGTTCACATCTTCTTAATGTTCTCTCCATCACATCTCAAATCCACAGGTATCTCTTTTTACTTTTTAAAAAAACCAACATGTCATAGTCTTAGCTAACTTCATAATAACATGTAGAGTTACAACCACCAATTCTTTGACCCAAAACTGCAGCTTGGGAACAGAATATACACAATTTATGAGGAAAATTAAATGGAAACAGGCTAAATTTTTAAAAAATTTAAAAGTCCAAAACCAGTACTTTTTAACTTTTGCTGTTTCAGTTGTGTCATCTGCATAAAAGATTTTCAAATGGTAAGAGAAATGTGGCATCTGGCTGTGAACTAGAGTTCTTTTAATAGATCTCAGAAACATATCTGTTGCAAAGCAAGACCCTCAGCTCTCTTATCTAACACTGAATAATTAGCCTCATTAGTGATAAACGTCTTCCAAATGAATAAGCCTTTGATAGAAAATGATCAAATTTCTGATCATGGGAAAATTACTCATGGAAAGAATGGCTCAACACCTGATGCATCCCTTAAAAATGAGGACTCCTTGGGATTATCTCATTTAATATAGATATTGCAAACAACAAAACCCCCTAATGTTACTCATACTAAGCAGTTGTGATTACTTGCAGTTTTCATCTGATTAAAATGTATTAAAATTGAAATTTAAATTTATCTAGAGTTAGAACTCTATTCCATGGTGGTTGTTTTTTGTTTGGTTGTTTTTTTTTCAATATTGCAATTTGATTTTGTATTTCAAATTTATATTTCAATTTTTGTTAGACAATAAATGACAAGCCTAGGAAAAACTGAAAGCTAATTTTTTTTGTTTTGTTTTGCATGAAACACTTGTCTTTTTAATATTTTCCTGTGAAATATATTTCTTCTCCTGTCTTAATCACAGGTAGTTAACGATGGGACCTTTTCTATGCAGACAACCAGTGGACGTCTCATCATTTTGCAATATATAGCAGCTACCACTGCTTTTAATGGATAAGAGCTAGGGTTAAGCACTTTTGCAGCTCTGGTCATTTCCTTTAGTTACCTAACTGCCAAAATAAATCTTTGTAAAGGCCTGCACTTCTCAGACTGATGGAAAAGGAAATATTGATGAAAAGTTAGGAGTATTGATGGGATGCATGAAGGTAATTGAAATGGAAATGCCTTCTAATTAAATATCTGATTTAGGATTTGAAAAGGTACATTGTCCTAGATAGGCCATTGATCTGAGACTATTGCTCCTGCAGAGCACTATGTTCTGTAGGACAAGTTCTTGGGACGGGAAAGAAATCATTTTTTCATTAAGGATTTCAAATTGCTAGGCTATAAGGAATCCATTCCTCATTCTCCTCTCGCCTTCTTCAGTGCCCAGCTTCCACTGCTCTCACACACCCCCACCTAAAAGCTTCACACATTAACAAATGAGATTAATAAGTCAAAATCCCCTGAATATTTTCAAAAACCATAGGAAAAAATCCCAGAGGTAATTCATACTCTGTCCAAAAGAGATGAGGTTACCCTTGTTGACCTCTTTCCCTTCTCACCTATAGAAGACATCCTACTGCATTATAAAAAAACCCCAAGGCTCTTGGCCATGGCTTCCAGACTCTGGGCTTGGCATCTGCATTTTAGACAGGGTGGAGGACAGCACATCTGACAGGAAGGAAAACAGAGAAAATTTCCTTAGGAAAATTGCCTTGCTTCTCTTGAACTGATCCACAAACTGACACAATTAATTCTACAGGATGTTTTGACTTCTTTCATACTGACATTTCTTGACAGAAATAAAAGTTTTTAAAAAAAGAGAAACAATAAACAAGAAATTTTCTCTGAAAATGTCCATGTGACTGTATTCCAGATCTCATACACTAGCATGTTTTCTTGTTAAATCAAAAGAGTTAAAGGGAAGAGATCTAAACTGCACAGTGATCAATAGTTTATGTTTGGCTGATGTTAAAATGGGTTTCAGAGATCTCTTGACAGTTTTGCTCAAAGCATCCAGTGAATTGCTATAAATATCTTCTCTGACACAAGGCAGTGTTGCTCCACTCTGGGGAACAAAGTGAGCCCTCTGTGCTTAGCAAGCTCACCCTCCAACCACAAGCACCAGGGCAATTGCCACATCACTCACTTCTCTGTATGGACTCTTTCTGTGGGAGGACAAGCCCTCACCTCCAAGCACAGGTTACCTATACATACCATATACACACCTGGAACTGAGCAGATGAAAGAAGGTTTTATCCAGGATTTGCCCTGTTCACTAAATAATTCAACAAACTAGTTTTTTCTGAAGATCGCTGCCTGGATGTATTCTAAGTTTGAGCACAGCACTGTTTATTTGGGTTCATTAAGTTCCTGCTGTTCAGCTGAACTTGTCACAGGATTTTGGGTTTTTTGATTTGTTGTTTTTGTGTTTATTTTGTTGGTTTGGGTTTGTTTGGTTTTGGTTTGTATTTTGTTTTATTTGGGAGGTTTTTTTGAGCATAAGCACCATGATGAACCATTTTCTCCCCAATTAATATAAAGAAAGTCTCAAATGTTTAAATATAGGCCTGGACTATCAAGACTGCTTTGAGGAAATAAGCTGTTATTTGATTTCCTGGTGGAATTAGTTCTTGTTAAATACATTTTTAATGTACTTCTGGTATCTAATAAATTATGTAGCATGCCTCTTTTTCTTCTGCCAAATGAGGTTTGGAAGAAATCAGGTCAAGTCCAATGGCGAAAAAATTATATAGTATTCTGAAATAACCCCTAGTCAGAGTGAAAGAATCATTGTGGCAGAAATTAATTCTGGATGAAAAAAAGGAAAATATTACAAACAAAAGGTCTACTTTTGTGGCCATCCCTCCCCCCAAATTTCTTGCAACAGGGCAGAGGCCAGGTACAATTTTTACAGGTCTTAAAGGAAACTAGTGAAAACCAGGTTTGAAATTATCAAAAGAACGTTATTTTTCCATCCGTGTGTAGCAGGCACGTGGCACCCCTAAAGGGGAGAGGTTTCTGTGGATTTAAGTAGAGCCTGGACACAACCTTGGAGAGAACCATTGCCAGTTATTAAATAGAACAATCCTGGAATTCCCAGGAAATTCCTTGAGCTCAAAAACTTTGATGCAGGAAGAGCAAGCAGTAGGTGAAAAGTCACATGAGCTTGTCCTATTCCACCTCATTCCTGGGCACCCATTGTCATCACTGTTAAGATTACTGCGTTCCCATCATTATTAAAGGGTAGAATCCTAGAACAAAAGAAAAATTGTTGAAGTTACTTTAGTTGTTTGGTCATATGTTTTTGTGATTTAATCCCAGCCAGCAACAAAGTACCACACAGCTGATCCCCCACTGCCTCCCATCCCTGATGGCAGTGGGGTGGAGAATCAGAGGGAAAAGATAAACCTCATGGGCTAACAGTTTAATAATTGAAACAAAATATAATAACAAATATGCTCATAATAATAACAATAATAGTGCAATACAGTAATAGAAAGTATAAAGAGAGGGTGAAAATGACAGAATCCAAGAGAAACAAGGAGTGCCCAACACAGTTGCTCACCACCTGCTGATCAATGGCCAGACCATCCCTTCACAGTGATCATCCACTTTCCAGCCAACTCCCCCAGTTTATACACTGAGCATGACCTTCTGTGCTATGAGATACACATGTGGCCAGATCAGGCCAGCTGTCCTGGCCATCCTGGACAGGACAATCCCTCCTGGATTCTGGTGCAAATCTTGTGCAAATCAACAAATCACTGAAAATTCCTTGTCTTAGGGTGATCACCACTTAGGAACAGCCAAAACATCAGCATGTTATCAACATTATACTAAACCCAAAAGACACAGCACTGTATCAGCTACTAAGAAGAAAATGAACTCTGTTCCAGGCAATACCTGGACATATGTCCAAACCCAAAGCCAGTCCTTTTTAAGAAAGAGTTGACTGTTATTTTCATGGAATAGCACTGCTAAAGCAGCAAGGGCATATGTTTTTTAACATGATGTGGGGGGATGACTCCTAACATCTCCCTCCCCTTAGGTTTGCTTCCTTTATGCTGACAAACTGATTCACTCCAGGATGAGTGACGGAATCTCTGGCTAGGACTGAAAGTAAATGTATGTTCAGTAAAACCATTCTACTTATGTCAAATTTGCTGAAGTTTCTCAGTTCTTTTTTTTTTTTTCCTAGTCTACAACATTTTGGTTACTGTCATCAAAAACTGAGCAGGTACATAATTTCTAATTAAACTTTGACCACTACCTCATTTGTTCAACTTTTTTAAAGATTGCACATTTGTAATTTTCCTTACAAGAATCAAATTAACAATTTTGAATTGCCTTGAGCTAATACCAATCTCAAAGTCCTGCACACCTACATGGTCTATTTTGATTGGGATAACTGGCCTTTCCAGATCAGACTTGGAAGATTATTTGTCATGTGGATTTTACACTTAATTAAATATCAGTTACCTTGCTTTTTTACTGAAGCAATTTGAACTCAAATATTCCCTAGGGGATTCTGAAGCAGAAAAATGTTCTTCTACCTCCCACTTACAATATGTTGATTTATTTTCCAAAATTTCAGTGCCTAAGGTAGCCAATGTCACATAAACCTTGAAAGAAGGAAAAAAGTTCTTTCAAACACAAGGCTTTTACTTTTTATCCCCCCAAAAATATTATTGTTTTTCAATTTTATTTTTCTTTTTCCTGAAAAGATGTCATTAATCACTACTGAGAAAGGCTTTTGTTAAACAAAACCTAGTTTGACACAACATCTGAAGTTTACCTGTTAGTATCCAATCTCCTACTCTGCTCTTCCATCCATTCAAATTCCCTCTGTGTGACTCAGAAATGGAACATGAACTTGGCTTATTCACCTCTCACAAAAGTAGTTTTGTCAGCAGTTTAGACCATCTGAAACAGGTTTCTCTTAATTTATTCTTTTGGAGCTCTTCCCTTGGATACACTTAATTAAATATTAATTGTCCCCAGAGGAAAAAAACAATGAGGAGAGGGTGACTTCTGTTGAGTGGAAATAAGAAGGCCATGTTGCAGTCCCCGCTCTGAAAAGTATGGAATTACACGTACAACCCAGAGCAGAGGGGCTTTTTTAGAGGGGGGAAAAAATCCTTCTGGGAGACCCATAGATGCAACAATTTATCTTTTCACCAGTTTGTCTCTCACTGGAAATGTTTTCAACAGTGAAAGAACTGGAAGGCAGACATGCAGCATTAATAGTGTCTCCCTGGGCTTTTTCTGCAGGATTAAGCATATCCTGACACTGTTTATGTGGAGACAGCCTTGTACACAAGATGAGTACTAGCCACAGGCTAGTAAAACTGGAGCAGTTTTTTGCATGTAGACAATTTGTGAGCAGCCCAGTCAAGGTCCCAGGCACACATGACTTTATCACCCTGTGTGAGTAGCAGCTTTTCACCACTACTAAGGAAAGGACACTCATTGACAGCATACTGTGAGTGCAGAAATTGGACAGGGAATTTCATGGGTGACAAATGAGATGGGGTTTCCTCACCAGCACTACAGGCAAAGCCATGGATGTCTTTATCACATCTGACCTCAATCTCTCCGAAGGGGCAATGAGAATTGCAAGACATCTGGACAACAGATGTGAAATGCAATCCACCCTTGTCTACTGCATCTGTACCATTACATTCCAAGCAGAGCTCAGGGACACGTGTCATCCTTGTAAATGACTACACAAAGTGAAGGGTAACTAGGACTGGCAATCCACCTCCAGATGGGCAAGGAGATGTACAGGACCAGAATAATCAGGCAAACAAGAGGAGGTAGGAATGAGTGTGATAATTAATATATGAGAAGGAAAAGGTTGTTACTGTAATAAGAAGTAAATTGAGTGCCTTTGCCGAAGTCATCACTGTCCATGCTGTTCGTATTCTTGTGTGTTTCTTGGCTTCTTGCTTCCCCTGGTGGCATAGATGAAAAACTCTGGTGACCAGAGATTTTTTAGGATGCTTGGAAATTTATGCAATGATATGACTGGAAGGAAGAACTGTTGCCTCTCGCTTGGGGCTGGCTGGAGCGATGACAAATTCAGTAATGCAGCATGGGAAATTGTACTGCCTTAGCAAGCTAAAACGAACACAGTAAAAATTAGGACCATAAATAGGGCATTTCTAACACTGGGTTGGAAATCCCAGCCCTTTGTTTCTTTTTAGGTAGGCACACAAGCCTCAGTAAGAGAACAATACCCCATCTTTCTGTCTGCTATCTAACCATGTATAGAGAGCTCTGCTTCAAAGAGATAACAATAGAAACACGAGATAAATGATGGATAACAGAAAATGCACCAATGAAATCCAGCTGACTCAAATTTTCCATAGAGCACTTTTCACACTGGAAAGTATATGGAAAGACTGATTTTGAACAGTTTATTTTGAATTTATCAGATTGGCTTGACCTGCCTAGAACTGAAATACAACTCCAAAACAAGTTAAAATGTGCCAGTCTGTCATTTTGCATTTTTCCCACTTTTTTTCACTCTGAAATACTTTATTTATTTTTTTTTCTTAGACATCAAGATAATTTCAGGAAACAAAAGCCCCTTTTTTCATTGTCCTCCTGGAATAACCTGAAAATCCTTTTTCAGACAAAACTGAGTTTTGTTTTGTCTTTGTTTAGAACACTTAGAAAGCTGTGGTGTCTCTTTTCACTTTCCTTTTTTTTTTTTTAATAAATTAATCTATGAAACTGAAAAGTCAGTTCCTTACAGAGCTACAAACCAAGATGACCATGCTTTGACACTCCACAAACCCCCAGCAGCAGAACAGCAGTGTTGACTGCTTAGCAGGTATCACAGAAGAAATTAGCTTCCAAGAAATCTTAGAAGAAAAGTCATATAGTGACTACTGGAATTTTGGCATGGGAAACCATAATAGAACTGGATGGGGATTTAAGGGCCACCAAGATCATCAGGAACACAGAGAAAAGAGAGAAGTTACAGGATATAAATTGATTATTGGAGGCTGTCTCTATTGTTCTCTGTTCCTTAATTGCCTGTGTGTGTTGTCCTCCTGAGGAAGACAAGACCCTGAAAGGACTTGAAGTTAATGAGTCAGTCCATAGACATTTTCCAAGAAGATGAAATATACTTTTATTATCTCATAACAATTTGATGCAGGTATTGAGCATTGCAACTGTTCAAGCTAACTTGCCCTATTTTCCATCCTGTCTTCTAGTGAGGCTCTTCTGGGGAGGGTCTTTCACAAAATTCTGAAAAGCAAATTAGCAACGTAATGAGTTGTAACGTCATGTTTTATTGACTTCCATATGCCAACAGATTCAGCTGAATTCTCACATAGACAGTATTTGGAGATGAAGGCCAGAAGTTTTATTTGACATTGACTGTCAGGAAAGTTTAGAAATGCAGGGGGGAATTCCCTGTTTTTTAATTATATGCTCTGCACTTTTCTACAAGCTATTGAAAAACATTGAGTCTCATTTTTCATTTAAATGTCACATCTCTTCATATAGCTGATATTACATTATGTGTAATAGTAGATCAGGCTTTACTCTCACACAGATTAAGACTAGATAGCATAGGCTATCAGAGAGTAGATAGCAGATTACCTGCCTTCATTGTGCTTATGTAAGTAAAAGGAGTTTGCATTTAGCACCTCAGCCAAAGGATAAAGATCAAAGGTAGCTATTGAACTCAGTGAGTTATTGATCAGCAGATTTAACTCAACATGTTAAGAAAAAAAAGTTGTACAAAGAAGGCAGATGTTATCTTGTCTACTACAATATATGTTTTAGGAGGTGAAAAGATAAAGAATTCACCTTCCTCGAACCAAAAAGCACAAAAAGCCTTCCAACCAGCCATTAGAGGAAAAGTTTCAACTTCTAGGCAATTAGGCTTTTATTCAGCAAGTAAATTTCCGTACATTATTACCATTCAACAAGCCACTTTTTCTGACTTTCTGCCTCTAGCAGGTACCAATATGGAACTCTTCCAGGAACAAATGGCACAAAAGTCTTGTACAGATATTTTCCCATGCTGTGCTATGAAAGATGTAGAAATCCTTCCTGACACAGGTTTTTCCATTTGCATCCAAATGCATACAGCATATTTTCACTTGATAATCTACAGGAGCTTATAATGGACAAAAAAATGTATGAAAATGAACAGAGTGGATTGCAACTCTACTTCAAAGTCAAGAAAGGCTGATTAAGATTCCCTGAGCAGCTTTTCTGAAGCCTCTTTCTGTGCACTTTTGATGACATTATCTCTCATTACATGGTCACATGCAGCTCTTTTCACAGGGCACGAGTGCACTCTGTGCCTCGGATGAGCAATGATCACTGACAGAGGAATTACTTCATGTTTTCTGCATTGCTCAGCATGCATGGCACATTTACTGCATCACACCAAGGCAGAGAGCATCTCTTCACTGCTCATTTTGGTCAGTTCCCCTCTGCATCAGATTTCGTATCCTATCCATTCCTGGCCCCACCTTTTAATCTTCCTATCTTAGTCTCAATTTCCTCAGTCAGGCTCAGCCTTATCTGGTTTCTGACTCCTGCATGTTCATTCCAGGCTGAGTGACATTGCAGCTGCTTCAAGCAGATGCAGCCTTTGTTAAGGTAGCAGAGCCATCTTGAAGCTAATTGACACAGGAAGCATTAAGAGTAAAACCTGGACTAAAGCCCTGAGCAAACACCAGGTAGCCCCATAGGGCTGAGCCCCATGTCACCAGTGTTCAACACTGGTACAGCACTGCAGTGCCCATGGCTGCCTCTCCATTTCCAGTGCCACCTGCTTTCAACCTTCCTCTTCACATCTATTTTCTCTTTCAATAATCAAACCAGTTTTGGAATACTCTGCATACAAACTGGGATAGAGGTCATCATGGAGGGGTCCTGAGACATTATTTTCTAGAGAGCAGCAGAAATGGCAGTAATATTGTTATTAATCTCTGTGTCTCCAAAACAGCTCTGATATCCCTTTATAGCAAGGCTTCCACTTTGCCTCAAGAGCAGAAATGTTGACCTGTTCAGTCTAGGTATTCACACATGCTGGGTCCCGGACACTAGCTCAAAGGCAAAAGCAAAGCTGTTGTGTCACCTTGCCTTGACATTCTGTGGGACATCAATGCAGAAAGCAGATGCTTACAAAAGTCCATTCATCAGAGAAGAGCTCTATCTCAGGCTGATTCTCTGCCTGCAGCTCTCAGCATTGCCCAGCTAACAAATGTACAGGAGCTTTCTGCAAAAACGCAGTGCAAACAGGAAAGCTTGAGGCAAAAGAACACATGATAATCAACATCAATGCACTAAATGCTTCTATTCAGGATGACATAAGCTCATTTTACATTTGCTTGCCCAGGACTTACTGTGTCAAAAGAAAAACTGAAAGACAATTTTTTCAGCTTTTTCATGAATTTCAGTTTCCATCTTTTATTACTTTGTAATTAGTCATGCGTGTTTCTTTAATAAAAGCTATACCCAGGGAGAAAACTCCCTAAATAGCCCCTAATTTAGTCCCTCAAGGGGAATTTGGCAACCATCTCAGAGGATTAAATGGTGATCAAGTAACTGCCTAAAACTGAGAAGCAAGATGCTGCTTTGCAGCCTCCCAAGTTTTCTGGTAAAGAGCTGAGACTTATGTTGCCCTTGTTATCCAGGGAGGAAGTCAATCTGCTGGATGGTGCTGAAAATAAAGACTCTTCCCTTATCTTCCTATCTTGCAAATGCAATATATATTTGGCTCTATGTTTTATTGCTTCCATTCTCATCCTGTAAGGAGCCCTGAGGCTTTATGTCTCTTCCTTGGCATGTGTTATTGCACAGCTGGGTCCAATGCAGTTCAAGGAGAAGGCACTACCCTCATGAGTTGCCTAAGTCTCTCCAGAAGACTTAATTGAAAAGTTTCCATCCATCTATTTATCAGATTTGGGAGTCAACTAGCCCTTTCATTTGTAGAATCTTCTTCACTCAAAACTTGAGTTTGTTTGTTTATGTTTTTCTTGTGGTCAGAAAAAAAAATTGGGAGGTTTCAGCCAAGCTTTGAGGGAAATTTTTCTTAACCTTCAGTTTCTGGCTAAAAGAAAATGTTTCTGTTTTGTCTGAACCTGCCAGTTTAGGTATTTATTTTCAGGATAAAGCTGATAATCACTTTTACATTCAGCAAGACACTGCATGAGTTGAAGGTATGGAGCTTTCCCATCAATTTTTACTCCCACTTTTTTTCCCCCTCCATCTCAAATTTCAAATTGATATACTGTTAACATTATTGAGATTCCTGATGTTTACTCCAATTTATGCTCGACCTGATGGAATCAGCTGAGCCTCCCGTTTTTTCTCTGTCAAAACCACCAGAACTGCATCATGGACTGTCAGCATGAGTTCCACCTGCATGGATAAGGCACTGAGTGAAATCAGAAACTTCATCTGCAACCAGCTGTATGCAGCATGTGGCAGTGCAGCCTCTTCAGGCTGGTGGTGACCATATCCTCCAAGAATTAAATATGTTAATGAATGAAATACGTTCAGAAATATGTTAAAGACATCATCATGTGAGACAAAGCAGCTCAAAGTCTGTGATCTTCCTCAGGAAGAACTCTGGGAACCACTCAGGAAACTGTCAGGTTTCACAAGAAGATCAAAATGTCTTCTGTGGCGGCCAAAGGAAGTCCTGGAAGAAGATTGCCCTTGTGTTTTCTACTGCATTTGTTCTTAAGCGTCAAGTTACTTTCTGTACAGTATTTGAGCATGTGAAAGGCCTTGATCCAATTGCTCTCTAGTAGTTCCATTGTTGGAATAGAACTATGTGCACTTAAATTGCAGATTTTTTTTTCTTTTTTTTTTTTTTT